>CAXKVI010000005.1:101481966-101509466 GCA_964058755.1 Campiglossa producta
TGGGCACAAGTTAAACTTTCTCTTTAGTTGTTTACATAAAATTTGAGTGCTCCTCTCAGCTTAAATGGTCAAAATGTTCGTGTAGTGAATGCTCCGTGGTGAGCGTGCATCTAAAAGCCTTTATTTAGAGCAAAAAACTATCTCAGACTTTTATTTAATTTCGCATTTTTTGGAAAAGAAACATTTGCAAAAACGAAAAAGGAACGAAACGCAGAACATACGATAAACCGAAGTTAATTTTAAGTAATAATCTGAACTGGAATATTTTGGAAACCAGAGAGCGGAACGAAACGGGAATGAAACCGAAGTTAATTTTGATTGTTAAAGCAATAACCTGAACTGGAACATTTTGGAAACCAGAGAGCGGAACGAAACGGGAACGAAACCATAGATAATTTTGATAATAAAAGTAATAACCTGAACTGGAACATTTTGGAAAACGGAACGAGGAACAAAACCAAAGTTAATTTTGATAATTAAAGTAATAACCTGGACTGGAACCAAAAAAGCTTTTCAGAACGAATCTTAAACCGAAGCACTCGCAAATCTGAAACCGGAACTATACCGAAATAAATCTTATAAGAACAAAATAACAACTGGAATTGAAACGTTTGATTTTGAGAACAAAACCAAAAAACTAAACCGGAAAGCGAAACCGAAACCATAACCGAAGGAAAGGTGAACAAACTTATGAGAACCCAAAGATATTTTTGAAAAACAAAATAAAAACCGATGTCAAAACACTTTGTTAACCCGAGAGTGAACCGAACCGAAAGCTGATATTTTATTTTTTTATTTCATTTTTATATACATATGTACATATAACTTTTTGTCTGCAACTATTCGCGCTATGTAAAAAGAGATGACCTCTTCATCAGAATTAATTTTTAACCAAAAATTTGCTGTCAATTTGTATTTACAAGTACATAGATAAAGTCAATTCAATTGCTCATTATTTTTTACATTTTCACACATCAATGAAAAATATGTCGTCGTCATCAGTCAACAACCACTAACTATAAGGCATAAATATGCGAAGAAATACAAAAACAATAATTTTAATGCAATTCAAAGTTGTTGACACTTGGTGAATAAATGACACGTAAATCAAAAATTAATTGTGATTTCAGCGTGCAACTGAATTACGTATGTAGACAATGTATGTATGTATGCACGCATGGAGGGGTATACATATCTTTAAAGTTACGTATGTATGTATGTGTAAGCATGAATACTTGCGAATTGTGGCATAAGGCATAATTACGTGTAAGTTCGCGTACACCATGGCGTATGAGTAACACAAACCAATTTGACTTTGTATGTAATTGTGTGCTTTGCGCGGGATACATTAGGGATGTTGCAAATACGAATTTGTGTTCACTTCACTTTATTTACTTATTTTATGCGTAAGTAAAAGTAATATGTAGATAAAATAAAAAAAGAAATAAAATAAAAAAGGAAATAAAAAAGGAGGTAAAAAAAAATAAAAATAAAAAATAAAATAAAATAAAATAAAATAAAATAAAATAAAATAAAATAAAATAAAATAAAATAAAATAAAATAAAATAAAATAAAATAAAATAAAATAAAATAAAATAAAATAAAATAAAATAAAATAAAATAAAATAAAATAAAATAAAATAAAATAAAATAAAATAAAATAAAATAAAATAAAATAAAATAAAATAAAATAAAATAAAATAAAATAAAATAAAATAAAATAAAATAAAATAAAATAAAATAAAACAAAATAAAATAAAATAAAATAAAACAAAATAAAATAAAATAAAATAAAATAAAATAAAATAAAATAAAATAAAATAAAATAAAATAAAATAAAATAAAATAAAATAAAATAAAATAAAATAAAATAAAAAAAAAATAAAATAAGATAAAACAAAATAAAATAAAATAAAATAATCGAAAGATATTAGTAACAAAAAGGTCGACAAAATAAAAAAAAAATAATAATAAAATGTAATAAAAAAATAAAAGCAATGGAAAGGGAGTTTAATTGGATTTTATTCTGTTTTATGTGTTTCTTATTTGTTTTAATTTAATTTTTTTATTTTAATGTTTTTAATTTTATTTAATTTTATTCTAATTTTTATTTTTTATTTTCTTTTTAGTTTTTTTTTAAATTAATTTTATATAATTTTATTTTATTTTGTTTGTTTTTTTTTTTCTTTCTCTTTATTTTGATTTGGTTTATATTTTATTTCATTTAATTTTAATTTTTTTTTCACTTTATTTTATTTTATTTTTTGTTTGATTTTATTTAATTTTATTTTATTTTAACATGATTAGATACTTATTACTATGTCAAATTCCTTCTGCAACCGCTAAACTAACAATAAGGCCATTCGTAGCATCCCTAATGCGCCAGCAGAGCGCAGTCTCTTCTTTCAAAAGTTATTTGAAATGAGCTCTGTCGAACACAGAAGCAATGGACGATAACAATGCGATTTGCGATTTCAGTGCGGCTTTTACAGTGATTGATGCTGTCGCCTTTGAGGTTATAACAAGTCGGCTTAAACAGGTCATATGTACTTACATATACGTACGTATGTACTTACATATGTATGTATGTACTAATGCATGACTGTACTCAAAGCATTTTAAATTGAAAATTTTGAAACGGTGATTTTTTGTAATAGCTTAAATCAGTTGCGATTTGACTTCTACTTCAAAGTAGGTACCAACACTGTTAAATCGGGATTAAGATTCACGAGCGGCTTTGCACCCAAGCTCTAGTGCTAAGTAATGAAATGGAACTAAGTAAGATGGACGTAGCACCACAGTGCTCTTAAGTGAACAAAGAATTTTGTCGTTAAGGCCAAAGCAAGGACAAAATTACAGCACCTTTTGAACTTACTCTAAATGTATTTGCTATAGTAACATACGCTTCCTGCGCTAAGGATGATGGCTTAAGCGGGCTACTCACCTGCCAAGAAATGTCAAACGCCATATAAAAAAACGCTCAAGAAATGGTCAAGAATTGTTTTCACACGTCAAATTTTCTTGAGCCAATACTCAGCTCATAAGAAAAAATACTACAATTTCCGATGGTTGGCAACGCCGGTTTACCTCAAGAAATAAATATGCTCGTATATATTTCTTGAGGTAAACGTGCAGTTCCACGCCAAAAGTGAGTACATATTTCGCTAAACATGTTTTATAAATTTTTATAAGAGTAATTTGCAAAAAAAATGGAAAATTTGGTAAACGTCAAAATTTCTTGACCAGGCACAAGAAATATATGCTCGTTTTTTTCTTGAGGCATTTCTTGGCAGGTGGGTAGCCCGCCTTACTGAGGTAAGCATATTTTATCTCTTACATGTTTTTTAAGTGACACATAACTAAATTTTCTCTGTTTCAAACAAAGTTCGATTTGATTTATTTTCTGTGTTTTGTTTTCCTCACCAAAAATGTTTAGTCTTCAAATTAATTCCGATAAGAAAGTAAAATGATGTAAACACTCTTCCTCAAAGCTATTTTCCTTTTCGTATTTATTTCGCTTAGATTGTACATTGTTTCAAAATTTATTGAAACTATTTATAAATCAAATTGGAGAAATTGATTTTCGCAATTCCTCTGAAAATGTAATGCAACGAAAAAATTCCCATTTAACAAATTGTTTCAACGTCTGCAAAGTGTTCACGGTGTTGATAGCACGCTTTGACATTTCTACTTCACAGCAAAGGGGTGTTGTACTTCTGCAAAACATGCCCAGCAAAAAATTGGATGAGTGATTATACGAAAAATGGAAAAAAAGTAAAAAGTCGCACATCATGCCAATTCTACAGACAGTTTTTGTAAAGCTTTCGTTAGATATATAAATCGGCGTATCTTTTATCGCTGAAAAGATAGGTGGCAACCCTGTTAAACACCCTAAGTGGCAACATTTAAGTAAGTAGGTTTGAAATGTAGCAAATTACGCATTTTCAAAAGTTCATCCAAATGGTAAACTCGTGTTTGATATAATGGCAGATATTAAATAAGTGGCAATCCCAGGCTGTAGAACTACCTAGAATTTTTTTTTCTGAAATAAGATATAAAAATACCTTTAATTTGATTGCCATATTCGCATATTTTACCTATTTTTTTTTAATTTTCGATAGGTGGCAACCCTGTAAAAAGTTCTTAACAGCTCAATTCAATAAAGCGAGCTTGCAAAGTAGCATTTAAGCCGTATACATAAGTTAATTTTAATGGTGGAAGTAGTTTTCTAGATAATAGCGGCTGTGCAGAGAAAAATTAACAAAATTAGGTGGCAACGCTAGATGTCAAAACTAGCTGGAAATAGTTTTATTAAAATACGACTTAAAATTCCATTTTTTTGAAATGCGATGCAAAATGCTTGCCGTTTGATACCGCTAGTGGCATATCTCACTTATTATACCTGTTTTTATTTTAATTTCAGGTAGGTGGCAACCATGTAAAAGCATTCTAAGTGACAACACTTACTAAGGAGAGCTCCTAGAGTTGCATACTATCCATATTAATAAGTTCATAAAAATGACTTAAGTAATTTTCTAGATAATGGCGACTATGTAAAAAATATATAACAAGACCAGGTGGCAACGCTAGGTGGTATCACTACCTTGAAGTATTTTTGATTAAATACCACGTAAAATATGTTTCGTTTGATAGCACATAATGTTCTTTTCAGATAGGTTGTAATCCTGGAAAAACCTTCTAAGTGGCATCACTTAAGTAGGGGCGTCTTAAATGTGAGTGGCAGCACTACTTAGTAATATTTTTAATGAAATACAAAGTAAAAAAACTTTCGTATGCTACCTGTTTTGCATATTTCACTTAATTGTTTTTTTTTTTAATTTCTGATAGGTGGCAACACTGAAAAATATTTCAAGCGGTAACACTTTTTAAAGTTAAAAAAATAAAAGGTACAACAATTTTTTTTTGTGGGTATAAAGAAGTAAACGTAAAAACCAGTAACTTTAGTAGTTATCGGGCATTTTATGACAGTTGGATGCTGCCATGTGTTGCAACTCAAGCAAGTGACAACCAGTTATTTTCGTTATCTACCTACTTACATTTCTTTTATGTAAGTAAGGAGTGCTTGTTTTGTAGTTGTTGCTTGTTGTTATGCACCTCAGCACTGAGCTCAGTAAATGGCCCACTTAAATGCAAGCGAACACATTGAAAACGCACGAGAGCACTGCCTCCCTCCCACACTTGCTTCTTTTGTTGTGTATCTAAATTCGTTTATTATATTTCTTTCTATACTCCCACATCTATGGCAGATTTGGGCACTTTTCCACTACGTAAATTATACGAAGGGCCCGGTAGAATTGGAAGTGAGGGTGTAGAACGGTTAAGGCACCAATCAAATAATGTTAGCTTATTTTGCTCCTTGAGTCGTTGCTTGCTGCACATGACTGTGACTGCGCATAACCAACGACACATCCATTGAATGGTCAGTGCGATCATAGCGCGCTCTCACCAGCGCAGCAACAATTTCATTGTTCGAAAGCCCAAGCAAAGATCGTAAAAATCTGTGTGAATTTGGTTCTCAGATTTTTGGACAAATGTTCCACTAAGTGCCAAGGCCTAAATTAGACGATCACCTAAAACTTGGAAGCTCTTCAAATCGCTTTTCACGCTGTCAAAAGAGGCTTTGGCGCTAGCGGATGTTCTTACCTGGGGTTCTCTTTGTTAATTTTGGTTATTCTGAAGATATTGATACCCAAATTCACTATGATATCCTACTTCTCCAAGGATGAATTGGTTTCTGATTTTTATTCCCAGGGTACTAGTACTAGTACAAGGGTTTTATAATTTTGGCCATATAACGGTACTACGTAACGGCACAAAATATTCGAGATAGATATAGAGTTCCATATATGAAAGTTCTTAGGCTGGAAAAGAGTTCATTAAGGCATGTCCGTCAGTCTGTCCGTCTGTCCGTGTACACGATAACTTAAGTAAAAATTGAGATATTTGAATGAAATTTCATATACGAAATCGGATGATAACCACGCCCCCTTTTTCGATATCAAAAATTTCGAAAATCACATAAATTGACATATCTCGGTAGTTGAAATGGCTAAAATGATATAATTTTATAGATGAATCCCTCTCTTATGATTTTTCCATAAATTTTTTAAGTGGGCGTGGCAGCGCCCACTTTTAAGCGAGGCATTTTTGAAAATTCGACTAGTTGTAACTTTTAAACTGATTACGGCAGAACTATGAAATTTGGCACAAAGCATACCAGTATCGTTGGGAGTATACCTGATGAAATGTGATAAAATCGCCCTCCAACCACGCCCACTTCCGGTATCGATAACTTCGAAAATCACCTAAATTGACATAATTCGGTAACGGAAATGGCTAAAATGATAACGTTTGGTAGGATGAACCCCCTCGTCATTATATTATGATTTTTTGATATATTTTTTAAGTAGGCGTGACACCGCCCACTTTTCAGGGACCACGCCCACTTCCGAAATGGAAAATTTCGAAAAATCATATGAAAACTACCGCTGGGTATTTAATGTTCGGTTTACCCGAACTTAGACTTCCTTACTTGTTATTTCTTATTCTCATATTAAGCCATTTGTTGCCGCCCAGAGTTGCAATTTTAACGTATTTTATTTGTATATTTTGGGATCATTTTTGGGTCATTTTGGGTTCATTTTTGGATCATTTTAGATAAGTTTGGAGTCATTTCGGGATCGTTTTGGCGTAATTTTGGGATCGTTTTGGGGCATTTAGGCATCGTTTTGTTGTAATTTTGGTGTCATTTTAGGATCGTTTTGGGATCATTTTTGGAAATTTTTGAAGTCAATTTATGATTATTTTGGGATAATTTTGGAAACATTTTGCACCGTTTGAGCGGTTTGGCATAGAAATAGAGCTTGACTCTAAGACTTTCCACTTAGGTGTTGCCACTTGGCGGCATTTTAAGATCACTTTGGGGTGATTTCGGGATCGTTTTGGTGTAATGTTGGGGTCCTTTTAGAGTAATTTTGGGGTCATTTTCAGATCATTTTGGGACCACTTTGAGGTTAGTTTGGGATCATATTGCATCGCTTGACCGATTATGAGGAAATTTGGCATAGAGATAGTATGCTTGATTATAGGGTTGCCACCTAGCTCATTTTTTTAAGTGGAGCAAGGTGTGCCAATATGGGCATCAAATGAATGGTATTTTCAGCCGCATACCAACCATGATGTCTTCACGATGAGTTGGCACCTAGGGTTGCCACCTAACTGCCTTTTTTATTTCTTTGTACATATATATAGTATACTAAGACTTTCTACATTGGTTTGTCACTTGAAACGGTTTATAAAGTTGCCACCTAAATCGAAAACACCAAGAAAACTCGCTCACCCAGGTACTACAAGATTATGCTCATACTGATAATCCTACCCACAAAATGGACACCAACATATGTAACTTCTGACACTCTGGTATCCTAAAGAAATTTAATATAATAAATTACTTACGTTAAATTCATAAATTTAGCTAGAAAACTCCGTCATAAACAATTTGTGGTAAACCGAACCTATTTAAATTTGTCACTGCCTAATTCAATTGATGTCCACACCAACTGCGTGTCAACCCATATTATGTATATACGATTGTTGTTGTAAAGTCATAAAACAACTAATAATAAATTTTGGCAAAATATTCACATAAAAATATGGCAACAATAACAAAACACCACAGGCGTTCAAAGCAGACGAGCAGCAAGTTTAATTAAATTTTTTGTTTAAATTCCAACAAAACAACAACAACAGATTTGCCTGTGTGTAACAGTGGGAGTTATAAGAGACTTGGTTCTAATCATGATACGCAGTGGACAACCAAATTAATTGAGATAGAGAGTATGTTGCTAGCTAGCTTAGTCGACGGTGCATTAGCAGTGGGTGAGCGTTATGAAGATTTAGCGAGGATAGTTTGCCAAAAGGGCAGACAGACGGTAATACTAATCCTAATTAAAAAAACGAAAAAGTACTTTCTGATCCATAGACTTATGCCAGAGATGAAAATTCGGAGGAAATGATTTTTGGCGGTAAAGAAAAAAAAAAAAAGATTTAACCAATGAAGTACCGAATCGACTTCTTAATCTGCATTAAAAAAGAGAAAACGTAACTAAAGAGATAAAAAGTGTCTGAGTTTGCTGCTGTTTTAAATTGATTTAAACCTGAATTTAATGTGTTTAACGCAAGATAAACATTGCCAAACAATAGATAACATTGATCTACTGATTAAGTGTGTGAAATAATTGTTTCATCGTGGCACTTTGTTGATTTTTCATAAAAATAAATAAATTTGGTGTAGCAGAGCATAAATATATGCATACAAACACATAAATATAATTAACATTAGCGATACAAAGCAACAAAACAGTTCCCGTTCCTTGCACTCACAGGCACTTTGCTTGTTTTGTTTTGTTCGTCAGCTGCAAAGTTGATCTGTCATCACCTGTTGCCGCGTTCTACTGCTGTCAGCGCCACCTACTTGTGAGTTGGAACAACTAACATCCCAGCGAGAAAAACTAGCTAACATCCCAGCGAGGAACTTTTTATTTGGGTATTTTGCTGTTTTACTTACGTATATGCCATGAAACCTACTCATACGAAATCTATGACTACTCGTACTAAATCAGCATCTAGTACAGGTGATGCCGAGTGGGCACAGCTAAAGCTGAAAATTGAGCACGCAGTTCGAGTTGTAGTTAGTGAAGCTGAACACCGCATTTCGACGAGGTTAAGTGAACTAACGGCGGAGGTGACAAGTATGAAGGCAAGTGTGACAGCGTTCGAAAATAGAATCAAAATACTTGAGGGAGTTTCTGGCCTGGTTGAGGAACTCAGTGGCGAAATTGTGGAACTAAAGGCTAGACTTGATGAGTGCGAGAATAAGAATGTTGCTTCTGATGTTCTAATTAAGGGAATTCCACATAAGCAAGATGAAAATTTGTGTGACGTTTTCGGTGATATATGCAAAGCATTTAAGTTAACAACGCCTCCCACCCGTGCTGCTTTCCGTGTAGGAAAAAATGCAAAAAAAAGGAATAACACTGAGCCGATAATAGTTAAACTGGCTTCTGCCGATGATCGGTCTCTATTGTTTCGATCGATCGCCAAATTTAAGAAAGAGAATGATTGTATGGGAATAACACTGAAAGACATCGGGCAAGAGTCCGACCAGCGCGTTTACATCAACGAATGCTTGTCGAAAAATAATCGAGAACTCCTGCAATTTGCGATCCATGATTTCCCGGATGACATAGATGTGAATGAGCTTAATAAACAATTTGTTCAGTCGTCCAGTTGCGATAGTAACTTATGTAGTGAAAGATATAGTGAACGATTGAGTGGTACGATCTCCGGTTTTTCGTTCTCGCTTATTGATGAGTGTGCAGTTGTTGAGGCCGTCTTAAGGGTTAAATCCAATGCCACCGGTCTAGATGGAGTTCATCCTAAATTTTTTAAGTGTCTACTACCCAAAATTCTACCGTTTGTTACTCATGTCCTTAACACTATCTTGACCACATCCAACTTCCCCGATTGTTGGAAAGTGGCTAAGATAATTCCAGTTAAAAAATCAAACGGAGATTATAGGCCCATCGCAATCCTTCCTTTCTTGTCCAAGGTTCTTGAGCATATAATGCATAACCAGATAAATTCATTTCTGAGCCGCAACTCACTCCTGAATCGGAACCAATCTGGATTCAGAAACGGCAGAAGCTGTACAACCGCTTTAATTAAAGTCTCGGATGATATCCGACGCAATATTGACAACAATCTGGTCACGTTCTTAACGCTCTTGGACCATTCCAAGGCTTTTGACACTGTCAACCACAATATACTTGGGCTGAAGCTAAAAAACTGGTTCAACTTTTCACCGCCAGCAGTACTTTTAATTCACTCGTACCTCAACGATCGATCGCAAGCTGTTTGTACCGGTAAGGACACATCTAATTTTCTACCAATAAAGAAAGGTGTACCTCAGGGTTCGATACTTGGTCCCTTGCTCTTTTCTTTGTATATTAATGACCTTCCTAGCGTGCTAAAACATTGTGATTTTCATATTTACGCTGATGATGTGCAGCTATATGTCAGTTGTCCTTTGATTTCTATAAACAATTGTATAAATTATCTCAACACAGATTTGGAACAGGTAAATAAGTGGGCTAGTGATAATGGCTTGCTTATTAATCCAGCAAAATCGCAGTGCATCGTTATTTACAAAAAGATCGTTTCACTTGAGTGCTTTAATGCTGTAAAGCTGAACAACTCAGTGATACAATATGTAGATACTGCAAGGAATCTTGGAATGGTCTTTAATCGAACTCTGACGTGGCGCAACCACATATATAGTGCTATTGGCAAGGTCTACGGCATGCTTCGTTCACTTTGGACTACTCAACATTTCACTCCAGTAAAAATTCGATTGCTTTTAGCTAAAACATATTTGTTACCTAAATTATTGTATGGTTGTGAACTGTATGCTAGTTGTGATAGCATTTGTCGCAATAAACTAAACGTCCTTTACAATAATGTCGCCAGGTACGTGTACAACGTGAGAAGGTACGAGCACATATCTGCTCTTGCCACACAATTATCTTCCATAAATTTTAATAATTTACTTAAGTTCAGGTGTCTCACACTTCTTCACAAGATTATTACCTCGCAAGTGCCGGAATATCTTTTTGAACGACTTCAATTCACCAGATCGCCTCGTTCGCTGAACCTTATTACAATGAAATACAGTTGTCTGGTAACTGAGCGCCAGTTCTTTGTCTTTGCTGTCCGCCTTTGGAACGGTCTGCCTCAAACGTTAAAAATTAATCAAAATGTACTGCGCTTCAAAAACGAGCTTCTGCGCTTCTATTGCCAATAACTAAAATACACTCACTATCTACCTTTACCTCTTTATACAATTATTTTACTATAAAACTTCTGTCCTGCTATTCTTCAACTCAACCACTTTGATGTTTGTTAAGTATTTTTTCTTTTTTTTCTGTTGTCTAGCCTTTCACTATTGTTATTGTTATTCTTAAGTATGGTATAAGTTCAAACACTGTGAAGTAACTTAAGGTTGTGTGTTTGATTATTGATAAATAAATAAATAAATAAAGAAACCCTAGCACCTGTCTAGCCCCTTTAGATCACAAATAGCTCCGCATTTTTATTAACAGTTTTTTTTTTGCCAAGCTAAGTAAAATTTGCTGCTGCTTTAGCCAGAATTCCATTTCTTTCAGCACATTTCAAAGCTATTTTGGTTGATGTTGTTGTTGTGTGTGTTGCCATAGTTTGTGGCATTTGGGATTTGAGTTTAAGATGCTTTGTGCGTTGGTGTTGCAGGGGTGCTGTTGCTGCGAGGCACACACACACTTTGTGGTTTTGTATGGACTCCTTTTGTGCGCTCAACTTTGAACATAAATACATTCACACTCAAACGCATCTCTGTCACTTCCTCGCTGCCCGCTAAATGGGTCTTTGTGGTTTTTAAAATGTGTCGCATTGTGGCTTTGGTGGCTGGTGATAGTGTTGTTGGTCTCTATTTGTGTGGTTGGTTTAATCGTACTTGCACTGAGTTTGAATTTCCCGTAGATTTTATGCTGCACACACACACAGACATAACACACACACATTTTAAAATTAGTGCATTCGTATTAGTTGCTCTTGGTTAGTCGAAGCGCGTTATTAGGATCAGGGTTGGAACTCGATTACGAATGTAGTAGATTTACTACGTTTTTGGAAAAGTTTAGAAATCTTGTCTAATCAGGTTATATGCGGAAGAAAGGGTAGGATGATATAAAATGCGATAATTATTATTTTTTTTTAAATATATAATCAAATAAAATAAAATTAAATTAAAAAAATAAGATAAAATAAAATAAAATAAAATAAAATAAAATATAAAATAAAATAAAATAAAATAAAATAAAATAAAATAAAATAAAATAAAATAAAATAAAATAAAATAAAATAAAATAAAATAAAAAATAAAATAAAATAAAATAAAATAAAATAAAATAAAATAAAATAAAATAAAATAAAATAAAATAAAATAAAATAAAATAAAATAAAATAAAATAAAATAAAATAAAATAAAATAAAATAAAATAAAATAAAATAAAATAAAATAAAATAAAATAAAATAAAATAAAATAAAATAAAATAAACTAAAATAAAATAAAATAAAATAAACTAAAATAAACTAAAATAAAATAAAATAAAATAAAATAAAATAAAATAAAATAAAATAAAATAAAATAAAATAAAATAAAATAAAATAAAATAAAATAAAATAAAATAAAATAAAATAAAATAAAATAAAATAAAATAAAATAAAATAAAATAAAATAAAATAAAATAAAATAAAATAAAATAAAATAAAATAAAATAAAATAAAATAAAATAAAATAAAATAAAATAAAATAAAATAAAATAAAATAAAATAAAATAAAATAAAATAAAATAAAATAAAATAAAATAAAATAAAATAAAATAAAATAAAATAAAATAAAATAAAATAAAATAAAAAAAAATGAAAATAAAATAAAATAAAATAAAATAAAATAAAATAAAATAAAATAAAATAAAATAAAATAAAATAAAATAAAATAAAATAAAATAAAATAAAATAAAATAAAATAAAATAAAATAAAATAAAATAAAATAAAATAAAATAAAATAAAATAAAATAAAATAAAATAAAATAAAATAAAATGAAATGAAATAAAATAAAATAAAATAAAATAAAATAAAATAAAATGAAATGAAATAAAATAAAATAAAATAAAATAAAATAAAATAAAATAAAATAAAATAAAATAAAATAAAATAAAATAAAATAAAATAAAATAAAATAAAATAAAATAAAATAAAATAAAATAAAATAAAATAAAATAAAATAAAATAAAATAAAATAAAATAAAATAAAATAAAATAAAATAAAATAAAATAAAATAAAATAAAATAAAATAAAATAAAATAAAATAAAATGAAATGAAATAAAATAAAATAAAATAAAATAAAATAAAATAAAATAAAATAAAATAAAATAAAATAAAATAAAATAAAATAAAATAAAATAAAATAAAATAAAATAAAATAAAATAAAATAAAATAAAATAAAATAAAATAAAATAAAATAAAATAAAATAAAATAAAATAAAATAAAATAAAATAAAATAAAATAAAATAAAATAAAATAAAATAAAATGAATAAATAAAATAAAATAAAATAAAATAAAATAAAATAAAATAAAATAAAATAAAATAAAATAAAATAAAATAAAATAAAATAAAATAAAATAAATAAAATAAAATAAAATAAAATAAAATAAAATAAAATAAAATAAAATAAAATAAAATAAAATAAAATGAAATGAAATGAAATGAAATGAAATGAAATGAAATGAAATGAAATGAAATGAAATAAAATAAAATAAAATAAAATAAAATAAAATAAAATAAAATAAAATAAAATAAAATAAAATAAAATAAAATAAAATAAAATAAAATAAAATAAAATAAAATAAAATAAAATAAAATAAAATAAAATAAAATAAAATAAAATAAAATAAAATAAAATAAAAATAAAATAAAATAAAATAAAATAAAATTCGAATTTTTTATACCCATCGAATAAAAGAATTTTTTATTAGAATAAGTTTTATTCGAATAGTGCCACCCCTATCCACAACTGTCTTTATTGAGATGTTTATTCCGGGCTGACATATTTTAGAATCTTAACTGATGGGTCCAAAACTGGTTGTTCTTCATTCGATGGGGTTTTCATTGAAGACAATTGTGGCGATCTTCGCCTTTTTCTCGGGGAATGTGTTTTAGTCTTTCAAGCTGAATTTTTCCCAATTTTTTAGGGAAATATGCTTTGTACCTTTGTAAATTAGTATAAATTTACTACGCTTTTACGCGTTCGTAGTAGCAACCCTGTGCTGTACAAATTCAAACGCACGCATTCCTATTAGTGGTTATTAGTTTGTCGACGCATGCTGCTATGTCGTCTTTGGTTGTTATGATATTGGTTGTTTGCTTTTTGTTTGGAATGTGTAATGGAGGTCAGTAGGTATATCACCACTGCTCATTTGCTATTCTAATTTTTTGGTCGAGCTTAATATTTTCGTTTTTGCTGTTGTTATTCTTAATAGAAGTGGTACCGACATTGGAAATAGTTTGCCCGAAGGAATCTGGCACCTTACGGTACTGGCAACTTGCTTGCGACTTACGGAAACTACTGCATTTGAAAAAAAAAAAAAACTCTACACTTTCAGTTAGGAAAACAGATGTTAAAAAAAAATGGGGAAAAAATTTAAAAAATTTTCAAAATCCTTAAAATTTAAGTTCGCTATTGAATTGGGATTATTGTATTTATGTATGAACGCATTTTAATATAACCGCTTGACCTCTTCAGATATGATTATTTCATTTCATGGTCCAATTAATTTCATTTGTTTTCCCTTATTTATTTATACATATATACATAGTAAATAAAAGCCCGCAAACCAACTAACTGGAAAGAATGAAATGCTAAACAATTGAATTGAATGACGAAATTACTTAATTAATTACAGTAAATCAGACCTGTTAATAATTGATTACTAATCGGTAATGATTAGCAGTTTCATTGATTATTTTTTGAGAAGCCACCAAATGATTGATTACCAATTACTTTCACTTTTTAATGATTATTTTTCAATTGATTAAAAAAATTAAAAAAAAATAAAAAAAAAAATTAAAAAAATAAAAAAAAAAAAATTAAAAAATAATCAAAAAAAATCAAAAGTATGATTGAAGCGATGTCTTAATTTTTAAGTTGAACGTCTAATAATACAATAGTGAAAGTTTCATTTAAATCCATGCAGCTGTTTTCGAGTGATACGAGCACAAACATACAGACAGAAAAACTGACAGACAGACAGACCGAAAAAAATTCTAAAAACATTTGATTTGGACTTTATTGGCTTAGTAATGATTAATACTATGAATATTTTTTTGAATATCTACAATACACAGACATCGACCTTTTACAATTCTATTAAAAGTAGAGATGTTGAAAGTTACAAAAAAAAAAATCGCCAAAAATACAGTTTTTCCTTGATCTTGGTAATATTACGCTTAAAGCGTTTGCAATTATACACACTAATTTTCGAAAAAATAAAAAGTTCCTGATTTTTACAACTTCGCATAAAAAAAAAACATTTTTAAAATCAAATTTTTTTCAAAAATCGTAAAAATTCGACAAAGTTTCGACTTTGGCCATCTCTTGCTCATAGATGGCTTGACCCACCTCTACATTTTATACGTCATTAGAAGCGTATTTTAATTTCCTTTCGAACGACGTATCGCTTAGCTCCATCGCTTTTGCAACATTGGCGAAAAGAATTTTTGAATAAAATGATACCTGAAAAACACAAAATTACCGAAAATATGTTTTGAGCTTGGCATATCAGTGCCAATTCACCCATATACATGAATATCTTGGTATTTTTTCAAATTAATTATTTTCTTGTAAACTAGTGTTATCCTCACTCCAACCAATATAACCATCAAACCTGGCATTTTTTCTCATATGTACATATACTTAGCGATCAAGGTTCATTCTAGAAATCCATGAGCCCCAAAGTGTAAGTAGGTGTATATATTTGCATACAAAGATACACAGATGTTTATACTTTTAACAACAAAACTTTAAATTAATCAAAAAAAAAAAAAAAAAAAAAATAAAAAAAAAAAAAAATAAAAAAAAGAATAAAAATTAAAAAAAATCAAGAACAAATCAAAAAAAATCAAAAGTAATCAAAAACGGTTTTTTTTTAGATTATTTTTGATTTTTTTGATTTTTTCTTGATTTTTTAATTTTTTTTTTATTTTTTCTAATCGTAATCAATTAGTAAATGCTTTCTTGAAAGCAATTAAAATAATCATTACTAATTACTAATCAAAATTAACAGCTCTGCGGTAAATGTATACAATGCAATTCTTCGAAAATCCAATTCATCGAATCTGACAATAGACAAAGGGAACTGGATGAAAGTGCTTACAGCAATGAGCTTTTTTTGTTCTATTATCAGCTTTAAGGATAGTTTTCGCAATTGCCTTTGTTTTCATATACATACATAAACAACTGTTAACATGGGAATATCTTATGGGCTGTTAGTTATCAGATTTTGAATAGAAAAATACCACTACCAAACTAGTTCAATATGGACTAAACTGTTTTAGTTCAACAATGGTAAGTGAAAATAGTTCAAATGCCTTTTCTTTTTTCTCTTTTTTATTTTACTCCATTTTCAGAAATTAGAGCGAAAAAAATAGCAACAAAGTCCCGAAATGATACCGCAAACGATCCCGACATAGTCTCGAAATTATCCCGAAAAAGTGCCGAAATAATTACGAAGTGGTCTCAAAGTTATCCAGAATTTTCGTTAAGACAATCGCGAAAGAGTTTTGAAATGATTTCGTAAACTCTCCCTACATTATTTCTAAAAAGTTTCGCAATGATTCCAAAAACAATCTCGTAAAAGTCCTGTAATGATTTCGAAAAAGTCCGAAAATAAACTAGAAAGCAATCCCGAAATGATTCCGAAAAGCGAGCAACATCATCCCTGGAAAATCTCGATAGGTTTCCGAAAAAGTCCTTAAATAAACACAAAGGTGCCCCAATCAACCCAAAATGGACCCTAAAACTATGCCGAAACAATCTCAAATACAATCTCAATGTCCCGAAATAAGTCCAAAAATTACTTCAAAAACAATCAAGAAAAATTCCAGAAAACAACCCTGAAAAAGAAAACAACCTTAAAAAGTCCCAAAACTATCACTTAAAGCCCAGAAAAAAATGTCGAAAAAATATCGCAAGCAATTCTTAAAAATTACGAAAACGATTCCAAAATAGACACGAAAACAATCCTAAAATGATGCCGTGAATGTTCCGAATTAATTCCGAAAAGTCCAGCAAACAATTTTAAAAAATATTCAAAAAGATCGCAAAGCAATCCTTGAAAATCCCGAAAAATGGTATAGAAAAAAATAGGTCCCTAATTTCCCAAAATAATGCCGAAAAAGTTCCATAAACAATTCTGAAAATGACTGAAAATGATTCCAAAAAGATCGAGAAGTCCCGAAAAACTTTTAGAAACTCTAAAAATGGTCCCGAAGACAATTGCAAAAAGGTCCAGAAAAAAATCCTGAAAAAGTCGCAATATGATACCAAAAATAGCCCCTTAATAACCAAAAATAATTTAATTTAGTTTTATTTGAAAATCTACAAGTTGGTGATCACAATTTCGCTCTTGTTGAAGGATCTTGTCAAGCCGTACAATAGGTAGAAAATCAACTTTTACTGGCACTCGATCCAGGGTGATTACGAATTTTTGTTTAAAATGTTTCCTTTTTTGGACCAGTTTGACATATTGGTGCAGGATTCATATACTCTACATCAGGCCTAGGTGAACAGTGGGACAATTGTTCCAAAATCTGAGAACCAAAGTCACACAGATTATTACGCTCTTTGCTTAGCCTCTCAAACAATGAAATTGTTGCTGCGCTTGTGAGAGCGCTATGATCTCACGGATCAATCAATGGAGGTCGTTGATTATGCTCAGTCGCTCACTTGCCAGCATAGACTCAACAACATACGCTGTTGCTTCGGTGCTTGCTAGTGAGCGGCGGAGAAAAAACAGATCAAATAATTTCGTTGGTGCGATGACCGCTCTTTTACTAGTACACCCTAACTTTCATTTCTGCCGGGCCCTGCTCTACATACACCCATCCCCATGCACATTTAATTGAATATACATTTGTAAATTTAACCTTTTGTCTAAGATATCGCTTGACTCAAAACTTTGTCTATTTTTGTTAAAGTAACTGTCTGCTTAAGCATTTGGGATGAAAAACTTATTTTCTATTTGCATTTATGACAGTTGATCAAATCTACCCGGTGGCAACAAGTAATTTTTGTGAGTAAATAGTCGAACAGCAAACAATGCATTGTACAATGGGGCCGAACACAATTTTTCGGAAAATTTTGGGTCGCTTCGATATCATATTTTTAAAGATTTGTATGAAGATGAACTGGGTAGGGAAATTAAATTTTTTCCCCCGAAATTTGATCACTACCCCATAGTACCTAGGAAAAAATGCCAAGAACAGCACATTTTTTAATAAACCCTCAAACGAGCAGAGTAATTCAGTTAAAGCTTCTTGATTTTTACTCAATTTTTGGATGTATGTACGCGTATCTCGCACAGTAATCTATCTGTTTTTCAGCCACTGTCATCTACATTTGTAGATACACTGTTTTCGAATGAAAAAACTAAATTGCATAAATAACAAGCGATTAAATTTTGCTTCAGGTCAAAGTAAGCTCAATCGTCTGTAACAAGCAGCACAAATAAGAATATAAAGAGAAACAAAAAAAATACAGCAAAAATACTGAAATAGAAACTTTGAACAGCGAGTAGTTCATATTATTGTTATTGTTATTGTTATATGCTATTTGTTCTGCAACTTTGGAAAAAATTTGTAAATGCAAAACACGCAGAAAATGTTTACAAATTCACGCGAAATAAATTTGTTTACACTTTTTATACTTAGTTGTGTTTAAATAAAAAAAAAAAATTAAACAAAACGGAATAAAATAAAAATAACAGATTAAAACTAATTAAAATTACGATAAAAAATTAAACAAAATAAAATGAAATTAAATAAAATTAATTAAAACAAGTAAGCAAAACTGTCTTCGGCTGTGCCGAAAGCTATATACCTTTCATGAATAAGCGTCACGATTTTCACTGTTCGATCCCCAGTAAAGCCTGTGTGAATTTAACTTTAGCTCATACCGAAATTATTGGAACTATCGATTATATGGGAGCGATGTGTTTTATTGGTCCAATCTAATTGATTTTTAACTTCGACATTCCACATTCTAACAGAGCAATAGTTACGAAATTTCACGATCCTGCCTCTATAATTACAGGAGTTATCTACCAAAATCCGTTTATCGGAACAATCGATTGTATGGGAGCCATGTAGTTTTGGTCCGATCTTGCTGGTTCCGACGAATGATTATTCTCATATAAAATAACGCCTCCATACCAATTTTCATCGAGATATTTCTAAAATTGAGGGACTAGTTTGCGTACAAACAGACGGACAGACATACATGGCTAAATCGAATCAGCTAATCGTCCTGATCTTCTTCTCATACTTACAAACATCGGATCAAAGTTATAATACAATTTCATGTTCATGAAAGGTATAAAAATGAAATAAAATAAAATAGAATAAAATATAACAAATTAAATTTACAGAAAAAAAAATAAAAAATAAAAAAGTCAAATGAAAATGGAATAAAAAAAAAAAAATATTAAAAAGTTAAATTTAGACATAAAATAAAAACTAAAATAAAAAAATAAAATGAAACGAAATAAAATAAAAATAAAATTAAAAAATGTAATAAAATAAAAAAGAAAACAAAAAAAAAAAAAGTTAAATTTACAAAAAAATAAAATAAATAAAAAAATAAAACAGAAAAAAAAAAATAAAATAAACTAAAATAAAATAAACTAAAATAAAATAAACTAAAATAAAATAAAATAAAATAAAATAAAATAGAATGAAATAAAAAAAAATTAATTAAAATAAAATGAAATAATATAAAATAAACTAAAATAAAATAAAATTAAAAAAAAAATAAAATAAAATTAAATAAAATAAAATAAAATAAAATAAAATAAAATAAAATAAAATAAAATAAAATAAAATAAAATAAAATAAAATAAAATAAAATAAAATAAAATAAATTAAAATAATTAAAATTAAAATTAAAATTAAAATTAAAATTAAAATTAAAATTAAAATTAAAATTAAAATTAAAATTAAAATTAAAATTAAAATTAAAATTAAAATTAAAATTAAAATTAAAATTAAAATTAAAATTAAAATTAAAATTAAAATTAAAATTAAAATTAAAATTAAAATTAAAATTAAAATTAAAATTAAAATTAAAATTAAAATTAAAATTAAAATTAAAATTAAAATTAAAATTAAAATTAAAATTAAAATTAAAATTAAAATTAAAATTAAAATTAAAATTAAAATTAAAATTAAAATTAAAATTAAAATTAAAATTAAAATTAAAATTAAAATTAAAATTAAAATTAAAATTAAAATTAAAATTAAAATTAAAATTAAAATTAAAATTAAAATTAAAATTAAAATTAAAATTAAAATTAAAATTAAAATTAAAATTAAAATTAAAATTAAAATTAAAATTAAAATTAAAATTAAAATTAAAATTAAAATTAAAATTAAAATTAAAATTAAAATTAAAATTAAAATTAAAATTAAAATTAAAATTAAAATTAAAATTAAAATTAAAATTAAAATTAAAATTAAAATTAAAATTAAAATTAAAATTAAAATTAAAATTAAAATTAAAATTAAAATTAAAATTAAAATTAAAATTAAAATTAAAATTAAAATTAAAATTAAAATTAAAATTAAAATTAAAATTAAAATTAAAATTAAAATTAAAATTAAAATTAAAATTAAAATTAAAATTAAAATTAAAATTAAAATTAAAATTAAAATTAAAATTAAAATTAAAATTAA
This sequence comes from Campiglossa producta, assembly GCA_964058755.1. Taxonomy (NCBI): domain Eukaryota; kingdom Metazoa; phylum Arthropoda; class Insecta; order Diptera; family Tephritidae; genus Campiglossa; species Campiglossa producta. The sequence goes on from CAXKVI010000005.1 coordinate 101,502,596, forward strand.
AATAAAAATAAAATAAAATAAAATAAAATAAAATAAATAAAATAAATTTAAATAAAATGAAAAAAAAATTAAAAAATAAAATAAAAGTAAAATAAAATAGATAAAGTAAAAAATATAAAAATTTAATATACAAAAAAATTATGAAATATAAAATATAATGAAATGGAAGAGAATAAAATTAAAAATAAAAAATAAATAAAAAGAAATAAATTTAAATAAAATAAAATAAGGTAAAAAAGTAAATTAAAAAAGGCAGAGCAAAAATTAAATTAAATAAAATTAAATATATAAAAAAAAATTAATATTAGTATATCCTGTGCTATCCGGAGACCATTTTGGGATAATTTTTGGATATTTATAAATGATGAATAATTTTGTATTTCTTATTTGAATAAATTTTTTTCGAAGTGGCCCAACCCTGATGTGGCTGGCATGCTTCTAAGATTTGATTTTCTACTAGGTGTTGCCACTTGAGGCGGTTTATTTAGTTGCCACCTATATCGAAAATACCGAGCAAGCTCGGCCGTTATAAAATAAAATAAAATAAAAAGGTCCTAGTTATGTTTATTGTTACTTTGTTTTATTTTAATTTATTTTATTTATTGCTTAAAACCATTATTTTTTCCTTTTAGTTTATTGAATGTTATCTAACTTTTAATTTTATTTTATTTTTTTTACTTTATTCTTATTTTTTTTAATCTTTATTTTTTTAATTTTTTATCATTTTTTATTATCTTTTGTTTTTTTTTTTTATTTTTTGTTTTATAAATTTTTGTTTTGTTTTATTTTATTCTTTTTAAATTTACTTCATACCACAACTCCCTATAAAAAATCATCTCAACTCCAACTCACCTTGAGTTATTTACATTTTTACTCTTTTTCATTTTATCATTGTTGCACCATAAGAAAATAGAAAAAGTTTCTTTTGTTTATTTATTTTTTTTTTTTTTAACCAGCATTGTTGCTCTGCTGCACGTTCAGATAGTGGCATCACAACCAAATGGTGGTATTCGACGGCAGTATTGGAAATTTTTTCGTGCAGTTGTGCATATTTTTATTATCTCAACATTTCTTAATAGACAAGCGAGTAGAATACAGAGTGGTGCAATTTTCTTGCGGCGTATTAAAATGAAATTGAGATGGATTGTTTTTGCTTTCACTTGGAAATTCATGCTACAAGCTCAGCATGATACAATACGAAAATATTTTTTTTTTTTTTAACGAAGAATTCTGCCACAAAGTTCAAACAATGAATTTCCTTTAGAAAACTTATAAAAAAGTCGGCACAAATGCTCCAAGAAATATTAAATCGCTAGTTATACAATACAAGGTAGACAATTTGAGTTACGAATAAACCACTTTAATGGTTTTCATGAAATTATGAAATAATAGGAAAAGGTTTACAAATTATCAACTAAGACATTTTTCACTGTGAAAAACTTTGCATTCAATTCTTCCTAATACTAATAGTTACTAATAATTACAAAATTAACGTAGAAATATATATAAAGGAAATTCAATGAGCGCAACTCACAAGCTTCCTGTAATCGCCTTAAAAAACACAAGGTGTTCAAGAAGTATATAAAGTGAGAGAACACAGGGCACATTAGTAGGAATATAAACGCAAGATTGCACATGGGGCGCATGGCTGAAAATGTTAAGTGGACGGTAGCATAGTGTATCAATACAAGTGTGAACTGTAGCTTTGACAGAAATGTCAAAACACACTTCCACGTCAAATCACAAATGTCAAAACACACATCCATGTCAAAAATCTGGGTTGCTATTGTTGTTTTCGTTGTGATCGGGTTGTGTGCAGCACCGAATATCAATGAAACAGGGTTCTTGTTTGCACAAAAGTGTTGCTGTGTTGCACAACTTTTTCAGTCCAGTTTCTGGGGCAACTTTTAAGCGAATCTTTCAGTTTATACTTTATACCAAAGAAAAAAAAAATACACAAAATAAAAAAACTTATAACTAGTAAATTTTATTTATTTTACAGAAAAATTTTGAGGTAAGCATCTTCGAAATGGGAAATTAGACAGAAAATGAAAACAAACGTTTTTTTGGAAACATGTATATACGATGTTTTTAGATAGATTTACTATCAAATACATATCTTAGCACAAAGAAGGCTTCAAACCCAAAATTTGGTATTTGTTTCCTTTAGGGGTCAACTCCTAATAAATTAGCTAGAATGTTGTTGCTAGAATTATGGAAGATAGCTCAAAATACGGGGTTTGGCCTCAGGATCACGAATCCGGAAGCGCTTTTTAATATTTTGCTTCTCTGAAGAGAACCCGCCCCAATTTTGGTACCGAACCCGGGTCAATTTTCGGTTTTTTGACCATAACTTTCCACAGACACAAAAAAATTAAAAAGCGCTTCCGGATTCGTGATCCTCAGGCCAAAACCCGTATCTTGAGCTATCTTCCATAATTCTAGCTAATTTATTAGGAGTTGACCCCTAAAGGAAACAAATACCAAATTTTGGGGTTTGAAGCTAATTATTAGCAGTTGTTTGTTATTTGTTTAATAGAAAATAGTGAGCAGACTCGAAAGAGTTATTCTAATTAATAATTTTATATAATTCGCTGTTACTTATGTTAAAAAAATCAAATTTCTAAGTTTTAGCGAACTACTTCTTTATGCAACCTACTACTAATTTTTTATACCAAATCGAATGCAACTCAGAGCAAAATGATGCTCTTTTTCCTAAAAAACAACTCTGATGAACAGGTGTTAAACTCATTTTGGAATTTTGACGTCTATGCAGAAGAGTTTACACTTGTATTGGTACACTATGACGGTAGTCTGCTGCTCCAGTAAGACTGGATAAAACACTCTGTTGACATGCTTGGTCGCATAGAAACTACTCAGCTGTATAAAATCTCAATTCAATTCTTTCAGATACTAATGATTTTTGAGATATTTTGGCGTTGCCAGCCCAAATATTATGGTAACTTTACACACGCAAGTCAAGAGCTATACGAACTACGGGCACCAAAACGTAGTGCGAATGTCACAAATACAACAACAACTAAATTTTCATTAAATCCTAAAAATCTCATATGTTTACTTAACCATTTAAAGCACATAAACAGTCAAATAAATATTGTACACAAAAGAATGGCCATATTAAATTCGTACTTAAATATTTACTTGAGCATGCAAATATTTCCAACACTACTAAATTCACGTCCCAGTGGAAGGGCACACGCGAGAAACCAGTAACGTTAAACTAACAAAATGAAATTGTAGCTGTAATCTTGCGGTTGGACGTGTAACAAAAGGAGAGAAGGTTCAAGGACAACGAACTAAGTACGTATAACGGTAAAAGTGAACAATCCCAACAAAATCCTTGTGGAGCCAAAAGGATGCATGGGAAAACGCTTGGGGAAGCCAATACGCCAATTGCTATTGTAACTGACATGACCAAACTCGTAACTAGCAGACAAGTTTGAAATAAGAGGAAGCACAGAACAAAAGAGGTAAAAGGTGAATTAAAAAAGAGAGCAAACAATGGAGTGTGAAAACATATGGAATATGTTAACAGAAAATGGATGAATGTAGGGAATAGTGAAGGAGCGGAAGTAAGTTTATTGGAATCGAAGACGGCATTGGATTTTTGAAATTTGAATTATCGAAGTTGGGCAGGGTAGAAATGATTTTTTCATACATTTTATATATCATACATTCGTTCGATCTGAAAATGGCCAAAAAATTATCCCATAGTGATTCCAAAATGACCCCAAGATGATCCCAAAATGTCCTGAAAACGATCCCGAAGTGATACTAAAATGACCTTAATATGAACCCAAAATGACTCCAAAATGTTACCAAAATGATAATAAAATTACCCCAAAATGATCCCAAAATTACCTCAAGATGATCCCAAAATGATGCCAAAATGACCCCAAAATTATCCTAAAATGATCTTAAAATTGCCACAAAATGACCCTAAAATGATCCCAAGATGATCCCAAAATGACTTCAAAATGATCTCACAGTGACCCCAAACTGTTTGACCTAGGTGTGCCTCTGCGGCAGCCACTTGAACCTAACCTAACCTAACCCCAAGATGATCCCAAAATGTCCCAAAAATAACCTCAAAATGATCCCAAAAATGACATCAAAATCCAAAATGAACCCAAAGTAACCCCAGAAATATCCCAAAATGAGCCCAAATGTTGGGAAGGGCAATTATCCGCATCGTCTATGGAAGCGATGACAATAAATGTTGCCTTTTTGCATTTTTGTAGGGAAATGTTGTTGAGAAAACATAATGGTGCCCTCTGTTAAGGTAATACCCATTTTACAATAGAACATGAATTTTTGTGGGCCTGGCGTGATTCATTCATTTCAAATTCGATAATGGAAATATTACAAAAAACCTAGATAAACTATGTTTCAAAATTCTAAAAATTTGAATTACCACGCCCACATCTATACTATATATATAAAGTTCTAACTCGAAATTTTGTAAATGATAATATCTTATTCCAGCCACAATATGATGCAAAGCACTTTTCTTTAACCAAAATCCTGCTAGGCATACATTACAGCACCCATCAGTTTTTTCATATTGCCTTTCAGAACCTGATAGTAGGTAAAGGGATATGGATGGGGATAGATATATGGGGATAGGTGTTGAGATAGGGATCGGGCTAGAGAAGCATGCAGGGAAATAAATTTGTGGGTCAGCTAGTTCTATATAAAGCTTTGATAATAAGGGTCCGAAGCACAGATGAACTCAACCAAAGTAGAGCTTAAAGCTCTTACGAAGGTAAAACACTTAAAATGAGAATAAAAAAAAAAAATTTTATCCTATATTTCAAGATAGACCTCCAGTAAAGCAACGCTTCAAAAATATTCCAAAATAGAACATAAAAAGTGATCTAATCGAATTTTCAGCATCACTATCGAAGTTCCGTGACAACCCTATAACAATGTAGACTTCACATACATACATCTAAATGTACATTTAGGTGTATGTGATTTCTGCTCCATAAAAACTATCTCACCCCCAGTGAAAAACTATTTAAGTTCATGAAAAGTGTGAAATGTGCAAAAAATAAAATATCCAAAAGAAACTTAAAAAAAAATTCACAAAAGTAAGAGATACACATGCAATATATATAACGAATAAATAGTTTTTAAGTAGCAAAGTCGCAAACAGCAAGCTGGTGGGATAAAAAGGCCAACAAAATGACACAAAATACTCCAGAGAGGCACAGTCGAATTGAAAATCGCATACATATGTATGCGACTTATGCGGGGTTCATGCTAGGCCTGCATTTTACATTATCCTCAATTTTAGCATTTATCTAAAAATGCAGCATTTATTTCTGCATTTACCATACAAATTTTGACAGCTAAGTGCTACTTAAAGCAACTTTATTTCTGCATTTAGCATTTTAAATGCAGAATCAACCCAGCAATCTTCGAAGAAAAAAGGGGATTCGAACTCAAAAAGTTGAATAGGCAGTACTGGTTTCTTGATATTCTTTCAATCTCTTTCATTCGTAATTATTCAAATTTTTTGTGAAACCATTTAAATCGATCAAATGTAAAAAAAAAGTGTAAAATTTTGTACATGTGCTCATAACCTAAAAATTGCAACCATGATTCGAATTGAGCCAAATGTGCATTTACTAAATGCAGCAGCATGAACTCAAAATGCTGCATTTTTAATGCAACATGAACTCCACATAAGACACAACTGTATAAGCCATATAACAGACAAATAAAAAATTTAAAAAGTCACACCGAAAAACTGCAAAGCTTAACTCTTTTTGAGCTTTAAAATTTAAATCAAATATGCACATAGTCTGTGTGAATCTTTTATTTAGTTAGCTACAATAATTGCATGTCTTTGGAGTAGAATACAAAAAAAATCTTTGTCTATGTGTGGCAGCGCTGCATCTACTTGCCACCTCGCCCTGACAACTGGTGCACGAAAATTGGCTGCAAGCTGTTGTGGCTGACTTTGACAAAGTGCCTGTCATCACTAAGCTACGTTAGTGTCTTCGTTGTGTCATTTTCCAAGAATTTCTCTTGTTCTTGTTCTTAAGAACGCAGTCTGTAGGGCGTCTATTTACGCATATACACAAAGCATTCAAATTAACACCAGCGGGTGTATTCATATTTGCATTTCTGTGTATGATGACTTTGAATTGAGGGGTGGCCATAGCACACTCATACCCAAATAAAAACTGTCAGAAGCTTAAGATTGAGATGGGGTTGTTATTTAATGTGAGGCAAACAAGTACCCTAGTTGAAAGAAGAAGAAGAACGCAAAAAGAGTCTGAATAAAATTAAACAATGTTAAATAAAATAAAATTAAACTAAATAAAATAAAATAAGATAAATTAAAATGAAACAAAAAAAAAAATAAATAAATTAAAAAAAAAATAAGAAAAAGATAAAATAAAATAATATAAAACAAAAGAGAACTTCTAAATGAAGCGCTTACCTTCCGTCAAAGCAAACCAAAAGTAATCAATTGCAGTCACGCTATGATAATAAAATGTTTCTTATTCTGACATTAGGCGACAAAGCTAACATATCGTGGTATACTTTTAGGCGCATTTTATATTTGTTTTTAGACTTTGCTAATTCATAGCCTTTGCAAATTAAAAACCATTGGTATTTTGAGACGACTCTTCCATTCTGTACAACACTATTACGAATTTCACATACATACATACTTATTTATACATCAGATCTCTTCTCTTGGTATGATGGATGAGTATTGCACCGACACTATTTGTATTTGCCTTTTCCTTGCAGCTGTGTGTCTACGTTACAAATTTGTTTTTTTTTTTTTTCGCGAGAAAGAGCCCACTCGGCCGTCAACAAGTATTTAGAT
>CAXKVI010000005.1:101511966-101536966 GCA_964058755.1 Campiglossa producta
TTATTTTATTTTATTTTATTATATTTTATTATATTTTATTTTATTTTATTATATTTTATTTTGTTTTATTTTCTTTTATTTTATTTTATTTTCTTTTATTTTATTTTATTTTATTTTATTTTATTTTATTTTATTTTATTTTATTTTATTTTATTTTATTTTATTTTATTTTATTTTATTTTATTTTATTTTATTTTATTTTATTTTATTTTATTTTATTTTATTTTATTTTATTTTATTTTATTTTATTTTATTTTATTTTATTTTATTTTATTTTATTTTATTTTATTTTATTTTATTTTATTTTATTTTATTTTATTTTGTTTTATTTTATTTTATTTTATTTTATTTTATTTTATTTTATTTTATTTTATTTTATTTTATTTTATTTTATTTTATTTTATTTTATTTTATTTTATTTTATTTTATTTTATTTTTTTTTTTTATTTTATGTTATTTTATTTTATTTTATAGCAAATTTTTGGCGAAATCGAAGGGGGTCTGGTAAAAAATTTGTCGATTTGGCATGGAATAACCCATATATACCTCCAATACAAAAATAAAAACCAATACTTGTGCGTGAGCCAAACTCAGTGTCATATTGTGGCATTCGCAGTCAAATTAGATTGTGACAATTATTATCATTCGTATGCTCATTTATATTCTACTAAATGCAGATTAAAATTTGAATTTTGTTTAAATTTAAAACATTTTCAAAACTAAGGAACATAGCAATTTAAATTTAAATAATGTTGTAAATTGTGAGCGCTACTCGAAAACCAAAATGGCACAAAATTTGAATATAAATGGACCTATATGATCAGAGCAATACAGTCAGCCAAGCATTGTCAACTTCTTTATTTGACAATTCGTATGTGAAGTGTAATTTATGCAGGGTCACTAATTTGAGTTTAAGGCGCCTATTATGTAAATGCCTTCACAATTTAAATCACACACACATTTGATTATATTATATGAATATTGTTTTATGCAAAAAAAAAATTCCGTTAGCACTCTATTATTTCTTTATTCATAAATTGCATCAAAATATTGAATACAATTTTTTTTTTATAAAAATTTCTTTTTTACTTACCCTACTGTAGAGGCTTGAGAAACCAGATATGCAAGTGCATGTCTTTCCATATTTCCATATTTTCCATCTATTATTCGCAAATTTGTGCACGTGCATGCCACAAGCGTGCAGCATAACAAACAAGATTACCTGCAAACAATTTGTTTATTCAAGAAGAAATAAGTTCGATAAAGAATCATTGGTTGTCTAGGGAAATTTGGACGTGATTTTGTTTGTACGCGTGTTGCTGGCATTTTGGTAAACACAATGAAGGCAGCATTAGATTTCTTTGTAGCCAGCAGCACTCTGTTTTCTAAACAAAAGAGTTAGCGCAATTTGCTTAGAGCTAGAAAATTTGCAACTGCAAAGGATGCGATGCTACGTAGAAGTCAGAATGGGCATTATCTTATAACTTTAAACGAGCTAAACTTGTATATATGACCGGTTTGGATAAAATTTTGCATATAGATTGTATGATTGATTCTAAGACTATCCACTTGGGAGTTGCCACCTGGGTCGGTTTACGGGGATGCCACCTATCTCAATTTTTTTTTAATTTTGTAGAAAAATATGCCCATATGCGTATCAAATGAAAGGTATTTTCAGCGATCTGCCAACTAAAATATTTTCAAGTAGGGTAGCCACCTAAGGTTGCCACCTTACCGTAGTATATTGGTATATCCGGACTATCTCGGGGACCGCTTGGCCGATTTGGATAAAATTTGGCATATATATTGTATGATTGATGCTAAGGCTATCCACTTGGTGGTTTTCCACTTGGGAGTGTATAGGGTTGCCACATATCTCAATTTTTTTTTAATTTTGGAGCTAAATATGCCAATATGGGTAACAAATGAAAGGTATTTTCGCCGAAATACGAACTACTTTATTGTATATTTTTTGGATCATATTTGGATTATTTTGAGAACACTTCGGGGTCACTTTAGGATAATTTTGGGACTATTTTTTGGATCATTTTGTGTTCAATTTTGGATTAATGTAGAACGATTTTGGGGTCATTTTCGTATCATTTTCGTTTCGGGAACATTTTAGGATTATTTCGGCATCATTTTTGGATAATTTTGGAGTCATTTTCGGATCATTTTGGGTACATTGGAGTCATTTGGGAATCATTTTTTGGTAATTTTGGGATCATTTTAGGGTCATTTTGGGGTCATTTTGGGAAAGTAAATTTAGTGGAAAATTGATAGCACCGAACAAGCTCGGTCACCCAGGTACTTAAAAAATGTGGGTGACGAGTGACGAAAAAATTAAATTTTTCAGGGATGGGCATTATTAGAAAATTTGAGTGACGAGTGATGAAAATATTAAATTTTTTCTTTTATCCAAAAAAATCAAAGTGATGAATAACAAGTTATTTTCATTCAAGCGATTCTTGATGACTGAGATCTAATCAGTTTTTTAAAAATAAAATATAACTACCTCGAGACCCCGGCAAATGGTGCCTATATGTGCATTTTATTTGGAATTAAATCGGGATAATTTTTGAATAATTTTGGGATCACTTTGGAGTAGTTTTGGGACCATTTTCGGAGCATTTTGAAGGTCAGTTTGGGATCGTTTGGGACCATTTTTAAGGGTCATTTTTTGGGATAATTTTGGCATTCCTTCGGAATCACTTTTTTAATAATTTTGGAATCAATTTGGGATCATTTTGGCGGCCAATTTAGGATCATTTGGGATCAACTTAGAATATTTTGAGGGTAAATTTTGGATCTTTTTTGGAACAGTTTGGAGTCGTTTTGGGATTATTTTGGAATAATTTTGGTTTCATTGTGCGATAATTTTTGGATAATTTTTCGGTTAAATTTAGGATCATTTTGTGATCACTTCGGAATTGTTTTAGGATCGTTTCGGGATCACTTTCGGAATAGTTTCGGAACTGTTCCGGGATCTTTTCGGGACTGTTCCGGTGTCCCTTCAGGACTGTTGTGGGATAATTTCTTGAATGTTTTCAAATTCACTGGTTCTGAAGTTATCGTCAAAATTAAAAAAAAAATTAAAAAAAAAAAAAAAAATTAAAATCAAATAAAGAAAAAAAATTAAGATTTAATTAAATTTAAGAAATTAAATGAAATTAGATAAAAATAAAATAAAGCAAAACAAAATCAAACAGAAATAGGTGAAAAGTGGAAGTAAAAAACAAAAAAAAAGTGAATAAATTTCGATTAAATAAAATGGAATAAAATAGAATTAATAAAAAAATAAACAAAATATAGTGATTAAGACAATATCTATTTAAATAAATTAAAAAAAACAGACATTTCAAAAGCCTTTGTATTAGAAAATTTTATTTAAAGTGAGTTTCAAAGTGAGTTTTTACATATTCCTAAAGTTAACGCTTCGATCTTTCCAAAAATGTATACGGTTATCATAAGTACAAAAGTAGTTACAGACATTTGAAAATTGCTTCATTTCGAGAAGAAAATTACTTTTGTATTCTGGATCACCCTAATGAATATGTTCTTTAGTAAATGTGTATTTACCGTTCTACATTTTCCACTCAAAGCTTGGCTATATTATGTCTCAGCATAAGTATGGAAGTATGAATGTATGTAGGTTTATTGGATTTTATACTTTCCATATGCCCTAAAGTAATTTGGCAAAAAATGGAAATCAGCACATTTTCACTTTCAATATGTTCTTCAATTTTAGAGCTCTTAAATTGTCTTTGCTATCTGCTAAATCTAAAGCACATTTTTTTACAGGTAGATTTATTATTGCGCAAATGAGCGTATGTGCGGAATATATGTGGTCCAAAAAGTTTAAAATTTAGACCAAAATTTTTAACCGTGTATGTATGTCCTCAATGTAAAACTTAAATTCCAGCAATCAGATCACTTGTTCGGCTGCTTTGCTCGTACAAAAATGTTTACTTTAAATTGTGCAAGACTTTCTTTTGAGTGATAGCATCAAAGCATCTTTCTAAAAATCAACACCGACAATGACATAAAACCATATAAAATTCAACGAAAAAATTCAAAAATAGCTCCAAAGCATGAATAAGATAAGAAAGAGCACGAAAATCCTTAGAGATAAATTACGAGTAAGATATGCACAATTCTTTGAAAATAAATTCTTTTGCCAACAAAAATGTTAATAAAGCAGCTCAAATGTGTATTTGCATTAAATTACAATAAATCGGCAAACCAAATAAATTTATTTATTTAATAAATTTTTTGTGTCGCGAAGGTTTTGTGCTGGGGTAGACTTTTTTATAATACAACAAGTAAGGAAAGCTGTCTTCGGCTGTGCCGAAGGCTAAATACCTTTCATGAATAAGCGTCACGATTTTCACTGTTTGATCCCAGTACAGCCTGTGTGAATTTAACTTAAGCTCATACCGAAATTATCGGAACTATCGATTATATGGGGCAGATGTGTTATATTGCTCCAATCTCATTGATTTTTGACACCGACATTCCACATTCTAAAATAGCAATAGTTACGAAATTTCACGTTCCTACCTATATAACTACAGGAGTTATCTACCAAAATCCGTTTATTGGAACAATCGATTGTAGGGGGCTATGTGAAATATTTATCCCATTTCGATGATTTTCAACATCGATATTTCAGCTATAAAAATAGCAATACGTCTAAAATTTCATGTTCCTACGTGTTTAATTACAGGAGTTATGGCCCAAAATCCGTTTATCGGAACAATCGATTGTATGGGAGCTATGTGAAATATTTATCCCATCTCGATTATTTTCAACATCGATATTTCACATATAAAAATAGCAATACGTCCAAAATTTAACGTTCCTACGTGTTTAATTACAGGAGTTATAGCCCAAAATCCGTTTATCGGAACAATCGATTGTATGGGAGCTATATGTAATATCGGTCCGATCTTGCTGGTTCCGACAAATGATTCCTATATTGGAAAATGGTGGCCGCATACAAAATTTCAGCCAAATATCTCAAAAACTGAGGGACTAGTTTGCGTTGAAACAGACAGACAGACGGACAGACGGACATGGCTAAATCAACTCATCTCGTCATCCTGATCATTTCGGTATACTTATTGATGGGTCTATCTCTTCTTCTTCTCATACTTACAAACATCGGACCAAAGTTATAATACCATTTCATGTTCATGAAAGGTATAAAAACAAAGGTGGAAAAAGAATTTTATGTGAAAAGTCAGTGCAAAATTTAAAATGTCCTGAGTACCAGAATAGCACTTTTTTTGTTTACATGTTACCCGTTCTGTTCCCACTTCTGTCAACGATGAGTTCAGCCTTAGTGAAAAATAATCCACTTTTTAATGAAAAATATATCGATAAATGAGTTATCGATGAATAAGTAATCTATAAAAATAAAAATGTGACGGGGGGACATAGTACATACTTATAGATATTTCACAAATTTTGACAGTTTATTTCTTGGATACGTCTGCTCAGCAATATACATATTTTTCCCCGCTAGATGGCGCGGAAGTCGCTATATTTAGAAAATTCGCCTTTATGGTCCAATTTGGCACATATGTTTGATATACACTGAAAAAAGTTCATGTTTCCAAAGAAAAAGTTCATTTGTATATTTTCTAATAGTACATTTACACTGCACCAAATTTGGCGAATTCAAATGAACCAGTTCAACACTGTTTACACTGGAAAAAATTGCATTTGGCTTCACCTTCCCTGCAAGAATCTGTTATCAGGACAAAAAGCCACCGAAGGAAAAAGCATTACAGTGATGATTTTTAAAACCTGTAGAGTAATGATAAAAGAAGAATTAGGAAGGCTTCTGCCTTTTTCTGTAGAATTGGCCCATTTTCTAAAAAAAAAAACTAGTTCAAATTGTTATTTACAGCTGTGCATAGTGCAAAAGTTATCACACTTCAATTACCCATTAAGGTTCTTGCTGGGCAATTTTAAATGTGGAACATATGCAGGGTTGCTATTTTGAGGAACTGTGGATTGTATTGTTCGGCAAATGAGGTCAAATGTGATGGAATTCAAAATTTGGAAAATGAGATTTGTATGCGGTGTAAATGTACTATAAGTAACTATAATTTTGCTTGGGTTTTTCATTCAGTTTCATTCAGTACGGGACAAGCAGCCCACCCTCCCCCCTGTCCCCCCCAGGGGCCCCTCTGGGAACACCCTTGTCGGTATATAAATTAATCGATAAATTTTGCTGTTCGTTTTGTCTCTCTTTTCCTCTTCTTTTTCTAAAATCAAAAGTTATTGCGGCACCTTATTTAAATAGTCTATTTCCATATATTGCCACATACATTTAAATCAACAGGATTGTCTGTTTTCTTTTTACTTTTTTTCACAACAAATTGCTTTGCTACAGCCACGTATGAGCTTAGATTTGTGGCGTGTGGTGTTAAGATATGCTCTTCGAATTTGAAGAAATCAATCAATGTTCAGTTCTAAAGTATACTCGCGTATATAAAAAGCAGAGATGGGCATACGATCCAAGTTATACTAGTAAGCTCGGGCGAAGCGAACATTAAATAACCAACGGTAGTTTTCAGAACGGGATAACAACGGGATACGCCCTAGGAGGATTTACATAAAAGTTTATACTATTTTAACTTTTTATCTTACCGAATTAGGTCATTTTCGAAGTTTTCGATGTCGAAAGTGGGCGTGCTTGGAGTGCGATTTTATGCAGTTTCATCAGGTTTACTCCCAATTGCACTAGTATGCTTTGTGCCAAATTTCATCGCTTTACCGTAATAAGTTTAAAAGTTACGACCAGTCGAATTTTCAAAAATGTCTTCCGAAAAAGGGGGCGTGATTATCATCCGATTTCGTCCATTTTCAATAGCAACCTACTTTGGCCAGAAAGTAACCTGTATACCAAATTTCATGCAAATATGTATCTCAATTTTTACTCAAGTTATGCCAATTTATGTGACTTTCGAAATTGACGATATCGAAAAAGGGGCCGTGATTATCATCCGATGTGTCAAAATAATTTGGTTTCATAGATTGTTTGTTTGTTTTTTTTTTCGTATTTTAGTTGTCATGTGAAATTCCTTGGCCCAAGAATAAGTAATTTATTAATAAATCTGAGTATGTCCAATCTGTCGATATTCAGGAAGGTAACGTTTGTTTTAAAAGGTATTGCCACCTATTTAAAAATTTAATTTTCCTATATAGTTAGCTTGATTTTATTGTTGAAATGTCAAATGAAAGGGTACATCCTATAGATGTGCAGGAAAGAAATTTTTTTAGGGGTTGCCACCTGTTAAATTTTGTTTTGTTTCATATGTATGTGGGTGGTTTGTTTTTTTTTTTTTAATTTTGGGTGGCTTATGAAAGGCCATCGCCTGAAAATTAGTAATTTATTAATAAATTTCTGCCTGACTAGTCTGTAGATGTCCAGGAAGGTAAAATTTGAAAATGGGTTGCCACCTATTTAAAAATGCAATCCCGCATAGTTTGTATGACTTTTGTTATTGAAATGTCAAATGAAAAGGCATAACGTATGGATATGCAGGAAAATAAAATTTTGTTTCGAAAAGTGTTGCCATCTGTTCAAAAATAATTTTAACCAATCAGGTAATTTGTTTGTTTTTTTTTTTCCAGAGTAGTTAAACTTTGTATATTTTATGGTTTTCTAATTTCACGTTTTGCCCTGAAAAGTAAAAAAAAAACGCAAAAACCAATTTAGGAAAGAAACAGGTTTGGTGCACATACATTAGGGTTAGTTGAATTTTATAACTAAAAATAATTAACGAACGAAATAATGGCATTCTCAAATCTTATTTTTCCCTACAGGGCTTGAGTGTGGGTTGCATGTCTCGTAGGTACGCGCTTTGTGAATGCAATAAAGGCATTGTCCTTTCATAACATAAAGGTTCGACATTGCATTGGTTATGACAGCTTGTAATACAATTTGAACATTGATGATATTACTAATAACTACATAGGCTAACGTTAGGCAAATTAGCTTCGGGTGATATGCAAAACGTAGATATTAACATACCTACAAATATGTTATGCTCTTACTACGAAATAAGCAAAGCTTCCAGCTAGAAATGTGGACAATGAATGTCATATCTTGTAAGTGTTCAGCTATTACAAGCGGGCACACAAGGAACTCCAAAGAACAAAAGAGTAGAAGAGATATCATCTTGGTATGTTTAATGTAAAGCTATGGTTATGGTACGGTTATGGTATGATTATGGTACGGTTATAGTATGGTTATGGTATGGTTATGGTATGGTTATGGTATGGTTATGGTATGGTTATGGTATGGTTATGCTATGGTTATGGTATGGTTATGGTATGGTTATGGTATGGTTATGGTATGGTTATGGTATGGTTATGGTATGGTTATGGTATGGTTATGGTATGGTTATGGTATGGTTATGGTATGGTTATGGTATGGTTATGGTATGGTTATGGTATGGTTATGGTATGGTTATGGTATGGTTATGGTATGGTTATGGTATGGTTATGGTATGGTTATGGTATGGTTATGGTATGGTTATGGTATGGTTATGGTATGGTTATGGTATGGTTATGGTATGGTTATGGTATGGTTATGGTATGGTTATGGTATGGTTATGGTATGGTTATGGTATGGTTATGGTATGGTTATGGTATGGTTATGGTATGGTTATGGTATGGTTATGGTATGGTTATGGTATGGTTATGGTATGGTTATGGTATGGTTATGGTATGGTTATGGTATGGTTATGGTATGGTTATGGTATGGTTATGGTATGGTTATGGTATGGTTATGGTATGGTTATGGTATGGTTATGGTATGGTTATGGTATGGTTATGGTATGGTTATGGTATGGTTATGGTATGGTTATGGTATGGTTATGGTATGGTTATGGTATGGTTATGGTATGGCTATGTAAGGGTTAAGGTCTGCTTATGGTTTGCTTATGGTGGGGTTATGATGTGGCCATGGTATGGTTATGGTATAGTTAAGGTCTGCTTATGGTTTGCTTATGGTATGGATATGGTTTTTGTATGGAAAGGCTGAGCTGACGGGAAAGAAAAAAAGCAGGAATGGTTTTCTTTATGATCAGTTTTATATCTATTATATAAAAAAATCCACAAGATACTCCACACACTTAGGCATACATACATACATTCATTTACACAAAACAACACAAACTGTTATCAACTCTTCAGCTCGTAAACTAATTGTGATAACAACTTCAACTAATCCCACTATAATACGATTTTTCCCCTCTCATTTCCCCTACAAAAACTGTACTCAATTACAACGCATGCGCGGATAAAAATCCACCCACCACACATGATGGGTACAGTTTTAGCTTGCTTACAGCATGAATGAAATGCAATTCCAGATGAGAACAAATTATTTTGATAAGAAATTTTTGTATGTGATACTTTATTGACTTGACCCAAACACACGCTTACTTAGATAACTCATACATACTCATAGCAAGTTTAATAACCAACTGTATAAAAACACATGTATGGACGTGCGTATGTAATCCTGAAATATATTCTCTTTAAAGGAAATGACATGTCAACTCAAAGATCAACAAAACTTCGTTTGGGTTAAGATGAAAGTAAAAATTGATTAACAAAGATCCGGATGCGTATGATGAGTAGTAGGCCACATTGTTAGTATCACTGTAAGTACTTTAATGAGTTACATATGTAAATGTGCAGAAAAGTTTGCCGTATATCGTCTTTTATGTTTAAGTATGTATTTACATTGGTAATGAGCACAAGTGTGTGGCGAATCTTCAGTGAAGATGGGAAAAGTGTTGAAGTTATCATGAAAATTAGTGTTGAAAGTTTTTAGCTCATTATATGAGTAAAGTGAAAATGTACAATTGGGGGAAATGGTTTGATTGCAGTGTTAATTTTAATATTATTTTTACTTTTTTGGATTTCACTTGTTATGCTATTTTTTTTTTTGTTTTTGGTTGTTTAATTTTTTCAAATTTTATGGTTTACTCTGTTTTATTTAAATTTTTTTTTTTTATTTATTTAATCTTTAATTTTTTTATATGTCTTTTTTTAATATTTTATTTTACTTTAATTCTTTATTTTTTTTAACTGATTTGACTCTATTTTTCCCTTTTTGGTATTTTATTTTTTATTTTATTTCATTTCATTTCTTTTTATAATTTTTTCTTTATTTTATCTTATTTTTTCATATTTTTTTTTATTTTACTGCTTTTGATTTTACTTAATTTTTTTACTTTATTTTATTTAAACAATTTTTTTTTAATTTTTTTTTTTAATTTTTTTTTAATTTTTTTTAATTTTTTTTTATTTATGAGTTCTGTCTTTAAGACTCCTCCATTTCATGTGAAGTTTGAATGACTGAATGTGCACTAAACTTTTGACATTCGTTATTTCAAGAAATTCGTTGATTGAACATTTTATTCAACGGAAAACTCATTTTTCGGGCTAGACGACAACTTTACAAGTGATGAATCGCAATAAAATCTTGGTAAAGAATATTCATTTTTAAGTAATTACATTTAAAATTCATTGAACTCAATCAACTGGCAGCTGCATGTGCATGTCGCATACGAAAATGCGGGCTTGCATAGAAGGGATAGATAGGGAACGTTAGAGTGTGCTAGTGAAAAAATTATGACTTTTTGTTTTTACTTCTTTAACTGACTTTCACATGACCAATGTATTGAATTTCGTCGTTGTTTTTTTTTTTCATTTTATTTTATTTTTTTTTTTTTCTTTTATTTTTTGTTGTATTTTTTTTATTCTTTTCACCTTTTTTTCATTTTTAAAAAATTTGGTTCTATTCTCTTTTCATCAATTTTGATTTTATTTTATTTTTGTTTCCATTTCTTTTTATTTTTTTGGTGTATTTTTTTTTCTTATTTTTTTTTCTTATTTTTTTTATTCCTTCCACCTTTTTTCATTTATAATACATTTTTTTCTATTACTTTTTTCATCAATTTTCATTTTCTTTTATTTTTGTTTTCATTATTTATTTTGTTGTATTTTTTTCATTATTTTTTTAATTCTTTCCACCTTTCTTTTTTTCATATTTAATAAATTTTTGTTCTATTACTTTTCATCAATTTTCATTTTATTTTATTTTTGTTTTCATTTATTTTTTTTTTGTTGTATTTTTTTATTTCTCGTCACCTTTTTCATTTTTAATAAATTTTTTTCTATTACTTTTTTCATCAATTTTCATTTTTTTGTTTTGTTTTCATTTATTTTATTTGTTGTATTTTTTTATTTTTTTTTTAATTAGAAAGGTGGAAATTCTTTTTCCATTTTTCATAAATTTTCTTCTATTTTTCATTTTATTTTTTTTTCATTAATTTTTTTTTGTTGTATTTTTTAAGTTTTTTTATTTCTTTTCACCTTTCTTTTTTTTTCATTTTTAATTTTATTTTATTTTTGTTTTCATTTATAATTTTTTTTTGTTGTATTTTTTATTTTTTTTGTTTCTAGTCACTTTTTTCGTTTTTAATAAATTTTTTTCTATTATTTTTTTCAATCTTCATTTTATTTTTTTTTGTTTTCATTAATTTTTTTGTTGTATTTTTTTATTTTTTTTTATTTTTTTATTTCTTGTCACCTTTTTTCATTTTCAATCAAATTTTTTCTAATACCTTTTTCATCAATTTTCATTTTTTTTTTTTTTTTGTTTTCATTTATTTTATTTGTTGTATTTTTTTATTTTTTTTTTTAATTCTTTCCACCTTTCTTTTTCCATTTTTCATAATTTTTTTCTATTTTTCATTTTATTTTTTTTTTTTCATTAATTTTTTTTGTTGTATTTTTTTAATTTTTTTATTTCTTTTCACCTTTCTTTTTTTTCTTTTTTAATACATTTTTTTCTATTACTTTTTTCATCAATTTTCATTTTATTTTATTTTTGTTTTAATTTTTTTTTTGCTGTATTTTTTTATTTTTATTTTTTTCCATTTTTAATAAAATTTTTTCTATTACTTTTTTCATCAATATTATTTTTATTTTATTTTTGTTTTCATTTATTTTTATTTTTTTGTTGAATTTTTGTAATTTTTTTTATATATTTCACCTTGCTTTTTTTACTATATTTTTTTTCTATTATTTTTATTTATTTTTTCTTCATCAAAAATATATCTCCCCATACTTAAGGCAAGCCCTAATGTAAAAACGGATGCATTTATTAGAGTATTGGAACTTGTTTCAAACCCAACCCACTCTGTGAGTTCATCAGTATTATAGCGACTGCCAATTTGTGACAGGCGATGAAACTTCTAGCTAAGTGCCTGAGGCGTTCAAGGCGTGGAAAATAAAAACTTTGCCTTATCGGCGTTTTTGCCTTTTTTCAAGTTTCCTCTACAGCTAACGCAAACGCCGCTCATAAATAGACATGTGGGGAGTTGCCATAATCTACATATGGTATGTCTGGGGGTGCCACCTACACTATTTCAGTTTTTTTGGTGACATTCAACTGTCAACTGTGACAGCTGGCAAATAAATGTGCGCAAATACTTGGCTGTGTATGTAAATATGTTTGTTCAATGTACTTTGCGTTACATATGCATATGAAGAGAAGAGCTTGACAAAGTTCTGAAATGATTTTTTTTTTTTTTAAGAAAATAAGAGAAGGAATGATGGTTGCTCAAGGTGGTTAGAACCAAAGTTATAACTCTTTAAGATCTTTTAAAAATAAAAGTCTCAAGAAAAAAGCCTTTTGACAGTAAGTCCGCTGTAAATGGTGTCAAAAAGCTGATGCTACCTACTTTATTTCGACTATGAATATGCGCCTATGTTTAAAGTCCCAAGGTCGCCAGGTAATGACATACTTAAAAATCGATTTCAAGAATTCCAATTCCAAAAGAAATTTCATGCGCCATTTAGCGAAATAGGTTTGATCTTTGGCGAGTTTCAAGTCTCTAACTTACTCGAATGTTACTTAAAAATCGATAACAAGATCCCCCCATTTTTCAGAGATTTTCAGCAAGAAATGATCACGGCGACAACCAAAGAAGTTTTGCTTTCAACAAATTATATTACCATTTGTACCTACAGACATATATATTGCGCCCGCTAGATGGCGCATGACTCGCTCTATTTAATAAATGCGAATGGCTGTTTTCGGTGTCGTTGCATTTGTTTTTCAACTAACTTACCGTTAAGCTAGAAACTTGAAATTTTCATCATTGTTTAGTTTTCTACGCCAAGGCAAAATATAAAAAATTAAATTTTCGGTAGGTGGCGCACGGATAGCATTTCTCATTTTCGGATCTTTAGCGGTCTTGAAATTTTCACCATTCACCAAATCATTCGTCATTATACCTAAGAGTGACAGAAACGGACTACTAAACCAGGGTTGGGCAAAGTGCACCAAAAATTAAATGCAGTAAGCATTTCACTACCACTATTTCTTTAGTGGTAGTTAAAACACGAGTATAACTAACAGTGAATATTTATTATTATTGAAAAAAATAAAAAAATTAGTTACACCAACTCCTTAGTGTTAAGGATGGACAATAATAGAAAATTTGATTGACAATTTTGGGGACTGTTTCGGGATAACTTCGGCATCATTTTCGGGATCTTTCGGGATTGTTTTAGGATGATTTTGAGATCATTTCGGGATTCTGTTGTGGGTAATTTTGGCATCAATTTGGGATCATTTTGAGGTTATTTTGCGATCGTTTTGGAATGAATTTGGGATCGGTTGAGAGTAATTTTGCAAACATGTAATTCCAGGGCTGTGAAGAGCTGCCGCAAATCTCTTAACGAGATGGCTGAGCAACTCTCAATTCATCTGGTATGGGTGCCTGGACACAAAGGCATACCGGGAAATGAGACGGCAGACGAGCTAGCTAGAGGGGCACATCCGCTCCGCTTTCACAGTCCTGGAAGGGTTTAGGCATGCCGGTCGCGACCAGCAAGCGCTTTGCGAGGAACATATTCCTCAAACAGGCAAGGGACAGATGGGAAAACATAGGTACGTGCAATCATACAAAACTGGTGTGGCCAGAGATTGTCCCGAGTAGGTCAGAAGACCTGCTCAAGCTTAGAAGGGAGGAGCTCTCATTACTCATGGGACTTCTCACAGGGCATATAGGCTTAAGCAGGCATGCGGAAAGGCTGGGCATTGCCCATAATGTTTTCTGCAGAAGCTGCAGAGACAAGGAGGAGCCTGAAACAGTGAGGCATCTTCTATGCGAATGTCCCGCGTTGGGGGGCAAGAGGTTGAAATACCTGGGGTCGGGTATTTTCTATCACCTTGGCGAGTTATCAAGAGCTAAGCCAAAGGATATTCTGCGGTTCGCGGAATCCACGAAATGGTTCGAGTAGGGGGTCATTCAGATCCATGTGGTATCACAACGGGACTTATGGGGCCTATGTGTACTAGTCCGTTTACTAGTAGCCACTGCAACCTACCTACCTAGAGTAATTTTGAGATCATTTAAGGACCAGTTTGGCATCAGTTTGGAAACATTTTGGGGTCATTTTGGAATCATACTGGGATCATTTTGAGGTCATAATGGGATAATTTTGGAATCATACTGGGATCATTTTGGAAATGTGTCGGAAACATTTTGGGGTCATTTTGGGGTCATTTTGGGATAATTTTAAGCTAATTATGGGATCATTTCGGGGTTCTGTTGTGCGCAATTTTTTTTTTGGATCATTTTGGCATCATTGTGGTCTTTGTTAGGAATGCCCAATTTCATAAAAAAGCAACTCAAAAGACAGCTGTTTGAGTTTATTTCATTAGCTCATTATAAATTTGAATTCTCAGACAAAAGATACATTTATGCTACTATTCAGAGCTCTTATGGTTTACTGGGTTGTTATAAGGTATTTATCATGGATACCTATCAAAATCAAGCACTCATTCCATTCTCTCGTACACATAATTATATTGTAAGGGCATAATGTCCCTGAAATACCAATTCAAATTGATTTAATTTGTTAATTAAGTATGTAAACATAGACTAATGTGTAATTAATTTAATATATTAGTGTTTGTTATTGCACATAGAGTGGTATTTACATACGTACATCAAATGCTTAGTAAATAATGAACTAGCCGAATGGTCACACCGCACATGGCATTCGCTTAATTTGTATTAACAGAAAATTTAATTATTTATATCCACAATATGAAAATCTGTGTAATTGCGTAATTAGCAAATCTTAGTACTTGGGTGAACTAGCAAATGACTCAACAATTTTTTAATTTCCGAATAAAGAATTTTATTTGATCTTTATTGAGAATTAGAGGACCGGCCAGAGATTATGCTACCCAAAAGATGACTTGCCATATTTTTATTTCTGGCTTTTCCCTCTCATATTACTACTTCAGTTTCCTCCGCCTTAACATATTTCTCTATCTCTAATTCTTTTGTGAAGAAAATTTCCCAAATTTTTACGTGGAAGGACGATTACAACAAGAAGCTCTCTGGCTACTTCCGCTACACTCAAAATCATGTATATGAAGATGCTTTATGTCTTTCCTTTCTTTGTATTTCCGCAACATTATTGCACTCTTATTATGACAAAATAAAAAATAAAAAAATAATACACAATGCATTGCTCTCATTCACACAGTGACGAATGCGGCGATTCTTGCCATAAAGTGGATCCGCTTCAAAAATAATGGAAACCATCAGTAAGCATGCTATTGACTAAGTTGTCTTAGTAAGTAAGTGTTGAGCAGGCGAAAGCTTTATAAAAAGAAGTTTGAAATATAGACAAAACCAGCGAACGAGCTGCTGTCTGCTGAGCAATGCGGTGCACCGGTGCGTATGAGCAACATTATTTTCGTCGCTTGAATACCTTCACATTCACAGGGTGTTAGTAGACTTAGCGGCTACAAGTAGCACTTACTTGCACGTGCCAGTATTTAAGTTTAGCGAAATAAAATATTAGAAACATGTTTGAAGAAATTACTGCACTGATGGAGAGTATGTATGTAAGTATGTAATAAGTAGCTGATGTATGAGTGTCTAGTTTTGCTTTTATAAAAATATTACTCAAAGCAAAATAATTAAGTGTTTAATATGCGACATGTGACGTATATAAAATGGATTGTCGAGCTATGTATGTATGTATGTCGATGAACTCATATTTTGGGTAAGCTCTTTTCTGTCAAAATAATATAAAATGAAGGAGTTTAGGTGAAATTTTACAGTGTTCTTGGGAAGATAAATTAAAGTTAAAAAAAAAATAAAATAAAATAAGATAAAATAAAATAAATTAAAAAAAATAAAATAAAATAAAATAAAATAAAATAAAATAAAATAGAATAAATAAAATAAAATAATATAAAGTAAAATAAAAAAAAAAATAAAATAAAATAAAATAAACTAAATTAAATTGAATTAAAATTAAATTAAATTAAATTAAATATAATAAAGTAAAATAAAATAAAATAAATTAAATTAAATTGAATTAAAATTAAACTAAATAAAATAAAATAAAATAAAATAAAATAAAATAAAATAAAATAAAATAAAATAAAATAAAATAAAATAAAATAAAATAAAATAAAATAAAATAAAATAAAATAAAATAAAATAAAATAAAATAAAATAAAATAAAATAAAATAAAATAAAATAAAATGTTATTTTAGCGACCTTTACTTTCTAAATTATGAATTTGGCTGGCTCGAGGTCGATGTTTTTGCAAACAACTAATAAAAACACAAAGTTTTTCTTTTCGCCAATATATTTCAATTACCGTCGGTAATCTTCATCAGGGCAACTAACAACAACATAAAAACATTTATTTAATAAATAATAATTAATTAACTAAACAACAATATTTTTATACATACATTTGCTTACACGTTTGCACAGTTTAACGTGGAGTAAGATACTGTCTATTTTGTGTTAACAAGTGTTTATATGTCTTTGCTACGCTCTCATAATCAGATTTATAGTTTATTCTTATGTTTGCCGGTGTGTTGATGATGTGCAGCATTTCTAACGAAAATCTCTTTTTGTATTGTTTCTCTTGTTGGAGTATTGAAGCTGCGTTAAAGTTTGGAGCGTGCTCATTGTTTGCACAGTGTGCCATTAGGGCTGTTTTATGGTTGTCTGTATGATGGCAATGTTTAAAGTCGGATTTATGCTGTGCTAATCTGGTTTTTAACTTTGACTTTGTGGTTCCTACATAAATCTTGTTACAGGCTTCGTCATCATTGCCTTTGCAAGGTATTTTATATACTACATTACTTTTTTCTATTTCCGGTATTTTTGTCTTCGTTCTATTAAAAATATTTTTCAAAGTATTAATTGGTTTGTGGGCTATTTTGAACTCGCTATTATTGTAGCAATCAGATTTTGCAAGACGCTCTGATAATTGTGGTACATATACAACCGATTTGAATATCTTTGGTTTATCTACTATTTGCTGCGGGTTTTCCGATACCGATTTTCTTATTAAGGAATTTATAACATTATTCGGAAAATCATTACTTTTTAATATTATTTTGATTTCATTCTTAATCTCTCTGTGGTAAGCGTCGTCAGATATTTGTAACATTCGTCGAATACAAAGGCGGAAAGAAACAGTCTGATCACTACTACGTCAGTATCCCCCAGAATATATGGACTTCCGAAAATCCATAAGGAAGGGACACCTCTTAGGCCGATATGTTCAACCACGGGCTCACCATCGTTCGGTCTATGTAAATATATTACAAACATTTTAAAAAAAGTAACATTAGACTCTAGTTACAATGTCAAAAATGCCCTAGAATTTAAGGAAAAGATTAATAATACTCATATCAATGAACATCCAAAAACAATGATAATTAATACAGCAAGGGGCTGTATTCGACGAATGTTACAAATATCTGACGACGCTTACCACAGAGAGATTAAGAATGAAATCAAAATAATATTAAAAAGTAATGATTTTCCGAATAATGTTATAAATTCCTTAATAAGAAAATCGGTATCGGAAAACCCGCAGCAAATAGTAGATAAACCAAAGATATTCAAATCGGTTGTATATGTACCACAATTATCAGAGCGTCTTGCAAAATCTGATTGCTACAATAATAGCGAGTTCAAAATAGCCCACAAACCAATTAATACTTTGAAAAATATTTTTAATAGAACGAAGACAAAAATACCGGAAATAGAAAAATGTAATGTAGTATATAAAATACCTTGCAAAGGCAATGATGACGAAGCCTGTAACAAGATTTATGTAGGAACCACAAAGTCAAAGTTAAAAACCAGATTAGCACAGCATAAATCCGACT
This sequence comes from Campiglossa producta, assembly GCA_964058755.1. NCBI lineage: Eukaryota > Metazoa > Arthropoda > Insecta > Diptera > Tephritidae > Campiglossa > Campiglossa producta. The sequence goes on from CAXKVI010000005.1 coordinate 101,530,239, forward strand.
TTAAACATTGCCATCATACAGACAACCATAAAACAGCCCTAATGGCACACTGTGCAAACAATGAGCACGCTCCAAACTTTAACGCAGCTTCAATACTCCAACAAGAGAAACAATACAAAAAGAGATTTTCGTCTCCATACCAAATTTCAGACAGATAGACGGACGGACAGACGGACATGGCTAAATGGAATCAGCTCATCGTCCGGATCATAACGGTATATAGTGGGTCTATCTCTTCTTCTTCTCATTCTTACAAACATCGGACCAAAGTTCAAGGTATAAAAACTGGGCGTGTGGCATTCTCACAGCGCGGACAGGGAAGTTGTTAAGAATAATTTTAACGAAAAACTATAAATATCCAAGTACTAAGAAGAATGCCAGGTGGCAACTCTGCCCGAAAATGTCTTCCTTGATATACAGCCGAAAATAACTTTCGTTCAATATTTAAAAAACATTATAATAGGTGGCAACCATGTAAATCGTTTTAAGTGTCAAAACCAAAGTACGAAGTCCTTGATTGAGGAATATTATATAAATGTCAAACTTGATCCAAATCGCTTCAGCCGTTCCCGAGATAGCAATATATATACGAAGGAATGATTAAAGTTGGGTTATGTGGCAACACTGCCTATTCGTTGGTATACGGCTGAAAATATCTTTCAGCTGATACCCATATTGTCCTATCTTGCTGAATATACACATAAAAAAATCGAAATAGTTGGTAACCCTGAAAACCGCCCGAAGTGGCAACACTTAATTAAAAAATCTTAAAATGAAAGCAAACTGTCTTTGTATATGCCAAATTTTATCCAAATCGCTTCAAAACTACTCGTTCCGGATAGTTTATTCTTTAGATGAATCCTCTCAACATAGGATATATTTTTCCCGCGAGATGGCTCTGTAGTAGCTATATTTACAAAATCCTTATTTATGGTACGATTTTATACGTATTTGGCACCTCCATACCAAATTTCAGACAGATAGACGGACGGACAGACGGACATGGCTAAATGGAATCAGCTCATCGTCCGGATCATAACGGTATATAGTGGGTCTATCTCTTCTTCTTCTCATTCTTACAAACATCGGACCAAAGTTCAAGGTATAAAAACTGGGCGTGTGGCATTCTCACAGCGCGGACAGGGAAGTTGTTAAGAATAATTTTAACGAAAAACTATAAATATCCAAGTACTAAGAAGAATGCCAGGTGGCAACTCTGCCCGAAAATGTCTTCCTTGATATACAGCCGAAAATAACTTTCGTTCAATATTTAAAAAACATTATAATAGGTGGCAACCATGTAAATCGTTTTAAGTGTCAAAACCAAAGTACGAAGTCCTTGATTGAGGAATATTATATAAATGTCAAACTTGATCCAAATCGCTTCAGCCGTTCCCGAGATAGCAATATATATACGAAGGAATGATTAAAGTTGGGTTATGTGGCAACACTGCCTATTCGTTGGTATACGGCTGAAAATATCTTTCAGCTGATACCCATATTGTCCTATCTTGCTGAATATACACATAAAAAAATCGAAATAGTTGGTAACCCTGAAAACCGCCCGAAGTGGCAACACTTAATTAAAAAATCTTAAAATGAAAGCAAACTGTCTTTGTATATGCCAAATTTTATCCAAATCGCTTCAAAACTACTCGTTCCGGATAGTTTATTCTTTAGATGAATCCTCTCAACATAGGATATATTTTTCCCGCGAGATGGCTCTGTAGTAGCTATATTTACAAAATCCTTATTTATGGTACGATTTTATACGTATTTGGCACAATCATCAATCATCAAATCAACAACACTATTGCAAGAAAATTACCCGATAGGTGGCGCTGAAGTCAAGATATTGATAAAACGGTTATTTATGGTTTATTTTTTTAGAGATTTATTTCCAAATAGCTGGTGCGACATCTGCTGGAGATAGACTCACCAAAAGTTTTTATTTTCGTCCCATTTTTTAGTTACAATTTTCCTCTTCATAAAAACACTGCATCGCTGCCTTAGAAGTTAACTTCAAAAATCATAAACTTATTATAACCGAGGTATAACTACATATTTAAACTAAAATTTTTAGCTGTGTAAAAAGTTCTCGCTTCCTGTCGCCAAATTTAGTTAACTCTTGAAAAATGTTGTGTGCAACTTGATTGATAAAAAAATCTGTTGTATCAAACTATTATGAATACTTTTTGTGTGCATTCATTTGCAACATTTATGCAGATATTCATAACAATTTTTCCTACCATGCATACGATGTTGATAAATATTTGCATACCGTAATACATGCAGCACATTACATTTTGGCCACAAAGAGATTTTCTCAACAAAATTTGCATAAAATTTTCTAGTTTACATTTTTCGACGCCAAGTTTTATATTGTCGATGCAGCATGTTGCCATTTATGGGGGCAGCAGCCCATAGGGATATACATTGTATGCCTTAAAGGTATTTTTGAAATTTTCAAAAAGTTCATTTTTTGTGTTGTTGTTTTCTTTTTCTACGTCTTTCTCCATATCTGGTTCCTTTTATGCCAAGTCTTTAGACAGTTAGAATCCAGCAGATGTCCCGCCAGCCATTTGGAAAAGCATACATCTTTAGATGGTATGCTTCATAGTAGGACTTTCACTATGGGTGTTGGCACTTCGGGTAGCTTACAGGGTTGCTGCCTTGCTAAATTTTTTCAAATATTAAACAAGGTATGCCAATCTCGGTATCAAAGGAAAGGTATTTTAGTCCGTACGCCAACAAAGATTTTCATGCAGCGTTGCCACCTAACGGCATTTTATTTATTCCTTCGTATATCGACCAATATCTCGGAATCGATTGAAGTGATTTAGGTCAAATTAGGTGTATAGAGATTATGCTTAATTCTAAGACTGTCTTGCCACTTACCGGGCTTACAGGGTCGCCACCTATCTCAATTTTTTTTTTTTAAATATTGAACAAGATATGCCAATATGGTGTGTCAAAGGGTTGCCACCTATTTTATTTATTTCTCCGTAAATCTACCAATATGTCGGGAACGGCTTAAGGGGTTTGGATCAAATTGAGCATATGAGTACTATACTTCCTTCTGAGACTTTCTATTTGGGTGCTGCCACTTTTTTCAGTTTACAGGGTTGCCAACTATCTATTTTTTTTATATTGAGCAAGATATGTCAATATAGGTATCAAAGTAAAGGTATTTTCGGCCGTATAGTTACTATGATATTTTCATGCAGGGTTGCCACCTAACGGCATTTTATTGATTCCTTTGTATATCGACCAATATCTCGGAAACGACTGAAGCGATTTGATCAAATTTCATTTTTAGACTTTCTATGTGGGTGTTGCCACTTCGGTCGGTTTACAGGGTTGCCACCTGTCTCAATTTTTTTAGTATTAAGCTAGATATATCAATGTGGGTATTACAGATATTTTCATTTTCATTTTACTTTAATTTATTTTATTTCTTTTATTTCATTTTTTTTTTTAATTTTATTTCATTTCATTTTACTTTTTTTATTTTTTTTGTTCATTTAATTTTTTAAATTTTTCTTATTTTATATTATTTTAATTTATTTTTTTTTTTTATTTTTTTTTACTTAGTTAATATTTTATTTTATTTTATTTCTAATTTTTTTTACATTTTCTTTTCAATTTTTTTTTTTTATTTTATTTTAACAATTTTCCAAAATGTAGTCACTACACACTACAGCATGAGTCGAAATTTTCAAAAAAATATAAATAATAACCACAACAACTCTTTCTTATGATGCTGCCAGACTTAGTAAGAATAAATAATAGACATTACCTGTAAGAAATTTAAACGTTAGGAAATGAATAACGAACTCATAAATTTGAAATTTTTTCAGTTTTCTTTATTTTTATATTTGTATCTTTTATTTCGCATACATATATATGTGTATGTATTTATTTGTATGTTAATCAAATTTAACCCTTCGCTTACACCATAGGACAGCTATGTGCCCTTCCACCATGTCCGCTAGCATGACCAATGCCAAATTGTCTAATTCCATGTTTATGTCCATGACCAATTCCATGTCCATGTGTATAAGCTCTTTGACCCCAATGTGAACCATGCTGACCAATTGAATGTCCTCGATGGTGATGCTGGTGATGTGGATGATGCGGATGTGCATGTAAATGTGCATGCGGAGGATGATGTGGGTGCGCATAACCCCCACCATGATGCCTCATCATACCTGGAAATTTATCAAAACCTCTCATATGCCTACCTGTCATTGGATGATGATGTATGCCATGTCGTCCTAGATGTACAGGTCCGTGTGGACCATGATGATGATGAGCATGTGGACCATGCATGTGATGATGATGATGATGTCTGCCAGCCTTCCCTTTATGACGGCACCCTCCATGATTTGCTAGCTCGTTATTTCTTTCACTCGAACTGGAGGCGTTTGTAGCTTCCGCTGCCCGATAAATAGCTTGGTCAAGTTCATGGCGTGCCTGAGCAGCACGTCTCATAGCCTTCCTTAAGGCACGTTGTTGATCAATACTGGGTTGCGCTGCTACGCCTGCAATATCACCCTCACAAAAGCTCTCAATTGTTACCATTTTGGTCACTGATTCCGATATTTCACAATGCAAATTTTTGTGCCTTTGTATGTGTATATTTATGTATGATAACACTTGTAGGGCTTCTCTGTAATTTCTTTCTTTTTTTATTCGTTTGATTTATTATTTGCTTTTCTCACTTTACTATTTTTTTCAGCTTAATTTTCAAATAATTTCTATTTTTTTGCCACTTTAATATTGTGAAACTCTTTTTTAATTTTAATCACTCTACTTTAGCACTGCTTTGATACATATATCACGCCGAATGTTGATGCCACAATGAACGTTATACATCGACAGAAGTGACTTTTATAGGGTTTGTAAGCACTTTCTAGTATATTTGATATTTATAAGTACATATCTACTCATGGAGAGAGTTCAAGTATTCTAAGATCGATAAGCACACCCTTCAAGAAATCGACTTTTTCGATTCTGTTGGAGACTAAAAAATTCATTTTTTTATGTAGAGTTCGTCCAGTGCACTGTGGGCCGGGAATGGGTCAAAAGTGGCCATAATTCAAAATCTAATCGAAATAGCTTACAAATTGCTAACATTAGATTTTTTATTTTTTGGCTTTAATTTTCTAAAATTTTGAATTAAAAAAAAAATTTTTTCGTAATTTGTTTTAATAATATTTTTTTTAATTTTTAATTTTTTGATTTAATTTTTTTTTAATTTTGTGTTAACAAATTTTTTTTTTGCAGTGGTTGAAATTCTTTTATTATTTTGTTCATTTAATTGTTTTTTATTTTACTGTATTTTATATTATTTTGTTTTATTTATATATTTTTTTTATAACTTTTATTTTTTTTATTTTTATTTTTTTTGTTTTTTTCCCCCCTTTTTGTTTCTTTTTTGTATTGTATTTTATTTTTTTCTTTTTGTTTTTTTTTATTCATTTTATATTTTTAATTTTTTTATTGTTTTGTTTTATTTTTTTTTCTTTTTTTTCTACTTTTATATTTTTTTACTTTACTTTATTTTATCTTATCTTATCTTATTTTATTTTCTTTTCTTTTATTTTATTTTATTTTATTTTATTTTATTTTATTTTATTTTATTTTATTTTATTTTATTTTATTTTATTTTATTTTAAATTATTTTATTTTATTTTATTTCATTTTACTTTACTTCAGTTTTTATCTTATTTTATTTTATTTTATTTTATTTTATTTTATTTTATTTTATTTTATCTTATTTTATTTTTTGAGTTTATTTTATTTTTATTATTATTTTTTTTTTTTTTTTTTTTTTTGTTTCTTAGGTTTTTTTTTATTTTATCATTAATTTATATTATTTATTATATTATTTTATTTTATGTTATGGTTGTTTACTCCATTTTATTTGTCTCTAAAATCTTACCGACTTTGGTAAAAATACTCAACAATACTTGTGAAATAAATATATGTACATGATGATTTTTTTCCTGCTGGGTATACAGCATTGATAGTTCTCTGTAGGCTTAGTCATCAATTGTTTACCAATTTATTTATTTCTGATTATGTAGTTTAGAGATAACAAAAAACTGAGAAAGCAAAACGATACGTTTGTAAACTCGGGAATGAGAGAAACAGAGAGCGTCACATCGAAAAAATTACAACGTAATTTGCTATGCAAACACAGCCGGCTTTATTTCGCAATTTCATATACAAAAATACATACACACCTGTACGAATAAATCCTATAGGCTTTATTTTTGCGATTATTATTGAAATTTTGAAGACTGATGCGATGTGATATCATGCCTTAAGATTACATTATAAAATATATCTAATGCAATTCTTTATAATGAAAGGTGATTTATATCATGTAAAGGTGTGTGAAGCAACGTAATGTGTCTTAAAACGATATCATGGTGATTTAAGAATAAATTCTGATATGGTGATGTGACTGAGGCGATGTGATATCTTTAAGATGCTATATTAATATGTAATGTTGATGTGATTTGAACTCATATGAGACGACGTGATATTACAACAAGTGATGAGATTTAATGTGATTTGATGTCTAGATCGAATAAATTGTCAAATTAAGATTTTGGGAAAATGTGTGTAAATATGATGTGATGTTTATGTGATGTGATCTTCATGTGATGTGATGAGCCGTTTTATGATGTGATGAATGGAAATCCAAAGGATAGTGA
>CAXKVI010000005.1:101541966-101776052 GCA_964058755.1 Campiglossa producta
TTTGAAATGTTAGAAACAAGGTCTGAAAGCGATTAAAATAACGCTCCGGTTTCGGTTACGGTTTCGTTCCGGTTTCGGTTTCCAAATAAAAACACGAACAAAACATAATTTTACTACTAAAATACTCAAGTAACTATGTATATAGCTTCGAAATGGGTCTGTATTTTAATAACTTTTCTGCTGCGGTCATGATGAAATTTCTCCAATATAATAATAAATTTTACTAACGCTATGCTTGGATGAAATTTCTGCAAAACAAATTCCTAAAATAAGAAAAATATTAGAATGGAAGCTAAATGAAATGTTAAAATCTTCAAAAACATTAATATGAGTGGTGCTTTCTGATACAAGCCTGAACATTTCTTTTTCGGATCTCGAAAACTTTTTTCGATCGCTTCATTCAACTATAGTCAAACTTCCTCTTTCAGAATTTTTTTACTGATTTTATACAATAAAAAAATTCAAAACCGCTTGGAACCGTTTACGGCTTTTGAAACGGTTTCGGTTTCGTTCTTTTTCAGATCAAACGAACGGTTACGGTTTTGGTTTCGCTTTTGAAAAATGAATCGGGTTTAATCGGTTACGGTTTCGGTTTCAGTCCTTTGTTAGATAAAAGTCGTGAAATTTTTTTAAAAATCATTTATTGGCTGCAAGTTTTTATACTGTAGAAAAAATTTTAACGGCCTTCGATGTCATATTTAATTTTATAGTATTACTCATAGTATTATTGTGAAAAGTTGTAAATCATTTTCAGTATCTTTAAAAGTAACACTGTACAACAGGCAAAAAATTCCAGAGGGTTTCTCATCGGTTTTTAAAGCTTTTAGGTACGCTGAATTCGAATCTGAAGTCAGATTTTTCGGGTCACCCTACAGAGAGTGGTTTGTTCCTAAATCGGTAGTAAACAAAATTTTAATAACTAAATATACCTTAATTGTTTGTATGCTGCTAAATAGAAAAACCAAAACTAAATTATAGTTCCTTGACCCCAGAAAAATTCTTAAATTAAATAAAAATGTTTTTTTTTTTTACAACTACCGATCTTTTTACAAACCACCATATGGAGTGAGCCGAAAAATCTGACTTCAGATTCGGATTCAGCGTACTTAAAAAGCTTTAGAAACCGCTGAGAAACCCGGTGTGGTTTTCAAAAACTTATATTTTGTTGTACAGTGTAATCGTTGCCAAAACATTGAAATAAAAGATAAAAAACATTCACCAATATTGTTATCAGTTTTATTTTTACAGCTTTCCTGTTCCACTTTTCATTTTTTTATAATAGCAAATTTTATTGATTTAGGGCGTTTTGTCAAGTAAACTTTAAAATGTATCAACCCGACAAAAACAATTAAACATACAAAATATTTGTTTATACCATGGGTCGGCAGATTTGTAAATGCAGGTGTATAAGTGAGAACGCTCATACACGCGCTGTGATCGTCCTAACTATATTTTTAACATTCGCTGAACAAACAAGCGACACCCCCACGCGATGTGGTTTCGCCCCTTGCCCAGCAACGACTAAATCATTTGGTAAACAAAGAGCACAACGTGTCTGTGTGATGAATCCAACTTGTTTGACTGATCTTAAGATCTATGGGGCGCCGATGCTTGGTTTATACCCAGTGAAATTTAAAAGTAAGGGCTAGATGAGAAAAAAAAAATGTAGGAGGTTTTTTGTCAATCAATTCGCTCAAAAACTACTTAACGGATTTTTTCAAATTTTGTCAGTTTATTCCTTGGATACGTACTCTCAACAATATATATATTTTACCCACTAGATGGCGCGGGAGAAGCTATATTTAGAAAATCCGCATTTTTGGTCCGATTTTATTTATATTTGACACATTAAAATCAAGAACACCATTGCAAGAATTTAACCCGATAGGTAGCACTGGAGTCGATATATTGTGAAAATCCATAACGATAACGCTAACCATCTCCAATATGAACAGCACAGTGCTACAAAAAAAAACAAAATTGTACACACTTTTAAAGTGACCTAGTAGAGATTGTTCATATGGTCTGAGTTTAAAGCCAAAAAACCCGTTTTTTTCAGAGTTTTCGTTGAAAAAAAAAATCATTAAAAATCAAATTTTCTACCGATTTTAAAATTCTCAATGGCTTGGATAGAGCATTGTTGACACTTTCGAAATATATATAGTGTTTTGTTCATTTGAAAGAGGTATGTCATGTTTTTCACTAGAGAAGCTGAATTTTTTCGGTTTTTCCGGTTTCGATGTAATTTTTTGCCACTAATTGACAATGAATGAAACTTTTTGGACATGTGTCATCGAGAGGTATTCCTTTTTTTCATGGGGCGATGTCTGGAAATGCCTGATTCTACTTAAGGGTAGTGTTCTGTGACACGTGTGTAAAGATCCGCTATTTAAAGGCAGCCAAAGTGGGACCAACCCGTTCAAATATGTGAAAGCGCAGTAAAAATTATGAAAACTCTCGAGTTTTGAGGTGTTTCGCTGAAGTTTTTGCCATGGGACGAAGTCTAAAAATGCTTGATAATACTTGAGGGCAGTGTTCTACAAAAAATGGTTCGAGGTAAAGCCAAAATAAAGTTTTAAGCTGATGGCCCAATGTACGCTTGCTTTGCTTGCCTTGCTTGCCTTTTAAGGGTCGAATACATAAAGCTTTGTTAACCTCGCCTGACATTTGCTACCTCAAAACTTTGCGTCCAACTTCAGAGGTATGCTACAATGAACGCCTTGACGCTTCTCTTTTATGTATCTGTTTTCGTTATTTTTTTCCTTGCATTCAGAGTGTTTTGGTTAATTTATTAATTTAATAGAGAAAAAATTAATTAATTATTATTTTCTCCAATATTTTATTCTTTAATTAAAGCAAAGTCATCAACCTCTGATTGTCAAAGCAAGCAAAATTTGAGAGTTTGCCAAATTTCAACCTCGCTTCAACTTTGAGGTCTCCAATTTGCCATGCTTGGTCTAAATACGTATACTGAACTTTTCTGTCAAAGTCAAAGTTTGAGGTAAAGCCAAAATAAAGTTTTATGTAACTGACCCTTTAAAGCTTCTACGGCCCAATAGAAGCTACAAAAGTTGTCATAATTACAGGATGAGACAAACAAGACAACAACAAGACAAACAGCGAAGCGTGTAAAGCATTGTGTATCAATACAAAGTGTAAACTCTTCTGCATAGACGTTAAAATTCCAAAATGAGTTTAACACCTGTTTGAGATTGTGGTTAATAACAAGTGTGATATCATAGGCATAGGCGTGGAAATTTCAAAGTGAGTTTAGTCACCTGTTTTTAATTTCCTTTTTTATCTCACTTCTTTCCATCTTCCCATCTCTTTCTACCATTAGGTAAAAGATAGGAGACCGCCATGTTGACGTGTGCAGGATGTTAAACAACGCCATTGCTTTTCTGTTATTCGGTGCTGGCGGCATTTTAATATGTGCAGGATGTAAACAAACCGACATTTTAATGTGTGTTGTCAAAAGAAGAGTTCACACATGTTATTGATACACAATGGTGTAAAGCGCTGTCAAATAGAGATTTGGGCTATTCGACGCTTTGAAGCGTTTCAAGCAAGCAAAGTAAGGTTGCCACTGGGCCAACTTTCATACATTTCAGTAGAGTTCAAAAGAATATTGACATTTCTCGAGGCAAAGCCAGCAAAGCAAGCGTGCATTGGGCCATCACCTTTATGCAGTTGACCCTTGACTGTTTCTAAAAAGAGTGCCAAAATGGTCGAAAGCTAGAAAATGTTATTTGACAACAATTTGGCAAACGGAAAATTATTTCTTATGATTATTTTTATTTTATTTAATTAATTTTTTATTATTTTATTTTATTTTACTTTATTTTCTTTCATTTTATTAACTTATTTATTTCAGATTATTATTAAATTTATCGATAAACGATATACCGATAGCCGTGTAGTCAGCAAAACTGCCTGCCATATCTTTTAAAATACTGGCAACCCTGCCCCACGTGCAACTAGCTGTCAAAAAAAAAAAAACAGAACGACCACCATCCAGAAGCAGCAGGAAGATTAACAAAAAATAACAATGGAAGTGATTATAGGAACTTACGAGGAGTTTCTACTCGGCTATAAACTCAACACAAATGAGCCCGCAGGTTTTACACAATCATTCGCCGACAAATCGCATGCTGGCCCGATGAAATGTGTTGCAGTGCACAAACATTTTGTTGCTACTGGCGCCACAGACGATCGAATCTTCTTGTATGATATGCGTACGCGCAAGCAATCGAATGTAAGTGCATTTTAGGAGCATATTCAATAAACGCCAGCCATTACCTAATACCGTGTTCTAATTCCAGATCATTTTATCGCACGAAGGCACCGTCAACACGTTAGCTTTTACACCCGACAGCTCACATTTGTTGTCCGGCGGTGACGATGGACGCATGATTGCAACACGTCTCAACACTTGGGCAACCGAGGGGAATTGGAAAGCGCATAAAGGCGCAGCAGTACAGCAAATTAGTTGTCATCCCAGCGGCAAGTTGGCACTATCACTCGGAGGTGATCGTGTTCTCTGCACTTGGAATTTGGTGAAGGGTCGTGTCGCCTATAGAACAAATTTGAAAAGTCACAGCACGTTGGGTGCACAACCAGATTGTTTGGCTTGGTCACCCACAGGTGAATATTTCACATTGTGTGGCCCACGTGCCGCAGAAATTTGGTCAATCAAAACGGCCGATGTGTTGCGCTCACAGAAGACAACTGAAAAGCCTGTATGTGTTTGTTGGGTCACGGATGCGATTTGTTTGGTTGGTTTGGATAATGGTAAAATATTGTGGCTCAATGCAGGTGAAATTGAAGAGGAGGTAATGTAGAATAGATTCCTTAAAGTCGCACTGTTAAACTTTTTCTTGCTTTTTAGCAACATTTGTCCGAAGCGCATAGTACACGAGTAAAAGTTATGGCTTACCACAAGGATACACTAGTGACCATTTCGAGGTGAGTCACGATACAAGATAGTGGTATTTTATCAACTTTAAAACAGACTGAGAATCCTCGCATTCCCATTCCGACGGACTTTGGCCGAGAAAAATTAGAGTTTCGCCAGGTTATCTGTCGCTATTTTCCTATTGAAAAAAAAAAAACGATATTCTACAGTGTCCTCGTGAAAGCAGCAGTTCTGGCGAGAGCACTTGAACGTGAGTTCAACAACCTTGCAGACCGCCGAATAAGAGATTTCAACCCTTACACACACCTTGAGGCCTGCAACCTCTCAAGCGGTCCACTTAATCCGACCAAATAACACGGCAAGATCTCCATAGCTTTTGGATAAGCACCTTGGTCATAAGAGATCCGCACGACTGAACGATTGTTGTTTGTGCCGGATTCAAGTCAACGTTAAATGATGAGTGGAAGATCCACCAATTTCAAAATATTTGTAAACAATGTGTTACTCAGATTGCTATTTCAAAAACGACCTGTCTCAGCTGAAAATATATTAAATTCTCTTTGAGATAGGACGTTTTCGAATAAAAATTTAAATTAGTCCAACCCTGATAAAACTGCCCATACTGAACATTTTATACCCAAGTTCTTATGAAAGTATATTCGTTAATGACGTGTTTTCACTTCTAGCTCCGGTGAAATGAAGGCGTGGCAAGTGGATGTTGCGAAGCAGAAACTGAGCGTTGTATGTAAAACTAGCATTGGCTGTAGACCAACTTGTGTTAGTATCTTAGACTTGACGCAATTTGGTGAGGGTTATGCCTTGGAAAACGATAACAAAGAAGACAAAACGCAAATCAAATTAGCTGCAAAGAAAAATGCGAAGCAACCTGAACGCGGAGTTGTAACTATAGAGTATGAAGATGAAGATGATAATGAGAATCCGTCGGCTCAAAGCAGTGATAATGAAGCAGAGTCGAATGAAGAAGCAGATAAGGATGCGGAGTCAGCTGAAGAATCAGATTTGGTTGATGAATCAGAATCAGATTCAGAAGCAGCATCAGATTCAGATTCGTCTGAACCTCAAGAGCAACCCAGCTCAAGAAAGCGAAACCCCAAGAAAGCTGCGCAGGGCCAAGCGAAACGAGGCAAAATACAACAAAAACAAAGGGGACCAACTAGTATACAGCAAAAAAATAAAAATAAATAATTTATGTTTGCAAATAAATGGTTTTGTTTTACATAGTAGAAAAAAAAATCAGAATTAATTGACAACAGGCAGTGGCTTAGCAGAAAAAACTTCATGCATTCGGCGAGGAAATAAAAGTTGCCAACGGAAATAAAAACTTTAGGTTGACACTACTTTCCAGCAGATTTCGCACGAGCCAGTTAAAAATAACTATTTAGTATAACGGCTGGGGCGTTTTTATTTACCCTTTGACAGTTTTAGTTCGTGGATAGTATATTTCATTCTAAGATTCCAGTAGATTCGGCTTGAAGCCCGTAACAGCCAAAGAGATTGAAGTCCCTAGATTCTGTTTTGTCTCTTTTTGTTGTTAGTGTTCAAATGAATAAAAAGCTCACACTTTTGGGAAGTAAGATTATGCGACAGCTTCGAAAAATACCAAACAAAATGGGTCAAGTTACGAGACATCTGCAAGTTCGAATTAAATGCGCTAATATTTTTAAGTTTTTTTTTTTATTTTTATTTGTTAGAATTTTGTCATTTTGTTACAATTGTAAAACAGTCATTTGAATTTTAATTGCTTAAGTCCATACGTAATTTTTTTTTAACTTAAACGATTCATGTTTTAGTTAAAAATTTATGTTTTCGTAATAATTTATTATTTTGTTATGCAAATATATTGAAAATACGTACAGTTTTTAATTTTTAAGTGCTGTTAAATATATTTTTACCTTTATAATATAAGTTATAGTATTGCATTTAATTACAAGCTGTTATCAAACTACGTCAACTTCGAAATTGCATAAATGTCTTAGAAAAGATCCGCTCAGTTTTCTAAACTTAAGCATAGAAACGAAGGATGGGAGCTTTTTGCAGTTAATTCGAAAATAATGTTAATTAATGCTACATTTTTGCATTATTTTCAAAAAGATTTGGGACTTGTTCGATATTGCAAAACTATCATGGTAATGCAGAAGAGAGCCGCTCTGTTTGCTTAACTGTTTAGAAAGCAAAGATGCGAATTTTACACAATTAATTTCCAATACGAAATTCGAACATGAATGTTCGAAAATTATTTTCGAGAATGATTAAAGCAAATGATGTTCGAGAATATGTGATTAATAAAATATAGTTACAATTAAGAGCAGTTATATTTTTGCATTTACCTACAAACAATTTTAACTTCGAAAAAATTGTTCGATATCGCAAAACTGCCGTAGAAGAGAGCTTGCTAAACTGTTTAGAAAACAAAGATGTGAGTTTTCCACAGTTAATTTCCAATTGGGAATTTCGGGATGAAGTAGTTTTCGAAAAAAATTTAAACTGAATTTAAGAATGAAGTAATGTTCGAAAATAACTTATATTCTAACTATAGGTTAGAAAAAAGCAGCTACCTAAATTTTTCTTGCATTTACTTACAATCTGTAACAAGAATTTTTCAACTTCGAAAAAGTGGTGAATTGTTAATTTCCAATACGGAATTTTTGGGTGAGCTAATGTTCGAAAACAATTTTACGAAAATAACGTTCGAAAATATTTTAGCTTCCAATACGGAATTCAGAAAAATTGTTCCAAATTAATTTTCGAAAATAATGTTTGAAATAAATTTTCGAAAATAATGTTTGAAATAAATTTTCAAAAATAATGTTCGAAATAAATTTTCAAAAATATTTTTTAAGCTGTTTAAAAACAAGAGCGCCTGCATTTTCTTCAGTATTTCAATGAAGTTTTAAAATGTACAATAGCAACGGAGACGGCAAATGCCAAATTTCCATAATGCCAATAGCAACAGTAGTTTTGTAATTTTTTTTTTTTACATCAAACAAATTTATATAATCTCTTGCTGTGGTTTTGAATTTAAGCAATTTTTCTTAAATTTAAATATTTTTTTTATTACTAAATATTTTGATTCCTTATTTCAATCAAATTTTTTCTCACTTCTCAGCTAAATTTTTAATAAAATAAAAATCAGTAAAGTCCTGCTTCTTAAATGTTATGTACATATGTATGTAAATATATATAATTATTAGTTAAATCATCAACTCGATATAAAGTAATACAATAATTTTATATAAAGTTGATAAATCAAAGGCCAAAGGTACTGAGCTGCAAAATCGAATAGATGTCTTAGTGGTGGAAATGTTGTACATAAATAATTTCGCATTGACGTTAGCGTCAACGTTAGATAATGTCAGTTATTTGTTTCAAGTTGCAAACAAAATGCATTTGCAAAATTATTTGTATCATCATCGTCATCATCATCAACGTCATCGTCATCATTTTGATGATTATTATTACATTTATCTGCATACGACCACACCAAATCTTCGCCGCCAAATTTATGTCGATGTAATAGATTTTTATACGTATACAATTTACTATTATCTATATAAGCCTCACACGGATAACACCATACAGATAAATCGCTAAAGCTAAGCGCTAAAGGATGTGTTGTTTCTAGACTGTGTAACAGCATATGTTCCATAACGTAACGACCGCAAAGTATTTTATAGCAACTCAAACATATCCAATTCTCGGCCGTTGATGAGCATTCTGCGCAGGGAGCGCTGCTGTCTATGACTGTGAGAGGAAAAATAAAGAAGGAAGAACGATGTGAGTTATAGAGAGTATATGTACAAGTTTATGTTTATAAACAGTAATGATATGTTAAGCAAAATACACAGAAAATAAAAAATACATATAAATGGCTGGAATAAAAGGAAACGTATTTTTCATGCAAGAAAATGCGAAACTTATAATACGTTTTAATATAGAAAAATGTGCAATAAAAGGTAGACAAATAGTTTTTTTTTTTTTTTCATTAATAGCAGTGAAATTTCGCGCTTTTAATGAAAAACCGTAAATTTTTACTGAATTTTTACTTAGTGATAAAAAAAAAATATTTCTAAAAAAAGTCCAAAAACTTAAAAATTTGCTAAATCATAAATTTCAAGTTAGCCAGTAAATTTAGGACTTGAACTTTCACTGGGTAAAACAAATATTCTGAAAATTTTACACATCGTAAAAATTAAAATTCGTCAGTAAATTTTGGAATGAAGGGTTAACTTGGTGATAAAAAAAAAATTTTATAAAAAACTTGAAAATTTTCAAAATCTTAAAACTAGGATTTTGGCCTAAGATTAAAAAAAAAAAAATCTAAGCAAATAATATTTTCAGCATCGTTAATATTAAGATTCGTCAGTAAATTTTGGACTAAAATTTTTACTTGTTCAAAAAAATATTTAAAAAAAAGTTCTTAAAATTTAATTTAAAATTTTCAAAATCATAAAATTTAATTTTCTCCAGTAATGTTTGGACTATAATTTTTAGTTGGGGACAAAGAAAAATTTTTGAAAAAAAAGTTCTAAAAATTAAAAATTTTTTAAACTAAAAATTGAAGTCCACCTCTAAATTTTGGATCTAGTTAGTAAAAAAATATTTCGAAACAAGCTCTAAAAGTTTAAAATGTTGCTGTCTTTTGGTTGTAAAGAAAACTAAAAAATTTGAGAATTTTTCAAAATATGTAAATCAGTAAGTTTTGGGATAACAAAATTCCTAAAAATTCAATTTCGGCATTAAATTTCCGACTTTTTTTAGTGGTAAAGAAAGTACTAGAAATAAAAAAAAATTTCAAAACCGTAAATATATAATATTTTTAAAAAAATAAATTTTGAAAAAAAATTCTAAAAAATTTTAATTTTATCAAAATCGTAAAAATTTCAGTTGCAAGTCCATTTTGGATTCAAATTTTTACTTGGTGCTAAAAAAATATTCTAATAAAAAGTTCGAAAAATTATGGACTTTCCAACTTTCTACTTGGAGACAAAAATAAATTTTTTGAAAAGTTCTAAAAATTTAATATTTTACAAACCATAAAAAAATTATTATTATTATTTGAAATTAAAAAAAATTTTAAAAACCGTAAAAATTAAATTATTTGTAAAAAAAATGTTTGAAAAAGTTTCTAAAAATTTTTATTTTATCAAAATCGTAAAACTAAAGTTTGCGAGTACATTTTGGACACAAATTTTTACTTTAATCGTTAAAAAAATTTTTTTTGAAAAAGTACTAAAAATTTTGAAATGTTTCAAAATTAAAATAAATTTTCGCCTAGAATTGTTATTTGGTAAAAAAAAATGTTGGAAAAAAGTTCTAAAATTTTAAATTTTATCAAAGCCATAAAAATGTAAGTTTGCGAGTCAGTTTTAGATAAAAACTTTACGTAGAGGTAAAAAAAATAATTGGAAAAAAAGCTCCAGAAATTTTAAAATTTTCAAAATAGTTAAATTTAAAATTGCCAGTAAACTTTGCCGATTTTTACTTGGTGGTAAAAAAAAAAATATTTAGAGAAAAATATTAAAATCAGGTTTTAAATTTACAACACTGTTAAAAAACAATTTTTATTGCTCCCGTTGTCGCTTTATGAAAAATGAAAAATCCCCACCAAAATTCAATTCAAATTATTTGACGATTTGACATGAAGACCCATATAGAATTTTTTTCTTTGAAACATGCAAAAACACAAACACATAAACTCCGACATGCATTTTAAATAAAATAAAGGAAGTGTTGAGTATATGAACAAGTAGAAAAAATATACAAGCTAATTGAAAGATAATCTTATCTAAGCTACCAATTCGAAAACGAATTTTTGAACTTTGAATTTACTCTACCAAGGACGGTTAAATCAATATAAGCCAAAGTTTTCGAACCGGTAGCTGAAATAGAAGAATTCTACACTGAAAAAAATGTTTTACAAATATTTTCCAAAAAACACAAAGCGCAGAGAGTAAAAGGTGAAAAAGCGAAAAAATCCAACTTTGAAAAAATAAAAAAAAAGAATAAATTTTGCAACCAATCAGCATACAAAAAATTTCTACAACGAACACAACATTCAAATTACTATTTTCAAACATAACGAGAGACACACTGCTTACTTTTTGGCGCCTCCTCGGGACGCAATTGTTTTAAATGTGGACACGTTTTTAATGGTACAACGGCAAACATTTCATTATTTTGCAAAGCCTGATATGGATGGTGAATTTTGAGATTTAAATTTTTTTTTTTACATTCATCCAAAGTCATGAAATTGTAATAAAAAAAAGTAAGTTAGTTTTGTGATTTTCGAAAACACTGTGATGTGCGTTAAATTACCTCCAAATTTTCGTTGATAAATTCATTAAGAGTTTTAACTTTTACCTTCGGCTTACTGCCGCTCGGCTCCAATGCTATTTCTGTATCAACGACGTTTTCACAACCGAGCACGTTTTTCCCCTCATCCGTTGTGATATCCAAATTTTTCATAGTAGCAGAAAGAAAATCCTCATTATTATTTTCGCTCACAAATTGTGGTAAACACTTATTGAATGCTAAACTCTTCCAATAACGTTGTTGTACACTCAAACAATTTTGTATAGTTTCAACACAACTTGTGTAAGCTGCACTTAGCCCACGTACTGTATAGCCATTCGCTTGTATTGGTGGCAAAGGATCGCCTAACAATGATTTTGTGCACATTGTCATAGCATAAGAAATTGAATGTACATTATAACCGCCTTCTAAACATAATATAATGCGTCCACCCGCCAACGCCGAAAGCCAGTGTGTAAACAAGCCATACGCTTCGGGGGTCACTTTACAACCACCGAGCGGATCACCGATTGCTGCATCAAAACCAGCTGATACAAGTACCAACTCGGGATCGAATTCATATGCTATGGGCATAACAAGCTGTTGGAAAGCCATCACATATTCCATATCACCCATGCCCTTCTATACATAAAAAGTGGAAAGAAAACAATTTGTTATGCAATTTTTGTTTTGTGGAATTTTGCTCTAGTTACCTTATTCCATGGTATATTTACATTGAAACCAACACCTGCGCCCTTACCAACTACATCGTAATCAGCATCTTTACTCTTTGGAAAGAATGTACCATTGTCATAACGATGTATACTGATGTAGAGTACATTCGATTGTGATTCAAAAATATGCTGCGTGCCATTGCCATGATGCACGTCCCAGTCAATGATTAGAACTCTGAAAAGGAAGTGGAGGTTTAAGATGCAGATTAATATGGTCCAAAAAATATTAAATAAAATTAAACAAATTAAAATATAATAAAATAAAATAATGCTACAAGTCCACAATATCAACTACGATAATTGCAATTTGAACCTTGTTGAAGGGTCTTGTCATACTAAGGAGGCAACTAAGCAGTGTGTGGTGTAATGGTTACGCAATACGGTTTAGAAATTCCTAATTTCCTTGGTTCGCTGACCAGTAATGAAAAATTTCTAAACAATACAATATAAAGCCGTTTTACAGGGCCCTTCAACAAGTCGAAAATGCAATTGTCGTATTATGTGTTTGTAGCATTTTCAAATTGTTTCGCCAAAAACTCAAAAGAATAAATAAAATTATTCGATTGGTGAAAATTCCACAGAACTTTTAAAGTTCATAGTAAAATGACCAATAATAACAACTAAATTAAAATGAAAAATAAAAATAAAAAAAAAAATAAATACATAAAATAAAATAAAATTTAAAAAAATTAGATAAGTTGAAAAAAAATATAATAAAATTAATTAAATAAAATTATAACAAATTAAAATAAAATAAAGCAAAAAAAATTAAAATGAAAAAAAATATTTGATAAGTTAAAAAGTAATATAATATAATATAATATAATAAATTAAATAAAATAAAAAAAGTCAACAAATATTAGATGAAATAAAAAAAAATTAAAAAAAAAAAAACAAAATAAAAAAAATTTTATAAAATGTATTGAGTTGAAATAATTAAAAAAAAAAAAAAAAAAAAAAAACTAATGGCGGCGATATACCAACAGGTTATCATAACCTCTAACGAGATTTTTAGCCGAGCTTCTCTTTCCAACTTGTGGTGTGTTGCTTTTGAGTTTTCCTACAAGTTGGCGGGACCTACAGTTTTTTGCCGACTCCGAACGGCACTTGCAAAGCAAATGCATTTTTTGCTGAGAAGCTTCTCATGGCAGAAATACACCCGGAGAGTTGCCAAACTACTGCCGAGGGGCGACCCCGTTTAGAAAAATTGTTTTCTAAATAATTTTTGATGTTACTTTTTCCGGGCATCGAACCGCCACGACTTGGTGTACAAGGCCGAACACTTAACCGCTACACCACGGCGGCCGCCGAAAAAAGGAAATAAAATAAATAAAGTTAATTTTATTAAATTTTTTTTCATTTTATTTGTTTTTATTTACTTTGTAGTATTATTTTTTTTTTTTGTTTTATTTTATTTAATTCTTTATTTGATTTTATATTTTAATTTTTTTAGTTTTCTTTATTTGGTTTTATTTTATTTCTTTTTTTATTTTTTCAACTGATTCTCTATCAAAATATGAGTTAAGGTTTAATTATATTTTTTTTACATATTTTTAATTCATCTTTTTTCTTTTAGGTTTTTTTCTTTTAAATTTTTTTTTCTTAAATTTTTTTTTTTTCTAACTCACCTCTTCAAACCATGATCCCGTATAGCATATTGTGCCGCTATAGCAACATTATTGAAAATACAAAAACCATGTGGCACGTCCGGTTCGGCATGATGTCCAGGCGGTCGTACAATACACACTCCACTACGCGCTTCACCTTTCAACACCTTATCAACCACTTGCAATACCGATCCCGCTGCCAGCGTAGCACATTCGAATGTTTTTGGATGAAAATAAACCGAATTATATTTTTCACCCATTCCTTGCAGTTCATCCTTATCGCTTATACGTCGTATGAAGTTGACGTGCGATCTGGTGTGTGCTAAACAAATTTCATCGGTTGTTGCTGTACGTGTTGGCAAATGTTTCATACGTTCGGTGAGATTGTAGTCTTGATGCATTTCATATATACGTTTTATGCGTTCGGGTTGTTCAGGGTGACCTTCTTCGAAGGTGTTACTATGCTGCAACATAAGATCATCGTAGACATAACAAACGCGTATTTGTGGTGATAGAAGTTTGGTTTCTAAATGAAAAGAAAATTAAACATTTATCAATGTTGGACGGGAGTATGTCATGTTAAATCGAACGATGCTTGAAAGTTATCAAACATGATCAATTTCAAATACATAGTTTAATATTATTCGATTTTATTTCATTTTGCTTTATTTAATTTTGTTCTTTATTTTATTTCTTTTGTTTTATTTTATTTCATTTTTGGTTATTTTTATAATTCTTTTTGGTTTTCTTTTTAATTTTTGTTTTGTTTTTTTTTTTTATATTTATTTTATTATTTTATTTTTTTTATTTTTATTTCTTCAACTGTTTTTATTTAATTTTGATAATTTTTTTTTTCTTTTTTTTTACTTTTTTCTTAATTTTTTTTTGTTTTAATTTTGTATATTTTTATTTTTTAATTTTTTTTTTATTTTAATTTTATTTTTTCTATTTTTAACATTTCTTTTATTCAGCCTTATATTTTTTCATTTTATCGTAATTTATTTAATTTTCAGTTTTTTTTTTTCATTTTATTTTTTTTTTTCTTGTATATTTTTTTTCTTGTATGTATTTTATTTATTTTTTTTTTTCATTTTATTATTTCTTTTTCTTTTTTATTGTTGTATTTTTTTCTTGTATTTATTTATTTTTTTTTTTCTTGTATTTATTTATTTTTTTTTTTCATTTTATTTTTTTTTTCTTGTAATATTATTTTTTAATTGTATTTTATTTTTTATTTTTTTTCTTGTATTTTATTTTTTTTCTTGTATTTATTTTTTTTCTTGTATTTTATTTTTTTTTTTGTATTTTTTTTTTACTCCTATTTTTTTCTAGTATGCCAGCTAGACAAAAATTTCACTACATACCGCTTTTTAAATATTTCAAACGTTTCTCATTCGCTGCCACAATTTCTGGTGCTATAACCGGTGCCGTGCCTCTGGTGGGGAAACGTTCAGGCGTTGGCGGCCCACCAATGAATAGACGACTAACTTTATGCAATTTTGGCTGTGGATTAACATTATTCAGTTCCTCCATCGTATAGATGGGTTGAATTTGCAAGCAACGCCAATAGGAACGATGTGCATAGATGCAATTGAGTATTGTTTCTTGTACCGATTCACTGGGAGGTTCAAGTTTTTCGACTAGTCTTGGGCAAGTGCCACCCAACAGCGTGCGTAACGTTAGTGCAGCACCTTCGGCTAATGAATCAAGGCAGTAGCCACCTTCTAAAACTACAGCCAAGCGTGACTGTGACAATTTCATCAGTGAACTTAATAAATGCGGATAAAATGCTGGTGTCAATTCCATTTCACCTTCAGGGCAACCTAAGGCGGCATCATACCCCGCTGAGATGATAATCAATTCAGGTTGATATTCAACAGCCACGGGTATAAGTAATTGTTGGAAAATTGCCATATAATCGCCATTACCCATTTTAGTTTTATTCAATGGTACATTAAAATTATAGCCCATGCCATTGCCATAGCCAATTGCATCAAAATCGGACTCTTTAAGATTTGGCCAAAATGTGCCATGTTCAAAACGATGTATGGAAAAATAAAGTACCCTGAAATGATGTCAAAAAGGAAATTAGTAGTGTTATAAAGCAATTTTATTCATCTTATTCACCTTGGATCATTGTAGAAAAAACGTTGCGTACCCTGTCCATGATGTATATCCCAATCGATAATCATAATCTTACTTAACTTCAAAATATCCAAAGCGTATTGTGTTGCTATGGCCACATTGTTGAAGAAACAGTAACTGAGAAATATATAGAAACACTTATTGCACTCGATACAATAAGAAAGTCAATTGTAATCTACCCATTAAATTCAGCCTTCATTGCATGATGACCTGGTGGTCGTATAATTGCCATACCATTCTGTATATTGCCATTTACTATTTGCTCAATTAGGTCTATAGTTGAACCGGTCGCCAATAGTGATAACTCAAATGTGGACTGAAAATTAGTAAAAAGGTAATTTAAAATGGTAATTTTTGTAGATGAATATTACAATTGCATGCTCTACAAACCGGATGTATATAAATTGAATCAAATTTTGAGCTTAAATCTTCCATGCCGACTGCATCTTGCACGCCTGAAGTCTGTTGTAGCTGCTCATAATGTTCATTGCTATGCAAGAGGAGTACTTCATCTTTTGTGGCGCGTCGTGATGGAATTCGTTTGCATTGTTCAATTAGTTGTAATTCTTTGCAACTGAAAGGAGGAGAATATTTCTTTAGTGATGGGTGTATGGTGTTATTTTTGTTATTTATTTTACTTTATTTATGGTATTTCTACTCTATTTACTTTTATTATAATTTTTTTTTTTTTCTTTACATTTTAAAATGTTTTATTTATTTTATTAAATTTTTATATTTTTGTTTATTTTTTTCTTTTAACTCATTTTTTATTTTCGTTTATTTAATTTAATCAAATTTATATTTATTTAATTTTTGTTTTTATTTAATTTAATTTTAATTTTTTTTTTTTAATTCTATTTATTTGGATTTTACTTTTACTTTTTTATTTCTATGTTGTTGTTGTTGTAGCGAGGTGTAGCCCTGCCTAAATGTCAAACAGGGTCACCCCGAGTGTATTGCTCTTGGCCGGGTCGATATAAGAAAACGGCCCGGGTCGTTTCGGCACGATGGGTACAGCACAAGTATTGGTACCGTTCTCGTAGAACCGGCAATACAAGAAACTAGCCAACCAACTGGGAGGCGACCTACTTTTACACCCCTTTCTATTTCTATTTCTTCTTTTTATTCTTTTTTTTGTTTTTTTTTTTTACTCTTGTTGATTTGATTTCAATCAATTTTTTATTATATTTTTATTTTTTGTTTTTTCCCTTTAATTTTTTTTTTTTATTGTATTTATTTTTTTATTTTATTTTTTATTTTGTTTTAGTTTTACTTCATTTATTTAACTTAATTTAATTTTTTACTTTATATTTTATAATATTTTATTTATTTTTATTTATTTTATTAAATTCTTTTATTTTAATTTTTTTTTTTTTCTTTTAACTCATTTTTTAATTTCGTTTATTTAATTAAATCAAATTTATATTTATTTAATTTTTGTTTTTATTTAGTCGAATTTAATTTAATTTTATTTTTTTATTTTATTTATTTGGATTTTGCTTTTACTTTTTTAAATTTTTTATTTCTATTTCTTTTTTTATTCTTTTTTTCCACATTACTCTTGTTGATTTGATTTCAATAAATTTTTTTATTTAATTTGTTATTATATTTTTATTTTTTCCTTTTTTATTTTTCCCCCTTCTTTTATTTCATTTTTTTTTTTCTTTTATTGTATTAATTTTTTTTCGTCAATTTTCGTTTTTATCTTCTATTTTTTCTATTTTCTTTTTTTGAATATTTTAAAATTTTTGTTTTTTAAATTTCTTTTAAATAACTGTTTTTAATTTTTTTTATATTTTTTTTAATTTTTTTTTATTTTTTTCAACTTTTTTTAATTTTTTTTTTAATTTTTAATTTAATTTTTTTTTATTATTTTAATTTTTTTTATTTGATTTTAATTTAATTTAGTTTATTTTTTCATTTTGTTTTTTTTTTTCATTCCATTTTACTTTATTTTATTTATTTTGATTTTGCTTCAACTTTTTTTATTTTTCTATTTTTTTTATAACTATTGATTTTATTTTAAAAAAAATTTTATTTAATTTTTTACTATGTTATTTTTTTTATTTTGTCTTTTTTATATTTTATTTTTTCCTTTTTATTTTATTTTTCCCTTTTTTTAATTTTATATTTTTATCCTTTTTTATTTAAACCTTTTTTCTTTTAGTTTTTTTTAAACTTTTTTTTTTAATTTTTTCTTAATTTTTTTTAAGATTTTTTCCCCTTTTTTTAATTTTTTTTTTTCTTTTGTATTTTATTTTTAATTTTTTCCCTTTTTTAATTCAATATTTCATTTTTTCCTTTTTTATTTAAAATCTTTTTCTTTTAATTTTAAAATTTTGTTTGTTTAATTTTTCCTTAATTGTTTAACATTTTTTTACCTTTTTTAATTTTTATATTATTTTTTCTTTAACATTTATCAATTTCTTTTAATTTTTTTGATTACCTTTTTTAAATTATTTTATTTAGTCTTTTTTAAATTTTTTTTTTAATTCATTTATTTTTTTATTTCATTTTGTTTTTCAATTTTTCATTTAATTTTTTTATATATCTTTTTATTTTATTCTTTTTTCATTGCATTTTCCATTTTCTTTTAAATTTAAATTTTTTCTTTATTAAATTCAATTCAATTTCCATTACTCACCGTTCCAACACGCGAATAAAACGTTCTGGTCGCTCTGCATGATTTTCATCCCAGAGGCAGCGATGCTGTGACATGGATTCATCATAAACAATACCAGTCGGTTGCTGAATCATTGTTTGAGCAATCACCGCCTGAAATGGTAAGAATATGTATGGCTGTAGGTGCATATTGCAAAAACAAAAACGTATATCTGTTTCAACTTACATTTTGGAATATATCTTTAACAACTTGTTCTTGTTGATTTTGTTCTTCCATTTTAAGTAATTTTGCTTTACGTTTAGCCTCGAGTAGTGCAGCGCTGGGCTTACTAGTTGCTACTGTAGTTTTAACCATAGCACGAGTTTGTATTTTAGCTTTTTGCGCCGCACGACGTGTAACAATTGGAGAGTTCTGCAAAGTTCAAATTGATAAGAAAATGTAATAGTAAGAAAGCTTATCAATTGGTTTATATGCATGTAATAAATGTATTAGCGTACCAGTATATAAGAACACAATGCAACGCGATAAAATAGAAATCTAGAGCGAATGCTTGTGGCCTCGCTGCCGTCATTCAATAGACTACGCTTTGGACTCATTAGCTGAGAAACCAAATATCGCCTAGGTAATAAATCTAATAAGTAGTATACGTATACGTTAATGTATTTCCAGCAGAGTTGGAACTAACGTCGAACAAAATCGTAGTAAATAAGTGATTGAAACGCAGTAGACTTGTATGTAATTGTTTTTAAAGGTATATTTTTCCGATCCGCCTTGTTTTTTTATTTCATTTTATTTATTTCACTTTAATCCCTTTACTTTATTTTACTTTTTTCTTAATTTTCTTTAATAATTATTTATTTTTTATTGTTTGTTAATTTTTTAACTTTTTTACTTTTTTTAATTTAATTTTTTTTATATTTTTTTAAGTCGTATATCCAATTTGAATCTGGCGATCAGATTTTAAGAAACTTCTCGTTGAGCTGGAGACTTTCAACTTCGAGCACAGCTCAAAACCTGTAGCAATTTATCTTTCAAGAAAAAAATCCGCTAGGTGCAGCACAGTGCGAGATATTTAGAATACCCACTGGACAAATTAAAAATTAACGATCGATCTTCAAGTAACTTACCGTTGGGGCAAAAAGATCGCACGAGTAATATTTTTTATCAAATTATTACAAAAAGGTACTAAATCTACTACGAATTTAGCAAAGTTCGAACACTGATTTCCAGTTTATAAAAATAAGCCATATAAGATCAAGTGGTAATGTTGTGGGAGTCTAAACGGCTGGGAGGAGATTAAGTTTGCTGTCTACGTTAGCAGTAGGGTGATTATCTTAAGAAATATTTTTGTTCAAATTTATAGGGGAAATTGTGTGTTTTTTACTAAAACAAACAAATGTGTAATTTTTCCCCTTTTATTGTTTTTTTCATGCTACGAAGTATTATAATTAGAGTAAAGATTTATCGGCTAACTATTCCAGTATGAGCTATGTATAATAATTACTAATTTATTAGTCCTACGTGCCAAAATTAAAAAAAAAGGTAGTAATATACCTGACATATAAATGATGGGCCTCATTATGTATGACGAACGATAGCTCATACGAACGATTCGTCTGCTCACAATATCGCGTAGCAATCGCATTATCAATCATGTGATTTTGTGAGCAGACGAATCGCTCTGCTTCAAAATATTTTCCAAAAACGTCCTAGATAGGTTGATTTTGAATCAAATTCTTAGATAGAGCGTTGCAGGGCGACCTGCCACCCAGTCGTCGATACATACCTTTAGCTTTAGATGTATAAGTACATACCATGTGCAAAGCATACCTGTTAAGTTTTGATTACTAATCGTAATGATTAGTAATCTGATTACTTTGTATTTGATAGTGAAGTAATTGATTACATTACGATTATCTTGGTCCCAACTAGATTACGTAATGATTACGATTATAAAGAATCAAAAAGTAATCATGATTACTTTAGATTACTGAAAAGAATTAAAAATAATCAAAAAGAATCAAAAAAAGTAATTGATTCTTTTCAGCGATTCTTTTTGATTATTTTTGATTACCTTCAATTCAAAATACCAAACAACCAAAAGTAATCAAAAATAATCAAAAAGAATCGCTGAAAAGAATCAATTACTTATTTTGATTCTTTTTGATTATTTTTGATTCTTTTCAGTAATCTAAAGTAATCATGATTACTTTTTGATTCTTTATAATCGTAATCATTACGTAATCCCAATATTTCAAACGCACATTAAATAATCATTACAATTCTTTTTAGAAAATAATCTAACCGATTACTAATCGTAATCATTACTTAACAGCTATGGTGCAAAGTACATTTACAAATATATAAAAAAAATAAAATAAAAACCATAAAATACCGTTTAATTTTCTTTCGTGCGTTAGTGCGTGTCGTATTTTAGTAATTTTTCCCCGTGGGTGTTAGTGCATATTTTCGAAAATTTGTTTCGTGAAGGTGTCGTGTCGTGTTGCAAAAATCATGCACGCGCCCACCTCTAGTATAGTATTATTGGTTTTATAAGTAAGGGCTAGCCGGGGCGTATGAGTAATATACAGTCGTGTCCAAAACTGTTTTGACGAAAATTCTAATATCTGCAGGGAAGATATCTGTAATGAATAAAGCTCCTCCTATTAATGTAGCTTTTCCAACTGGTTCTAATAAAATAAATTTAAATTTCGAATCTTTTTTTCAAAATATTTTGTATACCAGGCCGTGGGGAGAATTCTCGTTCTATGAAATGATAAAATGAGAAGAATTTTCAAACAAAATTTATGAAAATAAACTTCAAATTCATACAAATTTTTTTTCACGTTATCATTTCATAGAACCAGAATTCACCCCCAGGATTCTCTAACTGTGAGTTTTGAAATGTACCCTTTTTTTGTCATATATTTTAAATTTCCAAACTCTCAGTTAGATAATCCAGGGCCTGGTTCGCCCGTTTCTTAGTAAAGAGATGTACCTAGATCTAAATTTTCGTTTTTGGGATTTTATGATAAACATAAATATCCTACTGATAAGATTGTTCTCTATATTGCATAATGATTAAAAATACGAAAATAGAATCCATGGATACCTTTGAATTTAATTTTTATAATGGAGCTATATGAAATAATTAAAGATTAAACTCGTTTTCTATGTTTATCTATTGCCCAACTCTGTATAACTACATGCAGATAGAGCAATCTCTGCAAGTTATCCAATTCAGTTAAGAGGTGTAAAACCGGTTTCTGGAAACCAATAAGATCTACACAGTGGATTCGTGCCCAACTGGCCTACACGAAGAACTTCTAAAATAAGTATGATGCACTATGCCGGCCGTAGAAAATAGTTCTAGACTAAAAACTGGATTTAATAAACATTCACTAGCCTCGCTAACTCACATTGCCAAACAACACAACTTATAGCGATCTTACAAGAGCCCTTTAGCAAGTGCCCATAAATTGACAAGCATACATAGGTATGTTTGGGTGTTCATATATTACAGGTAAAAGATGAGGGCATCCAAGGGCGTAGAGAGAGGGAAAGACGGAGGGATCAACACAACTTTGTCTCGTCAAAACTAGACATAAAAGTAATGGTTAAATAGCTATAATTCCTATAGTGTAAAATTTTGTTAGAGAAAGCTTCAAAAGTCCCCATCGATCCCACGTGAGCTAAGAAAGTTATTCGACTTATCGAGAACAATAATAAAAAACCTTATTTGAGGGTGTTTTAAAAATGCTCTCGACTTTTGACCCCGAATAACCTTTTAGGTCACATGGGATCGATGGAGACTTTTGAAGTTTTCTTTCTGACGGCAAACCTAAGCTATCTATCGAAATTTGGCTCTGTGGGAATTATTGTTATTTTAAGTGTTTAATTTGAGCGGACTAAAAGAACTCAACTGAATTGAATACAAAAAAATAAAGTTATATAAAAGAATTAAATAATATATTAAATTGAATAAAATTAAAAAAAAGGTGTATTGAAATGGAATAAAACAAAATAAGACGAAATGAGATAAAATTAAATGAAATCAAATCAAATAAAACAACGTAGAATAAATTAAATTAAATTAAGTACAGTAAAAAAAGGTTAAATCCAGTCAAGTAAAATAAAATAAAATTAAAAAAAAAATAAAAATAAAAAATGAGATAAAAAAATTAAATTTTGAATTAAAAAAATTAAATTTTGAATTAAAAAATAAATAAATAGTCGAATAAAATAAAAAAAAGAAATAAATTAAATTAAGTAAAATTAAATTAAATTTGCTAATAAAAATAAGAATAATTTAAGAAAAATTGTTCAAACCCCGATCAAAAGTCCACTTAAAATTTCCAATAAATTAAGTTAAGTTAAAAAAAATCAAATCTGATACAATTAAAAACAAACAAAAAATAAATAAACAAATAAATGACACAATATACAATAAAAACATGTAAAAAAAAAACAAATGAAATAAAATCAAATAAAACCAAAACTAAATTTAAATTAAATTGATTTAAAAAATTTAATTTTGAAAAATATAATAGAATAACAAAAAAAAAAAAAAACAAAGTTAAATTAAAATAAATTAAATAAAAAAATAGAACACAATATAAAAATTAAAGGAAAAACAAAAATAATAGAAGAATATAAAATAAAATAAGTGGCTGTTGTAATTACATTAGGCTGTGCCTAAAAACGTGCGAAAAAAATACGCGGCTGAAGGCCGTCAACTCAGAAAGGTGTTCTGCACGTAAATCAGGCAGGTTCTGGCAATTCACTTTCGAATAAAATGTGTGAAAATTTTGAAATTCCTAAGTAATTTGACCAAATTTTCACAAATTTTATTCGGAAATGAATTTCAGAACATGCCTGAATACCATGGACTCCGCACCAATTTTGGTATCGGACCCGGGTCATTTTTCGGTTTTTTACCATAACTTTCCACAGAAAAAAAATTTGAAAAAAAAGCGCTTCCGGACTGGTGATCCTGAGGTCTTTTGATTGGAGTACCCATACTACTCCAAGAAAATCCAATTCCATATAAAAAAACTCAAAACTACAACTCGCTACAACAACAACAACGTTTGGATTACTAATTGTATATAGCTGGTCCAATCCTAGGACATCGCCATGTTAATTGGAGCACATTTTTTGTATGAAATTGGACTACTATTGGTTATTCCGGCATTGGATATTGATTAGAGTACTTTGCCATTTTTGCAGGTATATTAAACATAATATACATGTATTCAGGAAAGTTCTGGCAATTCACTTCAGAGTAAATTTTGTGAAAATTTTGCCAAATTACATGTTAATTAAAAAAATTTCACAAAATTCAAAGTGAATTGCAGAACCTGCCTGATCAATACATATTATGTATCGTAAGCCCTCCTAAAATATAATATAACTGCGCCCTTGACCAGTCCATATTTTGCACGTATGTAATGCCCAGAAAAAACATATGTTAAACATATAAATTTGAATATGTACTTACCATTTTCTTATATATGAAACAAGTTTAGTACTCTTTTGTTGATTTTATTAAAAAGACATTAAAGTCTTTAATTTACGTGTGGTCTACACAAACTTTAGCTTTGTCCAAATGTGGAAGAAAAACTTTTTGCTGTTCTAACAAGGCCACATTGGTGAAGGTATTCTTTTTACAAGATCGATATGCACAACAAAGAAACTCATGTAACGAACGCGAGAAAAGTTGACACAAATTCCTTTTTGAGCCAGCGCAAAATAAATGCACTAATTTTGTTTTCCTTCGGGCGTTAATTGTTCTCACTATATTTGCACAAAAATCAGACACAGTATTTTTTTCTTTCAGCATCAAGTAGATGAAGAATTGCGCCCAATCGCAAAAAAAATTCCAGCACACAGATGTAAAAGAAACCTGTCACACGTTTTCTAAGTGCTTCTTCTTCGTCGCATTCACAACAATTCGTTTGTTTACATCTATTTTGATGTAGCTATTTCAGCTGGAATTTTGCGTGATTTTTATTTTAATTTGTACACTTTTATTTTCTAAACGAATTCTGATTGATTTTTCAACAATTCAAACGTCTTTAATTTATTTTAATTATGGTTTTTGTTCAAACGCAAAATAAGGTTACGTGAAGATGACAATTAGGGATGCCACATCGCAAACCAAAAATATTTAGGCTGTGTGTCAATTGATATTTCTTATGGTGTAAAAATATTTTCCATTTTGCTGTGCCAAACGAAAAGATAAATTTTGACATATGTATGCGAAAAGCACGTGCGATGTGGTATCTAATTGTCTACTTAAGCTGTCGTACTGCTAATAAATTAGCTAAAAATAGAAGAGGGCTCAAAAAACGTGTCTTGGCCTCAGGATCACGAATCGGAGATGGGTTTTTTTTATTTTTTGTCTAAGTGAAAAGTTATGGTCAAACCCCAGAAAAATTATCCGGATCTGATCCCAATTTGGGGGCGGGGTCCATGGTATTTGTGTGCAGAACACCTTTCTGAGTTGGCGGCCTTCGTCCGCGCTTATAAAAAAAATAACCCTGGGCTACGCCATGCCAAGTCCGGGTGTGTGGTTTACCCGTGGCTACCGCCAAGGTGTACATTTTTGTACAATTTTAGGGACAGGCTAATGTAATTACAACAACCACATAAAAACTTGCAACCATAGTACAACTGTACAAGTAAGATATGAATCAGCTGTTCGACTTACAGCTGTGCTCACCTGATCGGGTTCCCCTTATTGGAAGCCACTCAACGAAGGGTGTCATTCGTTAGGACCGAAATAAAAGTAGTAGTAGCTTGTGACAAATGTTTAATAACTTCATAAATAATAGAAACTATTTGCCGAAAATTATTTATTATAGCAACTAATTTGATCTGGAAATGTTTGTACAAAGATTTTACTTGTTTAGCGAAAATTTTTTGATATTTTCTAAAACTTTCTAAAACTTTTAGCACTACGCAGAAAAGCAATCCTGTGGTTGATATTTCCATGACAACTCTCTTGTTCTTCTTTGTTTACATAAAACGCAACTTGCTAATTGTATAAATTTCTGTGAATATTTTTAATAAACAAGCATTTTTCTTACTTACAGCATATATTAGTAAAGTGCCCCACCATTTAAATGTGTTTTTTCATAGATGCCTGTGCTTATTTTCTTTTTGTACTTTGTGTGTGCGTGGCGTGCATATAAGGGAGTGTTCACATGCTGCTACAAAGTTGCTTATATGGCGTTTCCACCAAACATACACAGCATCCTTTGGGTTTGGAATAATTGTCAACTGTTTCTGATGCGTGTTCCTCCTCGTTGCTCGGGCGTGATAGATCGCGTAGCTTTGTTATGAATAATCATAGCAATTAAATAATTATTATTATTACCTTGCATTAAACTCGAGGAAAAGCGACAACTAAGACGACGTATGCACCCTCGCTGTTAATGTTGAGATTTATCACCAAATTTTCCATTAAATAATGAATAAACAGACATATTTGTATAAAAAATCATTGTTTATTTAAGTAAATAAATAAAGAAAATAAGTGAGTCCCATAACTCAAACATAAAAAAGTTACTATAATTGGACACAGTGCACTAAATCATTATCCTCACACATTCTTAATAGTAATATATTAAAAATTTAAGATTAGTGAGCTTTTTCACAAAGGGTTTCTTTAAAAAACAAAACAGCTTGTTTAGTTCACTGATATATACATACATTCTTTGTGTGTGTAAACAGCATTTCACACTTGTTTAGTAACAACTTTATAATTTTTTCTAATATCATATTTTACTTTTGATTTTGAATCTAAATGTAAGAAAATTTTATTATATTGTATGGTGTCAAAAGAATAAGAGATATTAAATAAATCTTTGTCTGAAGATCTTGTCGTTCAATCTAAAGAAGAATACTGTTTATATCAGGGTCTCTATTCCTGAGCCTTCTACTTCTGTACCCAATTTCCGTTCTTTTCCGATAACTGGTGCTGCAAATTTTACTACATCTGCAGACATTAATAGAGAGGTTTTCGAAGATGTAAATAATACAAGTAATCGTGTTGATGAAGAATTAAACTATTTAAAAAAGAAAATTGAAATACTAACGCTAAAAAATCGTTTATATGAAATAGAAATGCATACAACCCCTTCAACATTTGCTAGTTATAAAAACAATTTTTGCGATATTGAACATGCATTAACCAAATTTAGTGGCGATGATATTGGATACTCCGTACAATTTTTTTTAAAGGACTTTGAAGAAGTGATGAATACGATCAATGCTGATGATCGTTTTCGCTTTTTAAGCTTACGTCGTTCTCTCACTGGTACAGCAAAAGTATTTCTTGAAACCACACCCGCACTGACATATGATCAACTGCGGAAGCAGCTTATTGACGAATTTGATAAACATGTCAGTCGTCAAGATGTGTATAAGATGTTACGTCAAAGGCGTTGGAAGAAGAAAGACGAATCTCTTCACTACTACATTCTTGCATTGGACTTTTTTCTTTTTTTCGGCGTTTTGTGCCATCATTTTCTCGTATTGTAAGACCATTGCAACAACTATTAAAGAAAAATGCAAACTTTAATTTTACTGACCACTGCATTAACGCATTTGAAGAATTAAAAAATAAATTGATTGCAAGTCCCGTGCTTGCTATTTATAATCCATTAAAAGAAACAGAACTACATTGTGATGCTAGTTCCCTAGGGTTTGGAGCAGTCTTACTGCAACGTCAAGAAGATAGTAAATTTCATCCAGTTTCTTATTTTTCAAAAACTACTTCGAATGCTGAAAGCAGATATCATAGTTTCGAGCTGGAAACGCTAGCTATAATTTATGCTTTACGAAGATTTAGAGTATATCTTGAAGGTATTCCATTTAAAATTATTACTGATTGCAATTCATTAGCGATGACCTTAGGGAAAAAGCAGGTAAATGCACGTATAGCAAGATGGGCATTGGAACTTGAGAATTTTAACTATACTATTCAACATAGAAAAGGTGCATCCATGGGACATGTTGATGCATTAAGTAGATGTCAAGTTGCAAGCATAGACATTAGTGAAGCTGAGTTTCAAATACAATTAGCACAAGAACGTGACGATGTAATAAGAGATCTAAAAGAACGTTTGGAGAAGGAAGAAATGACAGATTTTAAACTATTGGATAGTCTTATTTATAAAGTTAAAGGAGATGGAAAATATATGCTATACGTACCTGGGGAAATGGAAGATAACATAATAAGGCTTATACATGAAAAAGTTGGACATCAATCCATTGAAAAAACATTGACGAATATATGTTTATACTATTGGTTTCCAAAAATGAAGCAAAAGGTTGAAAAATTTGTACGAAACTGCCTCAAATGTATAATGTATTCGGAACCAGTACGAGTAAATGAACGAAATTTATTTAATATACCTAAAACTCCCGTGCCTTTTGATACAATTCATGTTGACCACTTTGGTCCTTTGCCTTCAATACAATCTAAGCGGAAACATCTGTTAGTTATAGTTGATTCTTTTACGAAATTTGTTAAGCTTTATCCGACAAATTCAACAAGTACCCGAGAAGTTAATGCAGCATTGGATAAATATTTTAGCTACTATAGTAGGCCGAGGCGTTTAGTTAGTGACAGAGGTTCATGTTTTACTTCATTGGAATTTGAAAATTTCTTATTAAAAAGAAATATACTGCACATAAAAGTGGCCACTGCCTCACCACAGGCAAATGGACAGGTAGAACGTGTAAATAGGGTTTTGAAAACGATGTTAGGTAAGCTTAGTAATCCACTTAACCATGCAGATTGGACGAGCAAACTTCTTCAAGCGGAATATGCTATTAATAATTCAGTTCACAGTAGTGCAGGAAACTCTCCCAGCAAAATCTTATTCGGAGTTGAACAGAGAGGAGAGATAGTTGATGAGTTTACAGAATACTTTGATAATAAAATAAATTTAAATAAACCGCGCAATCTTGAGCAGATTAGAGTAAATGCTTCCGATGCAATAAAGAAAAAACAAGAATATAATTTTAATTACTTCTATAAAAATAGTGTGATGGTTAAAGAATACAAAGTAGGGGATTTTGTAGTCATAAGAAATGTAGATACGGTTGTTGGAACAAATAAAAAATTGATACCAAGATTTAAGGGTCCCTATATAGTATATAAGGTATTGGGAAATGATAGATATGTCATACGTGACATAGAAAACTGCCAGCAAACTCAATTACCATATGATGGAGTTGTTGAAGCCAATAAAATGAGAAAATGGCTTGTCAAAGATATTGGAAGGGCCGTTTTTGCTGAAGAATTAAATGAGTAAAAATTTTTTTTTTTTTTTATTTTGACTATATGTATATACATTTATTTTAAAAAAAAAATCATAATAATTGTAATGAAAACTAGTTTTAAGATAGATGACCGAGGTCGGTCTTAATCAGGTTGGCCGAGTTGTAAACAGCATTTCACACTTGTTTAGTAACAACTTTATAATTTTTTCTAATATCATATTTTACTTTTGATTTTGAATCTAAATGTAAGAAAATTTTATTATATTGTATGGTGTCAAAAGAATAAGAGATATTAAATAAATCTTTGTCTGAAGATCTTGTCGTTCAATCTAAAGAAGAATACTGTTTATATGTGGGAATATAACAATATGCAACAACAGCTAAAATGGACATAACCCTGTAAAACTGTCATTGATGGTTGGAGCAGGTCAAGCAGCTATGCTAACTACCTGCTCGCGTTCTTGTAGGAAAATAACGAAAATATCTGTTGAAACAAGCGATAACCGCATAAGTGGTTATTGCTGCAATGACAGTTTTGGTTTTTTAGGTAGAGTTAAAGTGTGTGTGTTGGCGGCCGCCGTGGTGTAGCGGTTAAGTGTTCGGCCTTCTACACCAAGTCGTGGCGGTTCGATGCCCGGCAAAAGTAACATCAAAAATTATTTAGAAAAAGAATTTTTCTAAAACGGGATCGGCCCTCGGCAGTAGTTTGGCAAACTCTCCGGGTGTATTTCTGCCATGAGAAGCTTCTCAGCAAAAAATTCATTTGCTTTGCAAGTGCCGTTCGGAGTCGGCAAAAAACTGTAGGTCCCACCAACTTGTAGGAAAAACTCAAAAAAGCAACACACCACAAGTTGGAAAGAGAAGCTTGGCTAAAAATCTCGTTAGAGGTTATGATGATAACCTGTAGGTATATCGCCGCCATTAGTTTTTTTTTTTTTTTTTTTTTTTAAAGTGTTGTTGGCATGAAACATAATCGAAAACAAAAATATAAATTATAAAAAAGTAAAAAAAAACCAAAAGTGTTTGGTAAATTAAAAAGAATTTTTTTTTATATAATAAAAAAGCATTTTAAAATAAAAGGAAAACGGCGTTGTAAATTAAACAAAAAAACATTGCGTTGTAAAATAAAATGTATATAAGATCAAAAATAAAAAGCAGGAGTCTTTACCAATAAACACACATTTTTTATAATACCCGTTTTGGTCCGTTAGGGATACAATTTTTTCTGAAAACAAATATTTAAAAAATATTAAGTATACATGTAGAACATTTCTTAAATAGCTTTTTGCTTTAATTTACACCATATAAACTTAAATGGTTAAATAACAATAATTAAAAATAAATAGGTTTATATGTATACATATATATTTTTTTACTAAACTCAAACTGTATAAAGCTAAGAAAATTATGAATGGCATAATATCTAATATCTGAATTTATGCACAATAATTGCCCATAAAGAACTTAACAAGAATTATTGAAAGAATATTTTCTCATATTTAAAACTTAGTCACTTTATACTGGCATTTCTGTTTCTGCAGGAAAAGGGTATCGCGGTACTCCTAATCCGCATCCTAAAATACAGCAATGGTCGGGCATTTCTGGAAACGAACAACTTTATTAGATACATGTAAGGCGCATTCTTCTGGTAATGAACCAGAGATAAAAAATTTTACATGTAAATGCAACAACAACGACGAAAGCCAGATAAATTCACATAGAACTTTGGTTCACGCTGTGTTTAATTGGTTTTTTGGTGTCAACTTGGCAGCACTTGCACATGAAGTGTCAGAATTGACAGTTCACAGTATACATACAAAATTTGGCAGCCATATTTCAAAGTGATTTTCTCAATTAAGCAATAATAACTAATTGTTCTTCCATGGTTTTATTTAACTTTAAATTATTTTCAGTTATTTTCACGCTCTGTTTGTTTGTTTCTCTTCTTCTTGCTGTGAAAAGTGACGTTTTCTGTCAGTGCTGCCAACTCACATTACCATGAACCGGACTGTTCCCGTGAGAATCGAGCGTGAGCCGGAGCGATAACTACCAGAAGAATGCGGCTGTATACATGTCTTATTTGCTAAAATTCTTATTACCACACACTTTATTCCACTTTAACTCGGCAAAAATATCTGAAAGACGGAAAAATGTTGTTCTTTGTAAATAAATTAAATTATTAGCCGAAATTGTATTATAAAATTAAATATTAAAATAAACTTTTTTCGAAACGACTCACTTCATCAACTGCTTCGTTTGAACTAACAGTTGTGTATACACACCCATATGTACGTACATATTTACTCGCAGGGTTGCATTTCACGTCTGCAATGTATTTCAAAATATTCTTATTCATAAAATATGTAAATATATTGAAATCATTTCATTTATCATCAAAATAAATATTGAAATGTATAAAAACTGCAAAATATATTGATATTCAAATAGTTATAGTTCATATAATTGAAATGACATTATTTTTCATAAAAAAACAATCAATTTTATCCAAATCACAAAATTTTATTTAGTTCATAGGCATACATTTTGTTCTACATTTCCATACTAAATTGCTTTAAAAATATACCTACACGGCAACCCTGTATGGAGATTTCACTCCATTTCTTCTTGGAAATTTCAACCCTGGGCCTCGGGTTGCTGTGTTAGTAAAGCTAGTTTGACACTGTCTACAGTGTCAAAATTGGGTGTATTAGAAAGAGAGAGAAATAAGGATAACTTACTTGTAGACCTGTACTATGGTTGCAAATATCTCTCCACAGCTTTCGGATTCTTGATCCTGAGGCCAAAACTAGTCTGTTGGGTCCATCCCATAATTTTAGCTAATTTATAAGCAGTTGACAGCTAAAGTTTACAATTATCTTTTTTTCGTGCAACAGCTCCGCCAGAATCGGGAAGGACCTCTCTGAGCCATTTGAAACCAAACGAGGCTTCAGACAGGGCGACTCCCTTTCGTGCGATTTCTTCAATCTGGTGCTGGAGAAGATAATTCGAGCAGCAGAGCTAAACCGCAATGGTACAATCTATTACAAGAGCGTGCAATTGCTGGCGTATGGCGATGATATTGATATCATTGGCCTTAACAACCGCGCCGTAAGCGCTGCCTTCTCTGGACTGGATAAGGAAGCGAAAAAAGTGGATCTTGCCGTGAACGAGGACAAGACGAAGTATTTGCTGTCATCAAAGAAAGAATCGGCGCACCTGCGCCTTGGCAGCCATGTCACTGTTGATAGTTACAAATTTGAAACTGTGAGGGACTTCGTCTATTTGGGAACCAGTATCAACACCGAAAATAATATCAGTCTAGAAATCCAGCGGAGAATCACTCTTGCCAACAAGTGCTACTTTGGACTGAGTAGGCAATTGAGAAGTAAAGTCCTCTCTCGAAGAACAATGATCACGCTCTATAAGTCTCTCATCATACCTGTCCTGATGTATGGCTCAGATTCATGGACTATGTCAAGAGAAGATGAGATGGCCCTTGGAGTATTTGAGAGAAAAGTTCTCCGGAAGATTTATGGTCCTTCCCGTGATGCCAACGGCGAGTATCGAAGGAAATTTAACGATTAGCTGTACGAGCTCTACGCAGATCTGACCATAGTCCAGCGAATTAAAGCCCAAAGACTCCGCTGGCTGGGCCATGTTGTGCGAATGGACAAAGAAGCTCCAGCCCAGAAGGTTTTCCTATCGTCCCCTGAATTCGGCAGCAGAGGAAGGGGGAGGCCTCGACTGAGATGGAAACAACAGGTGGAGGATGACTTGAACTCCCTTGGGGTTTCCAATTGGCGTCAGTTATCGCTAAAAAGGAATGACTGGCGTGCTTGGATATGCAACGGCCAAAATCGCTTAGGCGGTTAAGCGCCAATAAATGATGATGATGATGTTAGTGTGCCTACTTTCGAAAATCTGTTTCGTGGCCATGTCGTGTCGTGCAGCAAAAATCATTCACGCTTCCACCTTAATGCTCGATAACTGTCAAAAAATTCAGCTGGGAGCTGGCAGCTCTAAACAAATGTTTTGTAATTTCTCTCCTCTCATCTTTTT
Organism: Campiglossa producta; assembly: GCA_964058755.1. NCBI lineage: Eukaryota > Metazoa > Arthropoda > Insecta > Diptera > Tephritidae > Campiglossa > Campiglossa producta. Next base: position 101,574,658 of record CAXKVI010000005.1, read on the forward strand.
TAGTCAGCGTAATTAATAAAAATAAGAAATTTTGGAAAAATGTTTGTTCCGCTTACAATCGCGTAATAATTTAAGAAATGTTGTAAAAAATAGTGCTAAAAATATCGTAAAATACTCGAAATTGCGTAAAGGGGTTATAAAAAGAAAATGCTTAGTGGATTGCGACGCTTAGCATCCAGGCATGTCCTGGCTGTTTCACTGCTATGCATACTCTGGTATGTAATCTCCTCCAGCAACAATGTTATCGGCAAAATGGTATTGAACGAGTTCCCATTCCCAATGACGGTGACAATGATACAGTTATGCAGTATCACTTTATATAGTGGACCATTTTTCAATCTTTGGCATGTGCGACCATGTCAAAATATTTCGCGTGGATATTATTGGCGCATGATTATTCCATTAGCGTTGGGAAAATTCCTTTCATCGCTGACATCGCATTTGGCGTTGTGGAAAGTACCAGTGTCGTATGCTCATACGGGTAAGTGGCGGTGGTATTGTAGACACCTGCATGTATGTATGTATGTATATTTACCTTTCAACATTGAAAAGGTGCCAATGATGGTTTGACAAAAATTTATGACACGTTGGCTTCTTATCATGGTTTCGAAAAGACGCTGAGTATGAAAGATGTTGACTTTGGGTGCTCATTTGCATTAAGAGCTTAAGTCGACTTGGGCGTAACTGAATTTTTTATTAAAACCTGCTTGAAATCTATGTACCTATACCAATTTGCTTTGATAACAAAATTGTCTGCATATCTTTATTTTTATTTTAGTTTATTTTTATTTATTTCCTTTTATTTTGCCTTATTTCATTTCTTTTTTATTATTTTTTTTATTTATTTTGTTTTATTCTTTTTTATTATATTTTATTTTTTTTTTTTATTTTGTATATTTCATTATTATACATATTTAGTTTTATTTTTTTTATTTATCTACGTTATTAAGTTTAATTAATCTTTTATAAATAATTTTTTATTTATTATGGATTTTATTTTATTTTTAAATTTATTTAATTTTTTTTAAATTTTTTTTTTTTTGTGAAATTTGGAATATTTTGCTTTTATTTTGTTTTTTGTGTTATTTTATTTCATTTTATTCCATTTTATTTTATTTTAATCAATTACCTAATATTTAATTCTCTCATTTTTTATTTATTTTACAGTCAAAGCAACTATGCCGCTGTTCACTGTCATCCTAACTCGTTTATTGTTTCGCGAAAAGCAACCTACTTTAGTTTACCTTAGCTTGGTGCCTATTATAACAGGTGTTGGCATCGCCACTGTTACTGAGATATCATTCGATATGATTGGCTTGATAAGCGCACTCGTTTCGACAATGGGTTTTTCGTTACAAAATATATACTCAAAAAAGGTATCGCTATTTATAATTTTTACGCATCTACTTACCAAAATTTTTGTTACAGGTCCTAAAGGATACCGGCATGCATCATCTGAGACTTTTACAATTATTAGGGAAATTAGCTTTAATTATGTTCTTGCCAGTTTGGTTATTTTTCGATAGTTATAAAGTTATAAAACATCCCGCCATTGTAAGTAGCAGTTTAGTTAAGAAATTACTTGTAATTATTGAATTTAATGTTAGTTTGTTTGTTCTACTTTTTTATTTTATTTTATTTTGTTTTAGCTTTTTTTATCTTACTTTGTTTAAACTTTTTTTATTCTTATTAATTTTATTTTACTTTAGTTTATTTATTTTATTTCAATTTAATTTTCTTTTAATTTAGAACTCGGTAATACAAAAAAAAAAAAAAATTTCTTTTAATTTAAGTTGCCTTATTTTATTTTAATTTATTTGTTTTATTTTTTTATTTTGCGTTGTTTGGTTTTATTTTGTATTATTTTACTTATTTTTATTTTAATTACAATTTTTATAAACAATTATTATATTTTTACAATAATATATACTTTTTTAGTTTTTATTTTATTTATTATTTATATATATATTTAATTTTATTTTACTTTATTCTATTATTTTTTTGTATCCTATTTTATTTTTTTACTCGATTAATTTAAATTTATTCTAATATTTTAAGCTTTAATTTTTTTTTATTAAATTTATTCGTTTTATATTTTTCTTTTTTCTTTTATTTAATTTAATTTTTTCTCTGTTTTATTTTCTTATGTTTTTTTTATTCTATTGTATTTTATTTTATATTCATTTAATTTAAGTTTATTTAATTAAATTTTTTTGATTCCGTTTTTTAATTCAATTATTTTATTAAATTAAATTTGTACTAATCATTTACAATTTTCATTCACACAAATAATTCCAGATCGGCTTGGATTATCGTGTGATAGCATTATTATTTACTGATGGCGTGTTAAATTGGTTACAAAATATTATTGCATTCAATGTGCTCTCGTTAGTAACACCGCTCACTTATGCAGTTGCGAGCGCATCTAAACGAATTTTTGTGATAGCTGTATCGTTGCTAATTTTAGGGAATCCTGTAACGCTTTTAAACTGCGCTGGCATGACATTAGCTATATTTGGTGTGTTATTTTATAATCGGGTAAATAATAAATGTTAATTTTTACAGTATACTATAAACATTTAATTAACACAAAAATTGTTACAGGCAAAACAAATGTCGAGAGCGAAAGAAACAATATTACCTTTAACACAAAATCATCGTATTAAATATGAACCGCTTAAAACAAATCTTGAACCATATTATCAGACATCAATGTCATCGTCAAACAGTGGCAATGGTTTTGCTAATAAACGCGCAGAGAAATTGTATACAAATACAACTACAACGGCTGCAACAAATAGTTTATTATCGAATGGAAATATACCTGTAAATGGTAGCACAGCGACAACAACACGTTTACTTTTTGTTTGAATTAGAGATTTTTTTAGATATATGCATATAGATCTAAATAGTGATCGATTTGACACTTACCCTGACCTATTCTATGCTTTATCTTGGGCTTCATGGATAAAAGGCGAGCATTTGCTCGGACTTGATTTTTGGATTAAAATCTCGGTATTTTCTATTTGTAATTAAAACATAGAAGCCAAATACTCGGCTTTTATGCAAAAGGCCCACATACTCAATGCTTATCGATGTACGTAATAGATTTTTTTAGTAACTCATTTTTAATTGATCGCTATTTAGATCTAAGTATGGTGTATGTTTGTATAAGTGGCATTACAGTTAGGATAAATTTAGTTAGAATAATTTGTTTTCGTAACCGTCTTTTGAAAAGTGTTGCATGTAAATAATATATATTTTTGAAACAGTTATAAAAAAACAAAAATGCAATAAGAATTGAATTAACCTGAATATGAACAGAAAAAGACTACTTTAAAAGTGACTCGTATTGTACGAAAAAAATATACGTATATTTATTTAATTTATGATAACTACAAGTATTAAGTTATTTTTTATGTGACACGCAATAGCGGCCGCTTCAAAAATCTTTATAATTTTTTCAAGAACCTCTCCATTTTTTCAATAGATTTTTTAAAGCGGCTATAATTTTTATATCCTTTCTTCCTTTGTAAAGATACAATTGTTTTTAAGACCTTGCTGAGATAGAACATTTTTGAAGTGACAGTGACTGTGCGTTGTACAAACGTAACGATATATGAATGCATGGAATTAAAATTTTTTTCCCAACATATATAGTAGGGTGATTAAAAAAAAAAAATTTTTGTTCCCACCTCCTCAAAAGTAAGTAATTGATAAAAAAAATAAGCGTCGCAAAAAAGAAGCGCTCTAAGTTAACCCTTAGAAGTCGTTATTTTTTCTTGTTAATTTTCGCAAACCAAAATTTTACTATAACATTATTATTGGTCATTTGCAGTTACACTTTAGAAAACAAAAAAAATTTATTGATATTTTTGTATAGTGAATTTAATTTTTTTTTGGATTTGTTTTAAAAACCCGTTACATATTCTAAAAGTTGAAGCTTTCAACTTTCCAAATCTATAAAAAAGTGGGATTATCATAATTACAAATCCAATTACAGCCATTTAAAGATTACTAAATTATGAAAAGTATATACTTTTAAAATGCCTAAAAAATAATTTTTTTTTTGTAGATTTTTGAATCACCCTAGTATTTAGTATATATGTGTATGTACATATGTAAATAAATAAATCAATTGTGTCAATATAATAGCAAAGATTTTTAAGAATTTATACAGCAATTATTATCAATGTGTGTGTTCAAAAAAAAACAACAGAAAGCAATAAAACAGTATGAGATGAGTGTAAACTAAATTGCAAAAAAAAAGAAAATACATGAAGAAATGCTTTAAATGTATGGTGTTAAAATATTGATGTTGATTTCCTTTTTTGGTAAGTAACGCACTAAAAGAAAGCCAAATTGTGGTGGATTTTTGGAAAAATTTGTTAAAATTCTAACAAAAAAAAGTACGGTGGCCCTCATAAGATTAAACTTTGACTTTCAACGCTCCACATTTTAGACTATTTAAAAATTTAAATTGCATTAAAAAAAAATTCAAACTTCGTGGATTTTTGGAAAAAGGCGTAAAAATCGAAAAAAAGGTCGACAGCGCCAAACGAATAGATAAAGATTAGGCTTTTTCATATGTATCCAAATTTTAGAATATTTAAAAACCGAAACTCTGCTATTCAAGAAATCCAAATTTGGTGGATTTAGAAAAAAGGAGTTTAAGTCCAAAAATAAGTAAGAAAGCGACCTTGTTGCCCCTTAAAAGACAAAAGATAGTACAAGAAATATCCAAAATTTCATAAAATAAGATTAGGTGGCAACCCTACTTAGAAATATATTTATTGCAATACGACATACAATACCTTTCGTTTGATACCCTCATTGCCATATCTTATTAAATTGTTTAAAATTTCAAATAAGTGGCAACACTGTAAAAACTTCCTTGTGGCAACACTCAGAAAGGTATTTTACTCAAGCGAAAGGTATTTTAGGTCGTGTTGCAATAAATATATTTCTAAGTAGGGTTGCCACCTAATCTTATTTTATGAAATTTTGGATCAAGTGGCAACTATATATACAAAACACCTTCACTGGCAATATTTATAGGTAAAAAATGGTATAACATAATAAACTATCTACATAACCAATTTTATTTCTTTTTCGAGACAGTAGAGACCCTATTATTGATATACATAAAAATTTTCCCATCGAGCAGTAAACCACTGATGGGTCTTCATTAAGAATTTCGGAAGAATTTTTATTTATTTTTTTTTTTCATACATATTATGCCTTATTCAATTGTATCCACTGTGCTTTTCCTATGATTCGAAACCCGATTTTTTCAAACAGTGCTTTTGATTTAAAATTTTCATCAACAATCCAAGCTGTGAGATCGACCTTTTCAATAGATGCCACTTGCCTACAGAGATGGGCTGCCAAGAGACTGCCAAATCCATTTCTTTGTTCCGTTGGTAAAACTTGTAAAATACTAAAAATAAAAAAAGGTTAATTATGCGCATTCATTACACTGAGCAACAAATTAAAAAAAGACAAGAACGCAGTTGGGCAATTGTGGGTGTCATATCGCACTACTGATTTTCATTTGGAAATTCTTTCAAGCTAAACGCATTTCAATTTTCCGCCGTACATTTTTCAAATAATTTCTTTCATTGTGAATTCCAAATTGTTAAGGCTGATTTACATGGGTCGATTTTTTGTCGTTCCGCCGTGTAAATAGCAATTCGAGCGATTCACACCATATATTTGAAGATTGAATGAAATTTCGACCAGAAAATCGACTAGAAAATCGACCTGTGTAAGTGACCCTTTAAGGCTGATTTATACGGTACGATTTTTGTCGTTCCATCGTGAAAATAGCAATTCGATCGATTCACACCTTGTATTTGAAGGTTGAATGAAAAATCGACCAGAAAATCGACCTGTGTAAGTGAACCTTTAAGGCTGATTTACACGGGTCGATTTTTTTAGTCGATTTTTGTCGTTCCATCGTGAAAATAGCAATTCGATCGATTCACACCTTGTATTTGAGGGTTGAATGAAAAATCGACCAGAAAATCGAACCCTGTAAATCACCCTTTAGGAATTCACAACGTAAAAGTAAAAACGACGTAAATTTAGTACACTGAAAAAAAAAAAAATCAGTTAAAATAAGTTAGGGTTGCAAAAGAAGTTATATGTTTGCATCGCTCTCTAATTTTACAACTGCCATACCGCATTCGTGTCTGTTTTTGATCTCATCTACTGAAGAGAAGGAAACAGAAATTAATTAAAACATATATCAAAATTACCCTAGACCGGAAAAGTCATTCTGGAAAGCCCATGCAACCAATTCATTGTGATTATCTCTATATAAACCGATGGTTTCATTTAAATGTATTAGGCCTTTTACATATTCCAAGGAACCTTCTGTTTTGTTTGGCCATATTTCATGAATTACTTGAGCATTGCTGGGGCTTAGTCTAGCGATGTGGTATCCATCGATTGATCTGTTGAAAAAGGAATAATAAAATGTTCAATCGCGATAAGACGTTTTAGACGCAAATGCTGAGATAAGGCATTGCTGTAAAAATTAAATTTTTAAACAAAGCGTTTTTTTCAACCAAATTGTGATAAAGGAAAAATTTCGTGATGGGATTTTTTTGAAAAATATTTTGAAATAGGCTGAGCTTGCCCTCAACCGTCGATATGGTGTCAAAAATTGAGTCTTGGTAAAGAGTCCTTGGCTGCAGTGGCGGATCCACGGGATGGGGTTTCAGGTTCAACCCTCTCCCACTTCGGGATTTTTCACATCAAAAAATATAGTAAAAATATATTAAAAATTACATTTATACAAAAAATATAGTAAAATAAAAAATATAGTAAAAATAACACAAAAATATGGTAAAAATTACACAAAAAATAACATAAAAATTATCCAAAAAATACAGTAAGTATTGCAAAAAAGAAAGTAAAATAAAAATATAGTAAAAATTACACAAAAATATGGTAAAAATTGAATTTCAAATTGCCCGTACCAACAAATGTGCATATGTATGGGTCATTCCATGTCAAATCGACAAATTTTTTACCTAACCCCCTTCAATTTCGCTAAAAATCTGGTTTCTATCTCCCGAAAGACATTTTTCAGAATTTTTTTCCCTAAATCAAAAAAAGTTATGAGCTTTTAAAAAACTCCAAATAATTCTGTAATAACAAGATGTGTCGACAATCGCTTCTATTTTTTTTTTATTGAAAAAATTTTTTTTTTAACTTGGCTCAATTATATCACACGATGTGCCGACAATCTCTTCTGTTTTATTTTTTTTTTTATTGAAAAAAAAAAAAAATTTCAACTTTGACTCATTTACATAATTTTTAATGACATTTTTTTTCAATTATTAGCGGCTTATTGCAGAATTAGTTGGAGTTTTTAAAAAAATAAAATTAAAAATAAAAAAATCGTCGGACTTTTATTTCGAAAAAAAAAAATTTATATATCTGGCCTTTAAAAATTATTTTTTATTATTTTTTTCCGAAAACTGCATTAAAAAAAATTTAAAAAAATTAGCCCGATTTTTGAAAAAGTTACAGCATTTCAAAAAAAAAAGTTTTTTTTTAAGTTCATAACTTTTTTGATTTGGGGAAACATTTTTTAAAAATTCTGAAAAATGTCTTTCTGGGGGTAGAAAAAGAAATCGAAGGGGGTCAGGTAAAAAATTGGTCGATTTGGCATTCCATGCCGTATATATTTTTTTTTTTTCAAATCCCTCTTCTCAAAATCCTGGATCCGCCCCTGCTTGGCTGAATTTTTCACAGTGATTGAACTCACCTTTCAATATTTAATGTGACTGCCTTTTCATTTTCCAATAAAAGATAAAGACTTGTTCTAGCGCGCTGTACGCTTGTCCCTTTAGTGACTGCTAACTTTTTGACTTCATCGCAAAACTTAAGATCAACATTTATTAAAAGCGGTCCTCCAAGCCAATCGATTAATTTCGTTTCACGCAAGCATTTCCATAGCTCCGTCTGACTTGGTTCCCATGAGTGAAATGATACGCTTTGTATCTGAAAAAAATAAAATAAATATTGCTCGCAGTGTAACAATGCACCATGGGGCTGTGGAGCACTTTTTGTGGCAAAATAACTCAAAATGTAATTTGTAATCTCGTTTTGAATTTGACGTTATATTTATTCACTATTTGAAGGATTAGAAAGTGGGTAGAGAGGGAAGAAGAGGAATTTAGCGAAAATGAAAATGGAGGGCCTGAAGGAGGGGAAATAATACAATTTTCAAATTTAATTAAGTTACTTTAGAGGTAGGAATATTAATAATAACATTTCGTATTTAAAAATCTATTTGTTTTTAAAGAAAAACTTTTAAAATTGATTTGTAGATTAAAAAAAATCTGGATCAGTCTAAAGCCTCATTTACGCGGGTCGATTTTATATTCGATTTTTATCGAACCACTTGTGTTCAACCCTTTAATACAAGGTGAAGATCGATCGACTGTGTAGAAAAAAAGGTTAGAAAAATCGACCCGTGTAAATCATCCTTAATACGCTATATACATTAGACTGCGTTGAGAATTTTTGTTTTTATATATTACCGTCCTTAATTTGAAATCATTTAAATTCAAATTTTTTACTTACTAGATCATAATGTAGACACACATAAGTACCATATTTTCGAAAATCTCCATATCTGTAGGTATAAAACGTCTTTCGAAAGGACACCCATTCATCTGCTGCATCATCAGATTTCGCTTTACAATTAACGTTTTTTAATTGTTGATTCCATTTGTTTTGATTGTACATAAAGAGATAATGGGAATGTTGTTCAGTATATTTTTCGCGATATATTTGTAATAACTCTTGAAATTCCTCATCCGAAAGTGGACGCAAAATATCAATTTGTTCTGTCATCATCGCTGTCGCTGTCTTCAATTCAATGATGATACTGACTGATATGCATACAAAACTTAGTTTGCGCATTCTATTAATAAAATTTACTGTAGTTGTAGGAGGGGATTTTTTTTAGTCTACTTATCTGCAGACGTACCTAAGTGGCATAAAAAATAGCCTGCAAAATCGTACAAGTAGTCTTTAAAGAGAGTGGTCCGGGACTAAAGACTCATTTACGCGGGTCGATTTTTTTCGAACCACTTGTGTTCAATCCTTAAGTACAAGATGAAGATCGATCGAATTGCTGTTTACACGGGCGATTGAAAAAAAAGGTTAGACAAATCGACCCGAGTAAAGCATCCCTTAAGGAGGATTTACACGGGTAAATTTTTGTCGTTCCACTGCGTTCTACCTTCAAATACAAGGTGTGAATCGATGGAATTGCCATTTACACGGTGGAACGACAAAAATCGACCCGAGTAAATAAGCCTTTTTTAAAGCTATCCTACTTAAGTGTTGCCAATAGGAAGTTGATACTTGGTTAAAATTTTAAAAAATTTAATTAGATATGCCAATGAGTATAAAATAAAAGGAATTTCACATCGAATTACAACAAAAACATATTTAATATATTCTATATTATTTTTGTCATAATCGCACTATCACAACTTGAGATATATACTTTGGAAGTTTTCACAGAGTTGCCACCTATCTGATTTTTTTTTTTTAATTAATGACTCAGGGTTCTGTTGGTGCCGAATTTCGAATTTTCTTTAAATTTTTGAAACTTTTTTCAAAATATTATTCATTTATTCATTTATTATATAAATACACCACATGAACTTTAGGAAACTCCTGTGAGTGAACCGTTTGACCGTTTTGAATGAAATATGCACCGATGGAAAGGAAATTGAAAAAAAACTGAGGTATAGCCGGTATATTTTCAGGGGCGTCCCCGAAATGTAAGGATGGGGGGGGGGGGGGGGGATTTACGGGGCTAGCGACCCCACGGCCCCCTTATTGGCCGAATTTTCGATGGCAAGCGAGACTAGTAAACAATAAATGGCATAAAAAACTTAAAACTTTAATTGAGAAAAAGAAATCGACGGCTGAGTGAAGAATCACCTTATTTTAAAATATTTTCCAAAAACGCTTCCTCTCAAGAAATATTTTGGAAAAGGGGTTTTTAAAAAAAATTCTGAGGTACGACGTTTTTGAAAAATATTTTAAATATGCTGATATTTCATTCATTTTAATATGGCTCATTCCGTGCCAAATTGTCAACAATTTGGTATCGCCGCTTCCAATTTGAATAAATTTTGGTCGGGAGTTTTCTTTTATCATATAACAAAGCTTTGCCAGAAGAAAAATATTCGAATTTTTTTTAAATGTTTGCAAAAACAAAAATTTCACACTTTGAACCTTCTTCGTGCTTTTCAATTTTGGTCAAAAATATCAAAATTTAGTAACTTCATTTTATCTTCATTTTATGTAATTTAACTCGACTAGAAAGTTGAAAATGATTCAAAAATTCAACTTTTTTAAAATAAAAAACACTTGGCTGCAAAATTCAAGAATAAAGCTATATTAATAAAAATTCTGGGATAAAGCATTATTTACACAGGTCGATTTGGTGGTCGATTTTTGTCTTTCCACCGGGTAATTCGATCGATCGACAAACAGTATTTGTGCCTACAATCATTAAATATAGGTTGTCGATCGATCGAATTGCCATTTAGACGTTCGAACGACAAAAATCGACCAGGTAGTCGACACGTGTAAATCATGCTTAAAGCGTTTTAAATATATTCTGAAATATGTAGAGTGATCTTTCACTCAGGCGTCGTTTTGCCAAAGCTTAGGCAATACCGGAACGAAAATGCGCAATTCCAAACAAAAAGCTTAGCTGTTGAACTCTCGACTTAAGCGGGCTACTGACCTGCCAATAAATGCCTCAAGAAAAAAGAGCATATATTTCTTATACCTGGTCAAGAAATTTTGACGTTTATGGCATTTTCCATTTTATTGCAGATTATTATTATAAAAATGTATAAAACATGTGCAGCGAAGTATATACTCATCTTTGCCGTGAATCTGCAAGTTTACCTCAAGAAATATATACGAGCATATTTATTTCTTGAGGTAAACCGGCATTGCCAACCATCGAAAATTGTAGTATTTTTTTTATGAGCTGAGTATTGGCTCAAGAAACTTTGACGTGTGAAAACAGTTCTTGACCATTTCATGAGCGTTTTTTTAAATGGAGTTTGACATTTCTTGGCAGGTGAGTAGCCTGCTTTACAGACGAATAAAGATATATGGGTCATTCCATGAAAAATCGTAATTTTTTTTTTAATCAAGGGCTCTTTAAAAATTTATTTATCTAAAGATATGATTCATCAGAAGATGTTTTCTTTGTTTTATTTTCTTAATTTAAGTTTTTTGAACTTTGACAAAGAAAATTATATTTTACATGGGTCGATTTTTTGTCGTTCCACCGTGTAAATAGCAATTATATCGATTCACACCTTGTATTTGAAGGTTGAATGAAAAATCGACCAGAGAGTCGAGCCATGTAAATCAGCCTTTAAGGTTCATTTACACGGGTCGACTTTCTGGACGATTTCTGTCGTTCTACCGTGTAAATCATAATTCGATCGATCTACACCTTGTGTTTGGAGGTAGAAAGCAGTGGAACAACAAAAATCGACTAGAAAATTGACCCGTGTAAATGATCCTTTAGTCGAAGTTTATTTCATACTTTCGAAAACAACCTTCTGAAATTTCAACCTCCCCATATTGTAGAGTTAATAAAGTAAATAAAATTTGTGGTTGTCAAGGCTCAATTAGACGTAATAAACAAACTTTTAAAAACTAAAAATAAATAAATAAATTTGTCCAGCAAAGACAGAACAAACGTCACAAAAGCATGGTAAAGAGTAAGTTTTGCAAATCTTCAACATCGCCTCAAAAATTACCCGTTCAAAACCTATTTCCAGTCACTGAAGCTTTGGTGCGCAAGAAATCCGAGCACAACGAGAGCCTCATTAGCACATTGGAAGAACTCTCACTGCACCAAGAGGACATTGAACGTATTGAACATTTGCAAAATTGGTGTCGAGATTTGAAAATTCTCCTACTGCAATCGAATCTCATTTCGGAAATAGAAAATCTGAATAAATTAAAAAAATTGGAATACTTAAATTTGGCCATCAACAATATTGAGCGGGTGGAAAATTTGGGACAACTCGAATCGCTAAATAAACTAGATTTAACATTGAATTTCATTGGTGAATTAACATCAATCGAATCCCTGAAAAACAACTACAATCTACGCGAACTCATACTCATCGGTAATCCATGTTGCGATTATCCCAATTATCGAGATTATGTAATAGGCACCCTACCGCAATTGAGCACATTGGATTGTGAAGAGATTAAAATCACACAAAAGTTGTTGGCACAAAAATCATTGCAATCCTATCGTGCTATTATTGTACAACAACAAGCACAGTATTTTATCCAGCGTGATGAGCAAAAATTGCGTGTGGCACAAAAGAAGGATCAACTGCAGGCGGAAATGGCAGAAATCGAAGATGAGGAGAGTAGGGTGAAGAAGTTTTGGGATACTAAGAGTGAACATTGTCCTGAGACGCGCGTGGATATTGCTCAACAGCACAGAATGGGTCGTGAGAAAAAGGACGTGCAGCAGGAGGATACGAAAGTGCGGAGGATGCCTAAACTTTTTGCGCCTTGTGGACGTCCATATAGTTTGAATCAAGCTAAATTGCCATTCAATTTAAAGGATGAATACAATGAGTACATATTGGAACTGGGTGTTTACAAGTGGGTATCTGAGAGAATAAGAATCAGTTTCTCAATGAACGGCAAAGCTGACGACTTTGCTTACTGGGTTGTATATGGGTAATTTCATGTCAAATGTTTGGAATTGACGCCTTCAGCTTCGATTAATTTTTGGTTGGGGTTTTCTTTTATCGTAAAAGGAAGTTCTGCCAAAGTAAACAATTTCAATAGTTATGAAAATTAAAAACTTCACTTTTTTCAAAAGTTTTTTTCACTTTTTTCAAAAGTTTTTTTCGAAAGATAATTGGGATATTCTCTCTAAATTTTTTCATAAAAAACAAAAGAAAATAATACACTATTGTCAAAATTATTTTTCAAGCAACATCAACAAGAATAAAAAAACACGTGTGAGAGTAGGTCGCCTCCCCGTTGGTGCACCCTGGGTAACGCTAAATGACCTACATGGCCTACATGGCCTAGTCTAGGAAATTTTCGACAATACTGTTATTCTTTGTGTTTTTTATGAAAAAAAATTAGATAGAAGACCCCAAATGTATTAAAAAAAAAAAAACATTGGCATTTTCAAAGGGGATGCTCAGAGGTATAAAAATTAAAGTTCGCTACTAAATTTTAGACTAAAAATTTTTTTTAAAGAATTTTAAAAAATTTCCGATATTAGAAAAATTCAATTTTAAATAAGTAAAAATTTTAACTTTTGGGCTCAAAAAGCATTTTAAAATAAGTTAAAAAATTGTAATTTTTTTCAAAACCGTTAAAATCGAAGTTTGTTATTAAATTTTGGACCCAAAAGTGTTTTGAAAAAAAAAAAAATTCCAATAACAAAAAAATTTCAATTTTCAAAATCGAAAAAAATTTAGTTCGAACTCAAAACCTATTTAAAAAAAAGGCGGTTTACAGGGTTGCCCCCTATCCCTATTTTTCTTAAATATAGAGCTAGATATGCCAATATGGGTATCAAATGAAAGGTATTTTCGACCGTATTCCAAAAAAAGATAAATCATATACATGGGTGTTGCCACTTAGGGCGGTTTACAGGGTTCCCACCTATCCCCATTTTTTTAATATAGAGCTAGATATGCCAATATGAGTATCATATGAAAGGTATTTTCGGCTGTATTTCAAATGTGACTATTTCAAGTAGGGTTGCCACCTAACCGCAATTTGCGATTTGGATACAATTTGGCATAGAGACAATTTGATTCATTCTAAGATTATATAAATGGGTGTTGCTACTAAGGGTGGTTTTCAGGGTTGCCACCTATACCATTTTTTAATGTAGATCTAATTATGCCAATATGGGTATCAAATTAAAGGAATTTTCGACCGTATTCCAAATAAGATAATTTCAAACAGGGTTACCATCTAACCGCAATTTATTTATTTTTTCGTATATTTCGGGAACTGCTTGACAGATTTGGATAAAATTTGGCATATAGACAACTTGATTAATTTTAAGACTATATACATGGGTGTTGCCTCTTAGGGCGGTTTACAGGGTTGCCACCTATACGATTTTTTTTAATGTAGAGCTAATTATGCCAATATGGGTATCAAATGAAAGGTATTTTCGGCTGTATTCCAAATGTGACTATTTCAAGTAGGGTTGTCACCTAACCGCAAGGACTTTTTTTCTGACAGAATTTTTGTAACAGGAAAAATAGGAAGACGAAAATATCCGCCCGATTTTTATTTAGAATTTTGGATGTCAATTAAGTCCTGTTAGGCCCGGTTTTTCTGTGCAAGTTTAAACTTCAGTGCGAGTTTAAGCGGCCAGTTTGTATGCGATAAACTCTAGTCAACTTTGTCTGTGGTTTAAACCTGCACTGAAAAACCGGGCCTTAAAGTGCTAACCGGTTATTGAGAAATTGGTCCTCCATCAAAAAATAATTGATTGTAACTACTTCTGGTATCTTTTTAGATATTTGGATACATCACAACTTAAAGTTGATGTAGAATCGAATTATGTACGAGTTTCTGTGAAGGGAAAAATATTTCAAATGGCTTTCACAGATGAGATTAATATAACGGAAGCGAGTGTCCAACGCTCTCAAATAACTGGTTATTTGGTTATAAAAATGCCAAAATTACATGCAAATGAAACTATTATTTTAAGACCCAAAAAGCAAGGTAACTGTGGCAAGTGTGGATAATTGCCAAAAGTGTAAACTAATATTTATATTAGACAGGGCAAAAAAAAAAAAAATGTTTTTTCCACAATTTATATCATTTTCCAGAAATAATTTGTACAGGTCTGTCATTGTCAAAAAATTCTGAAATAGGGCGTTTTTGAATAAATTTTTGAGATAACAAATTAATGAATTCGTTTTTTGATTGTTTTCAGATAATAGCGAAAGTGACGCGGATGCTAAGGAGAAAATAAGGTAAATATTTCCACTTTTTTGGTGGGATCTGATGTTTATTTGTTTTATGGATAAGCGATCACTAACTGGTCCTTAAAAAATTCCATTCCTTTACTTGTGAAGCAAATCTAACCTAAAAGGCACAGTGGATATAAACAACATTTGTGACAAAACTGAAATTTTGGATGTTCCTGAATTAATTTAATTAATGATATATTGTATACTCCTTCCGCTTAGTAAAAATAAAAAAACAATTGTTATAAATTTGTTTTATAAATAAAAATCGCATTTCTTTTTATTTCTTGAATGGGTAGTTAGTACACGTTTTCTATGTTTTGTTATGTTATGTTATGCTATGATGTATGTTATGTATGTTTCTTATTTTTTTGAATGTATTCACGTGGTTTCTCTTAGTGTACAGTGATTATTTGTTGTTCGTATGACTATGACTTACTTAATTAGATACATATTTTGAAAATGTTTGTTGTATTTTTCGTAGTTGGGGCGCATTATCGAAAATTTGTCATTTTTTTTTTACTTGCGATTTTGACTTGTGTGTTTTATTTTACAAAATGCATATGTACCAAACAACTTTTGAAATATGCATAGACTTGAAAGAATTTTTACACTGGTGGCAAAAGTAATCAGCTCTAAATATTCTCGAATTTTTTTTTTCTCATTTTTTTCTCTTCCCTCGAACAAATTCGTTTGATACTTTTTTCTAGGAAAAAAAATAATTGGGGATGACATTTCGAGCTTTGAGTTTTGTTCAAGATATTTAGGAAGTAAAATTTTTTTTATTCATAAAAGGGCGAAATTTTTTTGGAATTGCGATGTATATTTTTTTTTTGCCACCAGTGTTTGTTAGTGAAATATGTGGGCTTCTATGCATTCAGTTGCTAGATTTCGATTTGTTTCTGTTTTTTTTTTAATGATTTCGTTATCCTTTTTTTGTCATACTTTTGGTTTTTTTTCAGTTAGAAAATTATAAATTCAGCTGCACTTGTTTATTTCAATGGTTGTTTCGTAATATTTTTTTTTTCAGTCCTACTTTTATTTTTTTAAATAAATTTGCAATTAAAAATTAAGTTCACATTTTGCTGTGGTTTATGTGAACATACTATTATATCTACAATGACCACGCATTAGGGTGGATCGAAAAAATATGTGCTTAGTTGAAAATTATTTAGACAAATATTTTTATTAGAAAATCGCCAAGCGATAGCAGAAAATCTTGCTATTTCTTTTCCGTACCACCCTAATGTGTATGTACAGTAGGGCGGGTCAAATTTCAAGATTTTTTTCCCCAAAAAACCATGGGTTTAAGCCATTCGGTTGACAACTAAAAACAGAGTTTCTTCTCTGGCCAAAATGCGAATATGGAGCCTTTTTACCAAAAAAGGAGGTTATTTTTTGCAAAAATCCACAAAAAATTTGACGTTCTCACAACGCTCCACATTTAACAATATTGAAAACAAGCCAAAAAATAACATAAAAACCCTACGGAAGCGCCCACTGGCGGCTCTAAAAAAATAAAAAACTATCGAACTATTAAAAATTTAAATTACATTTAAAGAAATCCAAATTTGGTGGATTTTTGGGAAAAGGCGATTTTCTTAAAACTTAAAATAGCGTTTAACTTTCTAGGCGATTTTGTTGAGCCAACTGGCGCCAATTGGAGACACCGCGTGTTTTCAGATCTGCCTCCACTTGGTACTGCCATCGGAGTGGTGGTCTCCCTTTTTCACTACTTCCACCGGCGGGCGCCGATAAGAGTACCCTCTGGGCCGGAGCGTCTTCGTTCATTCGCACCACGTGTCCTAGCCAGCGAATGTTTTAGTTCGCTGAACTATGTCGACGTCTGCATAAAGCTCATACAGCTCATAATTATATCTTCTTCGGTACTTGTGGTCGCTAAATTTTAGGAGTCTATAAATCTTTCGAAGAATTTTTTTCTTGAATACTCCCAAAGCCGTCTTATCAGATGCTGCGAAAAGGCGATTACAATTCAAAAAAAAGTACGGAAGCGAACTCTGGTGGCGCTCAAGAAAACTCCTAGATAGATAATTAGGCTCTCTATTTTAAACTATTAAAAATTCAATTTTAAGAAATTCAAAGTTCGTGGATTTTAGGGAAAAAAAGCAATTAAAATTTAAAAAAAAGTACAGAAGCGAGCTCTAAGAGACAAAAAATAGTGTCTGAAATGGAATTCTCGACCACAAAAACCCCCAAATACATACTTCGGCTCTGCATTTTAACGTAATTAAAATTTAAAGTACATTTTAGGAAATCCAAATTTGGTGGATTTTCGGGAAGAATTAAAATCCAAAAAGAAAGTATGGAAGCGACATCTGGTGGTCGTCAAAGATAAAAATAGCTTCAAAAATTGAGTCCTCGTTCTAAAAAAAACCCCAAACACGCATTTCGCATTCATTTCAGACCCATCGTCAAAAATTCTTGAAATGGTCAAATCAAATCGACACACCCTAATGTACAGTGGTGGGTGAAAAAGTATCACTTAAATTCAAAAGCATGCTTTTTCGATATTTTTTGTGTTTTAATTATTTTTATTTAAAAAATTAGGTTGAAAGGCATGAAAAAAAATCAACCAAACTTCGATACAATGTTACAAATATTGATTTTTGTAGTTTGATAAATATTTCTTATGACTTGAGTTATCTTTGGAATCTCTCGTTTGTGGTTTCTGCTGTAGGTCGACCTCTATTTTAAGTAAAAATTTCTAAAATGTCATTTTGAATTTCTCTGCTATTTTTTCAACCACCACTGCATGTATCTATGTATACAGTATGTTCGTCGGTTATTGTTGTCATTTTCAGTTCCTTCATCTGCTACTCATACGCATAAAAATAATAGATTTCATCTATTTCTTGTGATATTTTATTAATTTTTTTTTTTTTGTTTTGTTTTGTCTTTTTGCTTTTGTATTTTTATTTATTTGCTTTTGTAAAAAATGTAAAGTAGGTCTGTATCTCTTTTTTAACGTATTTGATATCTGAAGGCGTAAAAAATATTCGTTCGAAATTAACCTTGAAATTGAGTTGTTAATTTTCTCATTTTTTTGTGTTTCTGTGATTTTGCTTTTGCTTTTTTATTCATCTTTACGATTGTTGCTTAAATGCTAAACTTTGTTTTTTAATTTTTTTTTTTTTTTTAATTTATTTAATACAAAATAAATTGTTAGTTTCGGTGATTTTTTTGTGGGGGTTTTGGGTCATACAAAACAAAAAATTTAAGTCAAGCAAAGAGTAGTGAAGTAACTTAGCCTTAGAGTTCGCTATTTTTTTTTTTTAATTTTCACAAACATTTTCTACACGGCTAAAAAAATGAACCTTAATTTAACAAAAAATTAACCTTAACTTTAATCAATTTTTCAATCTTTTTTGTACAATATTTCAAACCGTCCAAATACGTACAAAGATTTTAAATTTTTTTTTTGGTTTCGATTTAAGATCTAAATAAAAAAGCAATCCAATTTTTTTTTGTTTTGTTTCAATGTAATTGAATTTTGCCCACAAAAACTTCACATTGCGTCATAGCTCAGCGGTAGAGCAGTCGGCTGTGACTCCTCAGCGTTTTCGTTCGAATCCTCCACATTTTTTAATTTTCTTTTATTCTTAAAACTTTTCGGTTTAGAATTAAAACTTTTTGGTTTGAAAATTAAAACTATTCGGCTTAAAATTAAAACTGTTTGGTTTGAAAATTAAAGCTTTTCGGTTTAAAATTAAAACTTTTTGGTTTGAAAATTAAAACTTTTTGGTTTGAAAATTCAAATTTATTTTTGAAAGCTTATTCAAGATTGAATTTTGCCAACAACATTTATGTGTGCGATGTAGCTCAGTGGTTGAGCAGACGGGCATGATGCGGGGAGTCTTGCTTCGGATCCCCGCCAACGGACAAACAATTTATTTTATCTTTAAAGAACTGTTAAAATATTTCTGGTTTATAATTGAAACCCGATTTCTTGAATACTGGTCTAGGTTGAATTTGAAAGCAAATTTGATTTGGTCTTATATGTAGTCCAAAAAATTTAAAGTTTAGGTTCTAATTTTTAACCGTATACGAAACTATCAGTCCCAATTTTTTTTTCCTTCGTTTTTCTCGTTGAAAAAAAGGAGTTTCGCTGAGGGAACAATTGGGCTCAGAAAGGGGCATTGAACAACTTTTTCTGCTTGGGACAACTCTACGTAGGTCCAGACTAAACACATTTTAGGCGTAACCGAAAGTTTGAAATTTTTTTTTTTCTGAAACGGTCTAATGCGCACACTCTTTGCATTTTTTGTTGTTTTTTTTTATACCGCTATATGTATGTATGCTCGTCATATTATATTTATATTTACAAAATAGTTTTATACATATATAAATTTATATATTTATGAATATATGTGCGTGAGAGGAGTTAGGTATGTTGCGAATATGGAATTTGATGAATACAAATATGTATGTAGTTATCCGGTAACAACAAGTATGTATTTCAAGAAAATAAGTTTCCATAGAGCATGAAATTTACTGTTTTTGTTGTTGTTGTTTTTCTTCGGGTTCGGCATATCGATTTGGTTTGAGTTGTTATCACAAAATCTCAAATTGCTCCAAAAATCTCTGAAGCTCTTTTGTGGCTTTTTACTTCTACATTTCTGAAAGGAAATAAAAAGGGGACGGAAATATGCAACGGAAATGCAACAGAAATCCAACGGAAATGAACTTGTCGCCTTTATACTTGGGTGTTGTCTCTTCGGGCCGGTTTACAGAGTTGCCTCCCCCCCCCCCCGTATGTTCAATTGTTTTAAATATTAAGGAAGATATTCCAATATGGGTATGAAACGAAAGGAATTTGCTGCCGAACCAACCAAGATATTTTCAGGCAGGGTTGCCACCTAACCGCACTTCTTATCGGGGAACCGATTTAGATGAAATATATATGGTATATGGATCATATGCTTCAATATATAGAAACGATCGGTATAAGAAAGGGTGGGAGGCTTATAATACTTTGAATAATCAGGGGAAAAAAGGTTCGATAAAAGGTACACAAAACGATTTTTTTAATTAAAATGGAGAAATATATTTAGTTGCTAAAGTAAAAAGGGGTAAACAAATTGTCAGTATACCTCTACACAAATCGGTTTTTTTCTTAATTGAAAGGAAGAAAAAGAGTTACTAAATAACAAGAAAAAATAAAGCACTTAAATAAAACAATATATAATATATCGCACCCTAAATCAAAAACCGTCATAGATTGTCTAATAAAAAGTAGTACAGCCAGTACATGCAATTTTTTTTTTTTTTTTGACTATTATCGTTACTCTCTACAGAGCACAGTGATGCCAAGTTTTTAAAAATCCAATTACTTTCGTGCGATCCAGAAGCTCATTTTGATTTAGTGTGCGATATATTTTTTTAATTACTAAAATGGGACCTTATGCTAAGAAATTGGGCCAAAAATTCAAAAAACATACATACATTATCTTGTATACGTTATAAGCAGGTGGTTGTTGTTGTTGAATCTAGGGTATACTTTAATGTTGTTTAGTCATTGAGATAAAATAATAAAAAAAAACTAATTTGCTTTTTCTTAAATTTGCAGAAAGTTTACATCAATTTGCATGAAGAAGCTTTTAAAATTTGAGAAAAGGATTCGAAAAAGCAATTGTTTTTTTTTATTTATCCCAATATTAATTTATTTATGTATTTATGTATATATGTAGGTTTGCTTTGTAATTTATTAGCTTTCTTTTTGGAGTTTGAATTATTTCAATTATTTCCGTTTTTATTTTTAGCGCTTGTTTTGTTTTTATTATTATTTACTCATTTGGTTTTGGCAACAATCTTGTTTTCTCTCTCGCAAAATATTGTTTTTATATATATATATATTTTTTTTTTTTTTGTTTTTTAGTAATGTGTGATATTAACGGTATGTGTTTTTGAAACTGCGCTTATGTAATATTCTCTGGTCAGTGCAACTATTTTGTTTGTTTATTTTTTCTCTTCGTAATGTATGTAGTTTTTACTAATGCTTCGATTCAGTACGCCCGATTTTTTTTTTATATTTTGTTTGATATTAAGAAAATTATTACATTTTTTTTGTTATTGCATTTAAGTAATAATTAGTTTAGTAAGTTGTAATCAGTTCTATTGTTGTCACTCTGACTCATGTTATGTGTGTAAGTCTGTATGCAATTCAAAATCGTGCGACAATTGCTTTCGTACAACACACATATGTATGTACATACATACATTCAGTCCGTTACGAAATTACATTTTACTGACGGTTTATTAACAGAGTAAACTAAAAATAAATTTCAACAAAACTAACTTAAAACATTTTTAATGCTTGGAAAAATTATAAAGAATATAAATAAAATAGTTTTAGCCTTAAAATTTAGAGAAATTAAAACATTTTGCCAATTGCGGTTTATTATAATATTTTTCTTTTATTTTTTTCGGCTTTACTATACTTAATTTAAACTTAAAAGTTATTCATAATGCAACTAAAAAAAAAAGAAAACAAATACATATTACATCTTTTAGCATAAAAATAAAAAAGAAATTGTTTTTGTGGGGGTCATTATAATTTGTTGTGGCGCAGATGGTTTGACGATATTTTGTGTGCTGCATATTATCAACGTTAATAACTGCTTATGCAATATGCAATTCTAGACACGCAAAATTTCGCATGCCTTCTTATAGCAAATCGCTATCCAATCGGGTTGTGTCGCACCCCATTGTATTTGGTTCACTTCACCCTCGGCGGCTGTGTAGGCCAATATTGGATCTTCGATTGCTCGCGGCATTTGTTGTATATCCCAGATGAGTGCTTGGTGATCATCACCGGCAGTGCATATATGACAGGAACTAATTTGTTGATTAGAAGAAGAATGTTATTAATTTATTGTAAACTAAGATCCGATAAGGGGACCACTTTTTTACTTTTTTTGGTTTCTTTTATTGTATGTATTTTTTTTTTTTATTATTATTTTCGTCACCTTTTTATTTTTTTCGGTTTGTTATATTTTACATATATTTTTTTCGGGTTGTCTTATGTTTTTTTATTTCATTTTTTTTATTTATATATAATTTATTAGTTTTATTTTGTTATTTTTTTTTGTTTACTTTTTACTTTTTTATTATTTTTATTTTACTTTTTTTATTTTTTTTTATTTACTAACTTTTTTATTTATTTTTTTTTTTTATCGACTTTTTTATTTTTTTATTTATTGACTTTTTTATTTTTCAACTTCTATTCTTTTTTTATTTTCAACTTCTTTATATTTTTTTAATATTTTTAATTTATTTTTTTTTTTTATTTTTTTTTTTTATTTTTTTTTTTTTGAATTTTATTCATTAGACATTTTTTTCCTTTATTTTATTTTGTTTTATTTCATCTTATTTTATTTTATTGTCTTTTATCTTATTTTTTTATTTTTTATTTTAATTTTTTATTTATTTAAAATATTAATATTTTTTATATACTTTTTATCTTATTTTATTTATTTATTATTTTTTTTAGTTCATTTTTTTAATGTTTTATTTTTTTTTAAATTTATTTTTACTTTTAACCCATTCACAAATTTATGTGAAATAGCATTAGTGTACTTTATTCTCTTAAGGATGAAGGTCGTCCCGTTATCATGAAATAAAAAACAAATTCGATTCCAAAAATATTTACCTATGCGGCGCCCACGCAATACCGTTGACGCACGCTCTATGATTGCTCAGTCTTGCAACAGGTGTACAAGGAACACGCACATCTAAAATTATAACCTCACACGAATCCATCGCAACTGTGGCTAAATAATTTGGGTCTTGCTTATTCCAAGCTAAACGCAGTAAAGCTGTATGCGTGGGATCCTTGAAAAAATCAAATAAAGTTAAAATGGAAAATTTAACAAAAAATCAATCCTTTACATACCTCATAAATGATAGTCGAATGCTCTAAATGTCTCAAATCAAACATACGTACTGAACCATCAGCACCAACTGATGCAAACATATCACGTCCACCGCCAGCACGTGAAAAAGCTATATCATAAACTTCTTTATCGTGTGCAATTAGCTGCGTCTTAACATGTCCCGACACATATACACGCCCATGTGGTTGGCCGGTTTCTAAACCCCATATAGTGCACGTCGTATCAATAGAGGATGTGCCCACGAGATTCGGATCTACTTCATTCCAATCGAATGATGTTAATGGTGCGCAGAAGTCACTATTTTTATTATTATTAAGTATACATTCTAGCCGTGTATCGGGTTCACCGGCGCGCCAGACGCGCAAATAGTCACCTAAAAAGGAAATGGTTTACAAATTAATTGTAATAATTATTAAAGGCAATAAAAAAAGTTCTCCAAGTAAATAATTACCGCTGGTTGCTAATAAATCTGGATAAATTCCTTTGGAATCTGGTATCCACATTATTTTTGTAGTTGGGTATGGATGGTCAAAAGTGCTAAAAATAGAGGAAAAAAAAAAGAAAATTAAAAATTTGGAGTTATGAATGAAAGAAATAGTCTTACCTTTTAGCACTGAACTCGCTGGTATCTTCATCGAGGCTGATGATTTGGACTTTGTTATTATATTCTTCGATAAAACTTCCAAGCGCTAGACGAAAACGTTTGTCAGGACGCACACTCCAATTCATCGAGTAAAGTGGCCAAGGCGCCAAATACTTGTAGATTTCTTTTCGTTTACTGGCCGTTGTTGACATGACTGTATTGGATTGATATAATATGTATTGGATTTAATGATTTAAAGCTTTTTTATTATTTGGTAATAGAGTACGAAGAAGGGGGTTAAATAGTGCAGTAAACAGGTAGGGGTGTACACAGATATTGAAATCATCTTGAATGAAACCCAGTTTCAGATCCGACTAAACTTTATCGCCAAATCACGATTAAAACTTTATTTATAGGTTCTAAATATGTTAAGAGGACCTCAGGCACACCACCCTTTCGAGGCGTTTGTATTGATCTACCAGCCGTCGCATTCCCGCGTTTAGATCCCTTATTTGGGGCGCCGGTGTAGAAACGTCGAATCTGATCGGTGAATTTTTGGTATTTCGCCGTTTGACATACGACTATATTAGAAAGGCGCCTTCCCAAAACCGAGCCACCTTGTGAATTTACTGTTGCCTTAGTGCATCAAGGGCCCTGTAGCGGTGTACCGAGAAGTTCCCTATATGTATATAAAACGAGATGAATAAATAACCCCAACAACCAAAATACTTTCACAAACAAGAGTGGAGAGAAAGAAACGGGCTGGGAAAGGATAGAGGAAGGGTTGAGAAGCCTCTCGAGTGTCTATTTAGATGGGCTATCGCATTAAAAGCGAATCCTTTCCGAAGAGTTCACGAGATACGATAAAATGTCATCTATTGGTCAAGAACTGCAAAGGCTAGCTGCCATAAGAGCCACGAGAACGGCAAATGATGATGATATATGAAAACGGCCCGGGTCGTTTCGACACGATGGGTACAGCACAAGTAATGGAGGCGACCTTATTCCCTTACTTAGCTGGAAATATCAGGTTAGCGGAATATCAGCATATCTTCCGGAAAATTAGGAGGACTTACCGCTAACGCTATACACACTCAGATAGTGAACTGAACTGAAGAAGAACTGAACCCGAAAAAACCTAAAGACAGGAGGTTTTGTTATGCCTCTCTCAAGCTTTCGACACAGTCAGTCATGGTGTCCCTGATGCTACGCCTGTCAGGCGTTCAATAATAATGAGTGATTTCATCAAAGTGGTTGACCTGGGATGCCATTCCACAGCTACGTATACTATTATGGGTCGGAGTATCGTGGACTACATCCATATCAGCACCATTGAGTCATCATTGAATCATTAGTGAAGATCAGTCCAGCTGCAAGGATTCATTCTGGCACGAATAATTGGCCTGTGCCCACTATCCATGTGTCATTGTTTTCTTGCTGAGATCCCAAAACCTACGTCAACAAACAGCCCTGGTTCACCTCAAGAAACAACTGCGTGTGGCATAGAACTTTCAGCGGTCAATGGCATTTAAAACAACAGATCCACATACAACAAACGAAGTTCGTTCAAAGAACATTAAAAAGTTTTTCAACATGCAATTAAATTTTATATAAACATTCGCACAAACATACTGCATTTTTTTGTAAATAAGGAAGTATATACAGGCACAAACATGCATACATACATATTCTCTTACCTTAGCTTTTGTTATGTATATAAAACTTTTTTTATGTGAAAAATCGAAGAGATTCCTTAAAATCAACACAATTCGAATTTGAACGCAATATCTTGAAAATTAAAAGGCAAAATCAACAAAGTGCTCAGCTAAAAAAATTGACCGTTGTACACTAAAAAAACCCGGTCTCCGGCAATATTTTCACACCATTTTAACTTTGTTGCTTAATTTTACGGCTCTGCTGTCTGGTCCAAACTCGCGACGGCCGTCGTTCAACACTTTTCGGTTGCTTAGAAATTGCTTATTTTTGCAGCTGCGCTTTGTTTAATGTGTTGTAATTGTTGAAAATCTACAACACTGTACTTTTTTGACTAAAAATTGCTTTAAACACTCATTCAATTCTTTAAATAAATTGATTAAACACCGTGTAGCAAAATTTATTTCGTCTTTTTCAGACGACAAAAAAAGTGTATATAACAACGCGCAATTCTGACATATTCTTTTACATATGTACAATTTCAGCGAGTAAAAAGTGTTGCCATATTGCACAAAAGCAAACTTAGATGTGCCAAATGGTAGAAAAAAGACAATTTTGACATATCAGAAAAAGGTATTAATTTTCAGGATAGTTCAGTCAGCTTTGTAATGTTGGCCATAGTGTACCAATACAAGTGTAAACTCTTCTGCATAGACGTCAAAATTCCAAAATGAGTTTAACACCTGTTCATCAGAGTTGTTTTTTTGGAAAAAGAACATCATTTTGCGCCGAGTTGCATTCGATTTGGTATAAAAAATTAGTACTAGGTTGCATAAAAAAGTAGTTCGCTAAAACTTAGAAATTTGATTTTTTTAAATAAATAACAGCGAATTATATAAAATTATTAGTTAGAATAACTCTTTCGAGTCTGCTCACTATTTTCTGTTAATAATTAGCTTCAAACACCAAAAGTTGGTATTTGTTTCCTTTAGGGGTCAACTCCTAATAAATTAGCTAGAATTATGGAAGATAGCTCAAAATACGGGTTTTGGCCCGAGGATCACGAATCCGGAAGCGCTTTTTAATTTTTTTGTGTCTGGAAAGTTATGGTCAAAAAACCGAAAATTGACCCGGGTCCCAAAATTGGGGCTGGTTCTCTTCAGAGATTCGAAAGTGGAAAATAAATGCAGTTAATTTTTTTTAAATAAGTGTGTTAAGACGCAAAAAATAACCAAATAATTAACAAAGCCGGGAGTGTAACTGTGCTAAAACCAAGAAGAATTCTAGAGATAAGCAAACGTTGTGAATCAATTATTTGCGGTTGTGTGATTGATAAAAGTGAATTGTGGCTCAAATTTGAATTTCTAGTGTGTTTTAGTGAATAATTAATTTTTGTGCAAATAATAATAAAAGTGGTGTGACCAGTGAAGTTCTTGCAAAAACATCAATCTGGGAGGTATGTAAGTACAAATATTGAAATTTTGCAAACATGATGTGAGCTACACAGTAAAAAGAAAAGTCTAAATTTAATACTAATTTGATGTTTATATATAGCAACGCCGAAAAGTATTAAATTAATACCATTTTCCGTTTAATTGAGAGAAAGAGTATTATTTTGGTATTACTTTAAGACCATTTCGACTAATTTAATTGCCAAAATTGAGAGAGAGAGAGCGATTTAGTATTATTTTGGTATTATTTTAAAACCATTAACTAGTCCAAATTTAATTTCCAAACTTTTTCAGGGTCTTAAAATAATACTATTTGGTATTAAATTAAAAAAAAGTAGTCTTTCATTTTTTACTGTGTAGTTAAGAATTCTTGAAATCTGCGAACCCCTACTGCTATCACTTTGCAAAAATCGAGAGTACTTCAATTAGCTGAAGGTAGTCTGCTGAGGCATTACAAAGGATTACAATTTGAGTACTCCAATAACACGAAATTGGAACACATGATTTTTGCAGGGAAGCCTATGTATGTTGTTGTTGTTGTTGTTGTTAACAATGCATTGCCCTGTCTAGAGTGTATGATCATTCCGAAGATCTTCATCAAGCTCTTCTAAGGGGAGTCCAAGGAAACGTGAAGTTTCAACAGGGTTTGTTCAGAGGGACAGAGGAGTTAGAAGAGTAGGTTAAGATGAACAATTGAAGAGATGTAGAGTATCATATCGCCCGATATCACTCCTCTCGCCAGTAGTAAAGACACTGGAGGCGGTCATACTCCCGCTATACATTTCAAATTTGATGCTAGCTGAGCACCAACATGGCTTCTGGAAAGCTAGGAGCACAACATCCGTTCTAAATGCCATAAAGACTCAGATAATTGATGGACTAAATCAAAATAGACCCAACGACAGGACGGTTCTAGTTGCCTTTGAACTGTCTCAAGCTTTTGACACAGTTAATCATGCTCAGCTGGTGTCCGATTTGGAAGACTCGTCACTCCCCCTGTCTTAAGCGTTGGTCCACCAATTCCCTCAGCGGTCGCCTGTCGTCTGTTGTTGTTTGTTTAACTTCTATATTTCGCAGCTTCCTCCTCCCCCAGAAGAAGTTACGATTGTTTCCTACGCAGATAACTGCACGATATTGGCAACAAGCACTTCCGCCGATGAGCTATGCTATAAAATAAATGGTTATCTCCCCTCTCTTGTCGATTTCTTCGCCACCAACCACCTATTCACTTGCTCTACGGAGACCATTCTTCTAACACCCAACTCCCTTTGGTCCAACCCTATTGAAACAGCTAGTTTCCTAGGAATCCCCTTAGAAGATATTGATGACAATTTAGGCTAAGGAGAAGTACGCGTTGGGCAGGGCTGCACCTCGTTACAACAACAACATGGCTGTACTAAAAATTTATTAAATCGTTCATTCTATCCATTCTCCCGTACAAAAAACTTGAGTACAAATTTTAGTTTCAGCTCGAAAAAGATAGCATATCTTTACGAAAATTGTCAAACAAGTTACTCACATGAAGTGTCTCGACAATACAAAAAAGGGCGTCTGCTTTCTATAATCATTGTTTCGTGATTCTTCAGATTCCTAGTTTTGGTGTTGTTGTAACGAAGTCTTCAGATTCCTCTTAAAGCATTCCAATAGATAATATTGCAGCATCAATTAATCATTTCTATATGGAGCCTATCAGCTATTACGATGGAACTTCCACGTGGAATAAATGTAATTGAATTCATCGACGTTATCGAAATTATCTATTACATTTTCTCCCGCCGGTAATAGCTGATAGTTAGACCCCTATGTCTTCGTTACCAAAAATGTTACGTATACGTAATGTCACTTTTATAAAAATTTAAAGTGACTTTTCGCCATTAAACAAAGGGGGGCAAATATGGGCAAATATTTTGTTCAGGCATCGATGGAAAATATTCCAAACTTCCGTTTGATTATAGTTAGAAGGCGTAGCACACTGTAGCATACAAAGTTTTTGTCTATTCGAAGTATCAAAGGTAACAATTATGAAGTATAATTTTTATACGTCATCTCACTTTTATTAAAATTTTAAGTTTCTTTTCATTATTAAACAAAAGAGTGGAAAATATGGGCACACACATTTTTTTCAGAAATCGATAGAAAATATTCCAAACTTTTTTTATTATAGTTAGAAGACGTAACACACTGTACGAATTTTCACAGAAAATCCAACCTCAAACCCGAGCTTGGATAAATAAAACTTCTCCCCCTGACTAACGTCAGATTAGGCTTCAGCTAATTTTGGTATAATTTTCTTATAAATCTCAATGCCACGCAGATATGTATCCGCTTTTAAAAATTCATCGTGATCGTGCAGTAAAACTGGTGTATTATTCATTGGCGAAAAGCCCAAAGCAGGTATGCCAACCTCTCGGATGTAGCGACTATCGGTACCACCAGCGAAGATTTGCTTCGAAATTTTTAAACCACTAAAATATTTAATTTAATTATTAAATATTCAATCAAGTAATAAGTAAAATTTGTAATAACAACTCACAGTTCATTCGCGGCACTTTCAAATGCAACCCAAAACGGATTCGTCTCATCTGTGGCAGTTGGAGTAACGAGTGGACGTTTCTGTTCATATTCCAGCTCAATGCCGCCGCCAGCTTCATTACACCACTGATGAAGCTAAAAAAAAAAATAAAATTAGAACAAGAATAAAATGAAAAAGGCTATATGTTTTGCTGACACGATCCAGGCTTAAAACGGTATTATGGAGATGGGCTACAGGAATCCTTTCAAATCTTGGCTTGATCGCTATGCTGGAGTTTGAGGCCAGTATGGAGAAGGAATATAGAGGGTGATTAACGTGGGAGAAGGACCGCTTTCTTCAACTGAGATGAAAATAAGAACGCAGCGACCAACTTGAATCTAACGTAGAAGATAATTTTTCGGATGTCAAACACACCACTCATGTATCCCTCAAGGATTTTACGACAATCAATCTCTCCTCGTTTCTCTTACAAACGTTGGAAAGACAGCATGCTTACTGCAAAGGAAGGTCAACTGAAACGGCGCTCCATTCAATTGCAAAACCTATAGGGAGGTCATTCGACCACAAAGAATTTATGTTTGGGATCTTTCTGTACAGCGAAGAAGCTTTCATTAATATTTTTACAGCGTCGATCGCATAAGGTTTGGTAAGTATGGGACTTGAACCGGATCTGGCTTGATAATCCTGTCACCAAGCAGTCTTTCGATAAATACTACCAGAGTCGGGAGGTGATGGCCCTCAGAGAAAGGTGAGATGAAGTATACCGCAAGTAAGTGTTATTTCTCCACTTTCCTGGGTCGAGCTTCTTACAAGACCTCGAACGCAGAGACTGTCAATGTTGATGACCTACTCGGGGGAAAGTTTCAAAGTACCATGGGTGACTTTCTGCAAGGATACTTGGGTATTGTGACTAGGAGGTCTGATTTGTTTGACTATCTGTTAACTCAAGGAAATCAGTGGTAGGCAAGGAGAAATGGCTTAAGCTATGAGGGTGTTACTTTCTTCCTTCCAGGAAAAAAGTCACCGGATAATTCCATAATTCTCCGTGACTCGAAATCTCGCTTCATAAAGCAAATATGGACCAAGGATAGACTTCACAACATAAAGGTGGAAAGTTTTTTCGGCCAATAACTTCTGGGACGATTTATTCTGATAGTTACTCACGGAAAAAAGGTTTCCGGATTATAATAGCAATCAAACGGTAGGGAAGCTAGCTGACACTAAACGAATTGTAGTTGCTGTAGACTACGGATGTGATATATCGTTTGAGTCAATTGCGCCATCGACGGTCTGAGTAAACTCATTGGACTTCCTTCAACTGCTACTGGCCTGAATACTTATCAGCGTACTGAGAAAGCATACCTTAAAAGGACAAAGGAACGAAGAGTGTAGAACCGTATTACACTGACCGGAATACAAATGGACCTGTCTCATGAGCTCACATATGGTCACCCCAAACACCTCACTTCTTTTCGAGCGCTTACCTTAGCTTCAAACTCCTTTTGATCTACATCTATTGCCAGTCTAACATCGAAGCACACCATCAATAAGGGCGGCACAACATTACTTTGCACCCCGCCACTCGTACGCGTTAAATTGATTGTGGTCACATCGCCAATTTTCAAATCGGGATTATTTTCCAACTTACGTAATTGCTGTTCGCGCATTGACATCATTTTATTGACGATATAGCAGAGCTTTTCGCCCGCTGTATTTTTCAAGAGCAACGAACCATGACCAGCCGTGCCAGATATTTGAAAATATATACCTATATAAGAAAGATTATTTATATACATAAACAGTTGTGTGTGGTCTCACGATTCACTTAAAGTTGATCATAATTACAACAATTAAGATTTTATTACTTACGCCATACGCTACGTTCGGCATAGAAGACGGGTAGCTCCTCAGTGGGCGATGCCAAGCCTTCATCCAACGAAAATCCAATATTTAAATTTTTGAATGCTTCAGTATGAACAAATGGACGCATACCTAAACGTCCGCCCATTTCTTCATCTAAAAAGAGATAAGACAATAATACAATTGGATTAGGTGGCAACTCTAGGTGGTAGCCTTAACTGGATTTGTTTTTGTTAAATAGTTTAGTTTATAGGTACAGAATTAAAAAAATAGGGGTCAACTCTATTAAAACCTTAAAAATACACAGTGTCAACGTCTAGAAAAGAGAGCTGTAAATGCATAATTTTTCCATATTCAAAAGTTCCTCAAAACGGGTTAAGAAATGCTTGATATAGAAATGCTCTGGAAAGAACTTCAAAACCATACAAAAAACATCCGAAGACAGTTCAACAATTATTAGGATCCTTTCCTCTTATAGAAAACTTTCCTGAATTATCAAAAAAAACTTTGGAAATCGAAAAAATAGTCCCATAATAAATATAACTAAGTATCCAGTTTAGTGAAACACTTTATGCAGTATGGTCATCGCTGGCTACAATCTCTAATTGAGTGGAATCTTAATGAGTCTGTTGTTATCAGCATCCTATTATCTGGATATAATCTGAATAGATCTTACTTTTTTCATTCAAATTTGGGCTGGAAGATATAATGACCAGGGGGATTAACCTATAAAATTATATCATTTTAGCCATTTCCGTTTCCGAATTATGTCAATTTAGGTGTTTTCCGATATCGAAAGTGGGCATGGTTGGAGGGCGATTCTATCCAATTTCATCAGGTATACTGCCAACCATACTAGTATGCTTTGTGCCAAATTTCAAATTTCGTTCTATCGTAATCAGTTTAAATTTGTGACCAGTCGAATTTTCCAAAATAAAAGTGGAAAAATCATAAGAGAATCATTCACCTATAAAATTATATCATTTTAGTCATTTCAGCTACCGAGATATGTCAATTTATGTGATTTTCGAAATTTTCGATATCGAAAAGGGGGCGTTATCATCCTATTTCGCCCATTTTCAATAGCAACCTACCTTGGCCAGAAAGTAAGCTGTATACAAAATATCACGCAAATATCTCAATTTTTACTCAAGTTATCGTGTACACGGATAGACGGACGGACGGACAAACGGCTTGACATGCCTCAATGAACTTTATTTTCCAACCTAAGAACTTTCATTTATGGAACTCTATATCTATCTCGATTACTTTTGTGCCGTTACATAGTACTGTTATGTGGACAAAATTATAATACCCTTTTACCGGTACTAGTACGCTGGGTATAAAAACATCCCACAACATACCTGCAATAAACGAAATGTGTATGGTTCGTTTAAATTTAGTTCCACTTTTTTTGAGTGCACGAATAGCACCCAAATACTGCATTCCAACACATTTCATATCTTGTGCGCCACGCGCAAATATACGCCCCTCAGCATCCATCTCAGCACCAAATGGTGGATGAGTCCAATTTTCAGGAAATACGGGCACCACATCCATATGCGAGTGCAAGAGTATGGCTGGTAATGAGGGCTCCTCACCCTGCCATGTCAAAATTACCGCCGGGTTACGTTCATTAACTGGATAATATACCTGTATGGGTAGTTCAAGTAGTTTGGCTTGACGTTCCAAAAACTCGACACAGGGTTCTGTATATGAAAAATTGGACATTTTTTAAAAATCACATGAACTTGAGTATATCTCATCTCGTTAGGTTACCATAATCTGGATCTGGATGTACACTAGGAATTCTTAGATATTCGCGAAAATATTGTATCTCTTCATTAGTCTCCCAATTCGATTTTTTAGCCATGTTTTTTTGAATGAAAAAAAGAAAATGCAATATTCAACGTCAAATATTCGCTCTGCACTGAGCTAAGTTTTTCAACTGCGATTCAACAAACGTCTAAGTACCGACATTCATAAAAGTAAATTAGGTACAGGTTTTATGTGACTTTGTTGTTGTTGTTGTTGCAGTCTACCCAATGATAAAAGATACTGGTTATCCGGTCAGTCAAATAAAACCTAGTCACATTGTAATTAGTAGTGGGGGTTTTGACTAGGACTATCGTATACCCATGACTTTGTATACGAAACTCACAAGGAGGGACTATCAAACCGGTTTTTTAATATCCCGAATTCAGCGCCATCTAACGGGGAAAATCATAGCCCATATCGAGAGTACTTATTCAAAGAATGAATTGCCGAAAAATCCGCTGGAGCACCCTACAATTAAATTTTTATAAACTTGTGAGGTGGGTTTTGTCTGGGGTAATGCTCAGCCAATCCAGGATCAAGTAGAGGTCCCACTTCCTTTACTAATAAGAACACAGTGATTTAGAGGTGATATTCTAGTCGGACACACACACACACACACCTAAAGGTATGTCTAGTCGGGCAAGGTGGGGAAGATGGCAGGGCGATGGATCGGTATTCGAGTACCGATGGATGGTATACCATACCCTATAGGGACTTGGCGAATGCCGGCAAAACGGCTGGTGGATGTCGGTGGAACGGTTTGTTGGTGCCGGTGGATGTCGGTGTAACGATTGGTGAATGCCGGTGGGTCGGTGCCAAGTTACCTTATGACCGGTGAATGTCGGTGGGACGGTTGGTGGATGTCGGTGTAACGGTTGTTGGTTGTCGGTGTAAGGGTTGGTGAATACCGGTGCGAAGTCACCTTATGGCCGGTGGAACGGTTGGTGAATTCCCGTAGATCGGTGCCAGGTTACCGATGACCGGTGGACCGATTGGTGCATGACGGTGGATCGGTTCCAGGTTACCGATGAATGTTGGTGGATCCCAAGGGACGCACCAGTGGCCTTGTGGACGGAGCAATGATCCAAAGATCACTTCTCCGCGTCCAGTAGAAACTACCAAAAGAATCGAGAGCGGAGGGTTGTGCAGGGTAAGGTAGGCAGCTTCTCACAAAATGGCTTCGTGGCACTTGTCTACACTTACCATAACCCCATTTTCGACCGTCAACGAAGTGCGAAGTGTTAACTTAAGCCGAAGTAAATATGAAGCGATCGAGAATTTCAAGCAGTGATCGCAAGTGCGCGAGTGAAAACAAGCAAAGCCGCTTGCTTAGTGCTGGCGCTCTTCACATTTGCTTTGTGCGCGGGGTTGGGTAAGACGTGTGAGTTTGAAAACAATGTGATGCTGCATAAAAGCGGCATTACAAACTAGCAGATGCCGCCGACCCTTTCTGACTAACTTTGAAAATATTGACCATAAATACAGTTTTTCGCCCGTAGCGTACTTTTTTTTTATATAAAGCATTCATGTCAAAAACGAAGATAATCGGATCATAAATACGTATTTTGCAAAACTTGCTACCCCAGCGCCATCTAGCGGGGGAAAATATAGCATGCGTCGAGAGGACTTATAAAAAGAAGAAACTTCAACTTTTCAAACATTCTTTCAGTAGTTTTTGAGTAAACTTCGTAGAGAGTACTTGATATAAATTATATCCCATTGAGATAGGGCCTTTTTGAAATATCGAGTTATTGAGAAAACTCTGAATTTTTGAAAAAGGATGAGTGTCCATTCAAATTTCAAAATAATTTAAATTTGTGGTTTTTATAAATAGTTTTACTTTGCTTTTTATTTTTAGCTCATTGTTAGTTTAGTTTCTGGTACCACTCTTTTTTTAATACTTTGTCGTTTCCCTGCCGGGAATCTAACTACAAATGTGTGTGATAAAACCGACATATCGTCGCTCGGCGCGCAGTACCACGTATTTGCAAAAAGCAATACAGCGTAACTTTTTGAAAAAATACGCATTGCATTGTTTATTTCAAAGAAAATAGGTTCCATAAACGTTATTTTATTTATTTAGTTGGGTTTTGGTTGATAAAAACCTCGGAATTTTAACTTAAATACGTTAGGACCGATGAGTCCTAGTCAGGGTAACGAAATCTCGATTTTGGAGGTTTTCGTAGGTACATACGCCGTATGGCTTTTTGCTAGTACGCGGTATTGCGCGCCGAGCGACGATATCTCTATGCCGGTTATCAAATCGTATTTGATCAACAAATTTATTTAAATTTATATCGTCCCATATTTAACTAACACACTTGCAAATGGTTTGTTTGGTTTCGGATGCTGGATTAGTTTTTGATAGATTATGAAAATAAATGTGAGTGTGGATTTCGTTTGCCAGGTTGGCCCGATTTCCAAAACTTACTGAAATTGTTTCAGTTGTAGCAGCAAAGGTACCTTTAAAAAAACTTCATCACAATAGCGAAGTCTCTCTCGACGAACAAAGATCGCGCTTAATGAGTCTTTTCGTCATTTTTCATTCAAGAGAAAAGTTCTCCCTAATATGAGATGTGCCACACCCCCTTCTCCCTTCTTCCCTTTTTCTTCAAATGCTAGAGTCCAATCTCAATTAACTCTTTCACCATTTTCAATATTCTACAATGAATACTTCCAAATATATGAAACACGAATAATCGCATTTATATGGGAGGTGCCACGACCCCATCTCCTTATCTCCCCTTTTTCTTCCAAAGATATGCAGTACGAAAAATGCCACTTCTCCCAACCTTGTCTTCCTTCCTTTTTTCTTGAGGTGTTAGAGATAAATCTCATTTAACATTTATGCAAATTTGCAGATGGCTTCACCTTCCCTGCAAGAATCTTCTACCAGGTGTTTAAATCATAACGGTAATGCATTTTCCATCGGTAGGTTTTTGTCCTGGTAGCAGATTCTTCCAGGGAAGGTGAAGCCAAATGCAAATTTGCCATTGTAAACAGTGTCGAACTGCTCATTTGAATTCGCCAAATTTGGTGCAGTGTAAATCATAGTGTATCAATCATATTGGTACACTATGGTGTAAATGTACTATGAGGAACGGTGGATTGTATTGTTCGGCAAATGGGGTCAAATGTGATGGAATTCCAAATTTGGAAAATGAGATTTGTATGGAAAAGAGCGCCAATTTGCAATTTGGTGCAGTGTAAATGTACTATAAGGTAGCTTCGCTTTGGCTAGTTTTCAAGCGGTTCCATTTCGCAAAGTTGAGGGTTAGTTTTTGTGGTGGATAAGTGATTATCGATTTTTTATAATTCAAAGTATTGTTTAAATCAAAATTGTCCATTTTGGAGGCAGGTTCGAACTGTTACTGCAGAGTGCATACAAATACACTCGTACTAGGGTAGGCCAAAAAAATAGATCTTCATAAAACAACGGAAAGCTTATGGTTGCGTTACTGTTAGCGTTATGGGAAATTTTTTTTTTTTTTTTTTTTTTTTTTTTTGTGGCAGATTAAGGGCCGCTTGCATAAAAGCTGATAACGACTAACCGGAGTTTAATTGACGTATTTTGTATGGTTAGCTGTCAAGTTAATCACCGATTAGGCTTAATCGGCTTTATGCAAGTGGCCCTAAGGAAAATTAGCACTACCTTAAACCGGCTGCGACAATTTATGTATAAAGACAACATTTTGATCACATTGTCAATTTGTGCTTTGATAACGATAGATGTATATGGGACGTTCTTAATAGCAAAAGCATTATCAGCAATTATCATCTCTTTAAAAAAAAAATATACATCATCTCTCAAAATGCAGCAACAGCAATATTTAAAGTGAGTTTTTAAAAAATGTGTTATTATGTAATAATTACTATTTGTACCTACTTTATTTGAGTAAATGTTAAAAAAAAAAATATTTTACACGGCAAGAAATTTGTATTTAAATTTGAAAGATTTAGGTAGGTAAAAAACTTTTGTTTAACTTTTTTGTTGTAAATTTCCAATTTTTATACTCTCTTTTTCAGCATTTCTTAAAAAACTTCAAATTGAGACTGAAATTTCTGATAGTGTATCAAAATTTTTGTGACAAATAATCAAATGTTTTATGTATTTACTATTCCTTTGATTTGTTTAAGCGCCTTTTTGTCACGTGTATTATTCTTGGTATCCGGACAAGTTTTCAGTGTGGGGTCATGCCCTAGTGGTGTGCAAACTGTGGAAGATTTTAATGCTGCAGCGGTAAGTAAATATTTACACACATACATTTCATGAACATATGGTATTATAACTTTGATCCGATGTCTTTAAGTATGTCCCTTCGTTTTAGAGATATCTGGTAATGATGATGACGAATATCATTTTCAAAGGCAAAACTATTCGTTTCCCGATCATTTTGAAAATGTTAATTGTGTAGTGATAACACAAATCACTTTTATCAGTTATGTTAGCAAATACGTATTTATGTATCTACATAGGGATTTTCGGCGAACTACAGCCAGATAAGACAAATTTTATCTAAAATTTGAGGCTCGATTGGCAATTCATACCCTCTGAGGGAGGCACCGCACTAGTTCGCTAGTTAGGTCAGTAAAGTGAACTAAACTTTTCTATGACAACGGTCAGAATTTATGTAAGTTATTTTAGAAAGTTGCCACATTTTTATAATGCGAAACCGCGATAATAGCAAACATTTTTATTTGTTGAAACTAAATTTTACTTTGGTTGTACAAAATGAAATTCTTTTCAAGTAATTTAAGCTAATTTTCTCAACTAAAATTAGGTTAGGTTACGATTAGCTAGGATCCTAAAGAACTAGTTCAATGGTTTGACCCAGGCCCGTGCGCAGGAATTTTCTATAGGGGGGGTTTTGAACTTTCGGATGCTCCGAAAGTTGTGACTTTCTACCGTTTTTACTAAAAATTTCAGTCGTTGAGAGCCAATAGGTGGGGTTTGAACCCCCAAAACCCCCCTGCGCCACGGGCCTGGTTTGACCTAATTAGAAGCGAACAGGAGGTGAACTAAAAAACCCCAACTTATTTGAAACTCAATTAGCTCTCTCTACCTATCAGATGAATTGTCACCAAAGATGACTTGATTCGAAATTAGCGCTCTCTGAGAGCGCTCCAAACGTATCTATTTTTATAACAGTGTCCAGTGCTGCGAAGATAAAATTTGGGCATTTTGATTTAACCTTTAGTTCTTTTGCCTTTTTCACACTAAGTCATGTAAATGTGCCAAGAAAAGGTTTAATTTATGTATATTTTTCTTACAAAGTACTATTTTATAGTTTTTTTCTTAGTGCTGCCAAGTAGCAACACATCATCAGTACCCCCGATTGGTGGCGCGCGAAAGAGTTTCGAATCAAGTCATCTTTGATTGTCGCTGAGGTTGCGATATAACTGAGTTGCCAAACGTTCACAAAAAGTTTAGTTCACTTTATTGAGCGAACTAGTTCAATTCAATTTAGTTCATTAGTTCAAAAAGTAACCAATCCTTTTACCATCGAGCCTCCACGTACTACACCGTTTTGTGCTATCCATGTGTGTGCACACACAGCCATAGGTACACCTACACTCGCAAAAGCAATAAGAGCTCTCATCATTCATAAACAATTGTTTAAGTTCCATCTTATCACAACTTCTTCAAAAATACTTAAATACACTGTTGATTTGAGTTTACGCTTCAGTATTCCAACTGTTCTCAATAGTAAGTCCAAACTTATGTGAGTGTGTGCCTGTGTGATTTTTAAACTTTTTTGTATCGGCTATACAATGTGCGTGTTTGCCACGCCAAAACAATCAATTAGTTGAATGAAGATCAGTACCTAGTGATATCTTATCCAGCAATAAAAACAAATATCAATAGCTTTTCAGGGATAATCTAGAAAATTGTCATTGTTCACATCAAATCAATTCGATTTGCTGATGTTTAAGAAGTGACTATCTATAGTTTAGATTAAATTTCATTCCATCCATACGATAAGTATGTCTGCACAGATGAGGATCATCA
This sequence comes from Campiglossa producta, assembly GCA_964058755.1. NCBI lineage: Eukaryota > Metazoa > Arthropoda > Insecta > Diptera > Tephritidae > Campiglossa > Campiglossa producta. The sequence continues at coordinate 101,613,532 of CAXKVI010000005.1, forward strand.
TTGAGTGCGGTTCACATTGTGGGAGGTAATAGCTTGGTTGCCACATAATTAAAAAAAAAAAATTGCCTAGAATTTTCTTTCGTTCTCTCAATTTTTATTCCCATAGAAAATACCCTCCAAATTTAAATGGTCATATTTTCTCTAAAATAGCAAATTACTAGCATCTTATTCTATTTTTATTTTTTCATTTATTCTAAAACCCAATTATTTTCATCAAAATCGCCATATTTGCACTGAACCCATTCACAGCCAAAACAGCAAACTTTTTAATTTTTAAACGTTCGGTCGTTTTTAAACGTTTGGTCGATGTTCTGGTCGATTTTTATCGAACCAGTTGTGTTCAACCCTAAAATACAAGGTAAAGATCGATCGAATTGCTGTTTACACGGTCGATTGAAGAAAAGGCTAGAAAAATCGACTTAAAACTATTTATCCTTAAATCTAAGCGCTACCAAAAGCCACAAATTAGTTTAGTTTTTCGTATAGCTTTTTGTTTATTTAAGTACTAATTTTGAAAACTAATTATCAAGTTGGCAACCATGTCCACGTCTTTGTATGGATGTATTTAGAGGCATAGGGTAAAGGCGACAGTCACCGGACATTTGCAATATTTCGTGCACTTTTTAATCTCCCAAATTAATCGAAAATAAATTTTAATATTTTTTGAACATTTTGTATTTAACAGATAAATAACAAAATGAGTGCTTGGAAAGATAATCAGGAAATTGAAATATTTCGTGAATACCTGCGTATACCCAGTGTGCATCCGGACATTGATTATGGTGAGTATATTTTGTTATTGCCTATTATCACTATTAGGCTTGGCTAGTGAACTACATCGTTTAATTAAACTAGTTCGTTCAGTAAAATGAGCTTAACTTACTTACTTACTTAAAATAGCCTTTAACCGCCTAGGCGATTTTGGCCGTCCAAATATTGGATCTCATTGGAAGTTTGTTTTTATGTGGTGGGTTCCAAACCCTACGCACAACCCGTTTCTCGGGGGGTTGGATTTAAATTACACATTTATATAGCGAGCCGCTTGGTTCAAGACAGACGCCCGCTTGCAGCCGCACCTCATGGTGACAGACGCTGCTGATGAAGTCCCCTGGCAAGCCCTTAAACCGATTATGTCGGAGTGGCCTTGTCAGGTTGTCGCCTTCTCACTTTAGTTCACCACCGAGTGGGTGTTCAGTGGCTATCCAGAGGATGCGTGGGCTTTCCCGGACGTAGTGAGCTGCTTAGACCGCACATAGAAGAATTCCTCTGGCCATTCCCAGTTTAATGGCGATCAGAAACTTTCCCCACTTGCGTGGACTTCTACACACGGCCCCACCTTAACTTTACTGTAGCAAATTTCCAGGTGAAAATTCATGTAAGTTAATTATTTTACAAACTCATCACCTTATCATAAAAACTGCATAAACAGCAAACAAACAGCAAATAAAATTCCTTCTAAATAATTTAAGCTGCTTTTCTTAACCAATGTCAAATAAATTGGTCGAACTATAGTTCAATAAGGTGACCGAAATAAGATCCTAAACAACTAAGTAGATCGAAAATTTGGCGAACTAGACGAGAACTAATCCTTTTATTGAACTAAAAAACTCACCTATTACAAAATATTGAACTAGTTCCATTAGTAGAGCTATAGTTCAACAAGCTGATCAAACTAAGATCCTACAGAACTGGTTCAGTGGTTTGAAGGAGCGAACTAATGCTTTAATTGTTGTCAGCAAACAACAGCAAAGCCAAAGGTCTGTAAAACATTTTCAAAGATGTCTACAAAAATAAATTTCTCTCAAATAAATTGGTCGAACTATAGTTCAATAAGGTGACCGAAATAAGATCCTAAACAACTATGTAGATCGAAAATTTGGCGAACTAGACGAGAACTAATCCTTTTATTGAACTAAAAAACTCAACTATTACAAAATATTGAACTAGTTCCATTAGTAGAGCTATAGTTCAACAAGCTGATCAAACTAAGATCCTACAGAACTGGTTCAGTGGTTTGAAGGAGCGAACTAATGCTTTAATTGTTGTCAGTAAACAACAGCAAAGCCAAAGGTCTGTAAAACACTTTCAAAGATGTCTACAAAAATAAATTTCTCTCCTTTCCACTCTCAATCTCACATCTCTTTTTTTATTTTCAATATAGAACCCGTCGTTGAATTCCTCAAACGACAAGCAATCGATTTGGGGTTACCTATTGAGGTCTATTATTCTCCGAATCCAACTAAGCCAGTCGTGGTTATAACATGGGTTGGGCAGCGGCCCGATTTACCTACAATTGTTTTAAATTCACACATGGATGTGGTGCCAGTATTTCCTGAAAAATGGACTCATTCACCCTTCTCGGCCGACATGGACGATCAAGGACGAATCTATGCACGAGGATCTCAAGATATGAAATGTGTGGGTATGCAATATTTGGCAGCGATACGAGCGTTACGTAAAAATGGTGTCACCTTGAAGCGTACCATTCATGTAATTTTTGTGCCAGGTAAGTGTTTAAACTAAAGCCCTATATACACTTATTTTTGAGCGTGAACGTGGGTGAGCGTGAACAATTTTCTTTTGTGTAATATGTTGATATTACTCCACTTTTCCAAAAAAAATCATCCGTAAGTGGATAAACAACTAAAATATCTTTGATATTACTGCATTTAAACTTAAGTGAAAGTGTTAAATATGCTTTGAAATGCTTATTTTACTATCTCACAGTGAATTGTGTGCGAACGCAAAGTGACACAAAACCTTCGCCATTGTGTATCAGTACAAGTGTGGAATCTTCTGCATAGACGTCAAATTTTCAAAGTGAGTTTAACACCTGATGATCAGAGTTGCTTTTTTGAAAATAGCGTCATTTAGCGCCGAGTTGCATTCGATTGCGTAAAACTTAGTAGTAAATAAAGGGGTTATAGTATATGTACCTGGCCCACAAGTCATAGTCAAAATTAATCATGGTTTTAAGCAAGGAATAAAACCGAAACCGTAACCGATTAAAACCGATTCATTTTTCAAAACCGAAACCGTAACCGCTATTTTGATCTAAAAAAGAACGAATCCGAAACCGGTTCCAAACGGTTTTGAATTTTTTATATGCCTTTTTTCTTTTTGTGGGAACAAATTTTGTTTTAGCAAAGGTTACCCTGAATTGCTTTCATGGGGGATTGTGGAGCAATGTTACAAAAGACACGTTTTGACCTCAGTATCGAATTCCTAAAGAAGAAATTTTGCTCAGATATTTTGACGATTTTTTTTTCATTTAGTTTTCGTTTCTAATATTTTTCTAAAATTTAAAAAATACACTTTCAAATAAAAATAAAGTGCACCAATCAAGTAAGAGGAGCAAGTCACGCCGACGTTTAACCTTTTTAAATTTTTTAAACAAAACAATTAGAAAACCAAATCTTCGAAGGGTCAAACTTCGAAAGCTCGTTACTAAGCTTTGCAGCTATATACTTAAGTTTTGTAAAAAATTGTTTGCTTTCAAGTCGGTTAAATTAATGGTTGTGACGTCACCAATGGTTAATGAACTATTACTTTCTAAGCGTTCAACTTCATGTTGTCTGAATTCCATAACCTTGTTGAAAAATTTAAGAAACTATTCGCCAACAGTATTTTTGTGTAATAACGATCCATGTCCGGCAGTGCCACTAAGTAAATAAAGATTTGAAACTTTAAGGTTATGTAGAAAACCCGAAACAACATTTTATTTAATAGGGTAAGATGCAATCCTTTGCAATTTTTGTGTAGGTGTTGCGAATCTCATTAAAAGAATTTGATTTCGGAATAAATTAAAAAAATATGGGTCGCTAATGGGTTAATAAATGGCCATTGATGGATTAAGATGCTACTCCCACTGCTTTCAACTATAACTCGCAGCGAGTGTGAATTAAAAATGTAAAAATACACAAAGTGAGTTCAAATAAGTAAACACGTTTGCTTTTAAAAAAATCCGTTTATGATCTCTAATAAAGCGTCTACAGATAAGATGACACCGTTGTGACCACGTACAGCTATAAATGCAAATCTTATCGCTCGTATCGCTGCCAAATATTGCATACCCACACATTTCATATCTTGAGATCCTCGTGCATGTTGTTGTTGTTGTTGTTAACAGCAAAACACTCCCCGAAGGTTTTGGGGAGTGATGCCGAAGTTGACAGTCTTTGGCCGGATATGACCCCGGTACGCTGCGGTACTCCCTTGCGGTACTGCCCGACTGTCGTGGTAGCGATTTCGTATGACCAGTGGAAACTTCTAGGTCATGTCATCCCTCCATCCGTGAGGAAGAAGAAGATGGGTAATGAGAGGTGAGAGAAATCATATCCGTAGATCTACCATCGAGTAGCACGTCATTACCTATGTGCATATTAGTCGCCTCTTACGACCGGTATGCCTACCTCGGGCATATTCTAAACCCCTAGCCCGCAGGGGCATAGATTCCTCCTTGATCGTCCATGTCGGCCGAGAAGGGTGAATGAGTCCATTTTTCAGGAAATACTGGCACCACATCCATGTGTGAATTTAAAACAATTGTTGGTAAATCGCGCCGCTGCCCAACCCATGTTATAACCACGACTGGCTTAGTTGGACCCGCAGAATAATAGACCTCAATAGGTAATCCCAAATCGATTGCTTGTCGTTTGAGGAATTCAACAACGGGTTCTAGATTGAAAATAAAAAAAGAGATGTGAGATTGAGAATGGAAAGGAGAGAAATTTATTTTTGTAGACATATTTGAAAGTGTTTTACAGACCTCTTTGGCTTTGCTGTTGTTTACTGACTACAGTTAAAACATCAGTTCGCTCCTTCAAATGAACTAGTTCTTTAGGATCTTAATTTGATCAGCTTATTGAACTACTGCTCTACCAATGGAACTAGATACACTATGCCATGTATGCCTGTCTTAAAAAATATACTGTTTATTTTTTGCAGATGAAGAAATTGGTGGCGTCGGGGGCATGCGCGTCTTTGTTAAGTCGCAAGAATTTAAAAAATTAAATGTTGGTTTCTCACTCGACGAAGGCATTGCATCTCCAGATGAAACTTTTCCAGTTTATTATGCGGAGCGCAGCATTTGGCGTAAGTAATGCAAAAAGTTGTTTCGGGTTTTCTACATAACCTTAAAGTTTCAAATCTTAATTTTTGCTTTATAATTCGCAGATGTACATGTCACACTTAGTGGCACTGCCGGTCATGGATCGTTATTACACAAAAATACTGTTGGCGAAAAGTTTCTTAAATTTTTCAACAAGGTTATGGAATTCAGACAACATGAAGTTGAACGCTTAGAAAGTAATAGTTCATTAACCATTGGTGACGTCACAACCATTAATTTAACCGTCTTGAAAGGTGGTGTGCAGAGTAATGTGGTACCACCGACATTGGAAGCTGAGCTCGATATACGTTTGGCTTTAAGTGTCGATCACGATGCCTTTGCAAAGCAGGTTGATAAACTCAATATCTACTTTAATTCAATGGGCCTTAGTCATAGTCAAAATTAAACATGATTGCTTTTTGACAAAACTTTACGTATACGATATCTGTCGAAAATGCTTTAACTAACTTAAAACCAAGGCGTGAAACCGATTAAAATAACGTTCCGATTTCGGTTTCCAAATAAAAACACGAAAGCAAAAAAATGTTTACAAAACTTAAGTATGTAGCTGCAAAGCTTAGTAACGAGCTTTCGAAGTTTGACCCTTCGAAGATTTGGTTTTCTAATTGTTTTGTTTAAAAAATTTAAAAAGGTTAAATGTCGGCGTGACTTGCTCCTCTTACTTGATTGGTGCACTTTATTTTTATTTGAAAGTGTATTTTTTAAATTTTAGAAAAGTATTAGAAACGAAAACTAAATAAAAAAACGTTAAAATATCTGATACGGGCCACTAAACACTTTTTTCTCGGATCTCGTAGATTTTTTTTGGATCCATCATTCAGCTATAGCTAAATTTTAGGAATTCGATACTGAGGTCAAAACGTGGCTTTTGTAACATTTCGGTTTTGAAAAATGAATCGGTTTTAATCCTTGCTTGTAGTGTCTGTTCTGCTCTTAATTTTCCTCTACTTTATTTTATTTTGTTAATTTTATTTTCATTTTGCACTAAAACAGCAAACGAGTGGTACCTTAACCCATTAATGGCCATATGTTAACTCAATACCTAGTGACCAACAAACTACCCTCTGGAGAGACACATAAAATCTGTCTTTTTTATCTTACTCTAGTTTTTTTTAATTCAATTTTATTTTATTTTATTTTTTTATTATTATTATTTATGCTTTTTCAATCATTTGAGTTCCTTTGATTTTGCTTTATTTATTTCATTACTTTATTTTGTTTAATGAACAATTAACCCTTTACCTTTTTCTTTATCTTCTTACCTCCAATTATAGCTAAACCAGTGGTGTGAGGAAGCTGGGGGTGGCATTAAAATCGACTACGGGCAAACACAACCCAAAGTCGAAGCAACAAAAATTGATAATTCCAATCCCTTTTGGTTAGCTTTCAAGCAAGCAACCGAAGAACTGTAAGAACAAGCTAAATTTGCAACTTATTTATAACAAATTTTCATAAATGTTGCCCTTTTTATTAATTTTAGTGGCCTCAGAATCAAAACACTCGTTTTCCCTGGTGGCACTGATAGCCGTTATATTCGTCAAGCTGGCATTCCAGCTATTGGATTTTCTCCTATGAACAATACGCCCGTGTTGCTGCATGATCACGATGAATTTTTACAAGCTGATGTTTATTTGAAAGGAATTGAATTTTATACGAAAATTATACCAGCTGTTACAAATGTTTAAAAGAAATCTCATTTTTAAGTAGTTACTGTTTGAAATTACATATGCACACACATACAAAGATATATTGCATTTAACTTTTAGAAAATAGTGAATACTTAATAAAAATGTTTATTCTCTATTTGAGAACTAACCTTTATCGCTCTTTTTTCATTTGGAGTTATTCTTAATTTCTTACCAAATTATGTTGAAAACAGCTGATTTCGTATTGCACAATCTGTCACCGAAAACATGATGGACCACTTTCGGGCAGTTGCGGACCACTTTGTGTCACTTTCGGGCCACTTATAGACCACTTTGTGCCACTTTTGGACTGCTTTCGGACCACTTTCGAACAACCTTCAGACCAGTTGCGGAGCACCTTTCGGACCAGTTGCGGACCACTTTGTGTCACTTTCGGACCACTTATGGACCTTTTTCTTAACAAAACGGTTATATTAGTTTTACCGTCAAAATACGGAACTCTTAAGGCTCATATACACGGTCGACTTTTTGTCGTTCCACCGTGTAAAAAGCAATTCGATCGATCCACACCTGTATTTGCAGGTGAAAAGCAGTGGAACGACAAAAATCGACCAGAGATTCGGCCCGTGTATCAGCCTTTATATACATATGTGGATAGTTTAATCAGTCTCCGAAACAAATTGTATTAAAACTCATACAAATTAAAATTTTGAATTTAAAAAAACCGCTCCAACAAGTTGTAATATTGTTAGAAAATCCATAGTAAAAATTGTTGAACTATTATGATTATGCGTCCCAGAAATATTTACATTTCGTCCCTATATATAGTAATACGCTGTCTCTACCATTATTACTATGTAGTAAATGTGGATATGGATATACCGACAATAGAAATTCATATCACGACCATAGATATTGACATGCCGTTTAAACATATTAGTATTCTATCCATAAATATAAAAAATAGTACATCATATCGAAAACGTTGACTTGTCATTTTACTTTTTATTGGGAGCAAATAATATTTGATAACTCGCTCATTCTGAATGAATATTGCATCAAACTCGGCGCTATCAATAGTGATATTGTCACAACATTCAATGCATTTCTCTCAGTGTACTTATACTTGTCAGCGTCTAATTACAGTTTTGCTTTAAATGAGACAATTGGGGATATTTTTCTGGCCAATCTTCAACTGTATGAAAAGTATATTTTCTGCTTATAAAACATTCTTTTAACCCCCTAAAAATTTCATAAGTGTAGTGCAGTAAAATAGTACAACAGAGTTATAGCACATTTACACAGCACCAAATTTGGTAAATTTGGCGAAAAATTGCAAACTTGGCGCTTTTTTCCATACAAATCTCATTTTCCAAATTTGGAATTCCATCGCATTTGGCCTCATTCGCTGAACAATACAATCCACAATTCCTCAAAATAGCAACCCTGCCTGTGTTCCACATTTAGAATTGCCCAGCAAGAACCTTAATGGGTAATAAACGTGTGAAATCTTTTGCATTATGCACAGTTCTAAATAACAATTTCAACTATTTTTTTTATGATATTGGACCAGTTCCACTAAGAAAAGAGAGAAGCCTTCTTGATTCCTCATTTATTATTACTCTACATGTGTTTAAAACATCAAGGTGGTGCATTTTCTTTCGGTGGCTTTGTATTCTGGTAGAAGATTCTTGCAGGAAGAGTGAAGCCAAATGCAAATTTGCCAGTGTAAACAGGTTCGAAATGACACATTCAAATTCGCCAAATTTGGTGCAGTATAAATGTACTATAAATGTACTATAAATGTACTGTGAGGAACGGTGGATTGTATTGTGATGGAATTCCAAATTTGGAAAATGAGATTTGTATGGAAAAGAGCGCCAAATTTGCAATTTTTCGCCAACTTTGGTGCAGTGTACTATAAGGTAGCTTCGCTTTGGCTAGTTTTCAAGCGGTTCCATTTCGTAAAGTTGAGGGTTAGTATTTGTGGTGGATAAGTGATTATCGATTTTTTATAATTCAAAGTATTGTTTAAATCAAAATTGTCCATTTTGGAGGCAGGTTCGAACTGTTACTGCAGAGTGCATACAAATACACTCGTACTAGGGTAGGCCAAAAAAAAATAGATCTTCATAAAACAACGGACACCTTATGGTTGCGTTACTGTTAGCGTTATGGGAAATTTGTTTTTTTTTTTGTTTTTTTTTGTGGCAGATTAAGGAAGATTAGCACTGCCTTAAACCGGCTGTGGCAATTTATGTATAAAGACAACATTTTGATCACATTGTCAATTTGTGCTTTGATAACGATAGATGTATATGGGACGTTCTTAATAGCAAAAGCATTATCAGAAATTATCATCTCTTTAAAAAAAAAATATACATCATCTCTCAAAATGCAGCAACAACAATATTTAAAGTGAGTTTTTAAAAAATGTGTTATTATGTAATAATTACTATTTGTACCTACTTTATTTGAGTAAATGTTAAAAAAAAAAATATTTTACACGGCAAGAAATTTGTATTTAAATTTGAAAGATTTAGGTAGGTAAAAAACTTTTGTTTAACTTTTTTGTTGTAAATTTCCAATTTTTATACTCTTTTTTTCAGCATTTCTTAAAAAACTTCAAATTGAGACTAAAATTTCTGATAGTGTATCAAATTTTTTGTGACAAATAATCAAATGTTTTATGTATTTACTATTCCTTTGATTTGTTTAAGCGCCGTTTTGTCACTTGTATTAATTTTGGTATCCGGACAAGTTTTCAGTGTGGGGTCATGCCCTAGTGGTGTGCAAACTGTGGAAGATTTTAATGCTGCAGCGGTAAGTAAATATTTACACACATACATTTCATGAACATATGGTATTATAACTTTGATCCGATGTCTTTAAGTATGTCCCTCCGTTTTAGAGATATCTGGTAATGATGATGACGAATATCATTTTCAAAGGCAAAACTATTCCTTTCCCGATCATTTTGAAAATGTTAATTGTGTAGTGATAACACAATTCACTTTTATCAGTTATGTTAGCAAATACGTATTTATGTATCTACATAGGGATTTTCAGCGAACTACAGCCAGATAAGACAAATTTTATCTAAAATTTGAGGCTCGATTGGCAATTCATACCCTCTGAGGGAGGCACCGCACTAGTTCGCTAGTTAGTTCAGTAAAGTGAACTAAACTTTTCTATGACAACGGTCAGAATTTATGTAAGTTATTTTAGAAAGTTGCCACATTTTTATAATGCGAAACCGCGATAACAGCAAACATTTTTATTTGTTGAAACTAAATTTTACTTTGGTTGTACAAAATGAAATTCCTTTCAAGTAATTTAAGCTAATTTTCTCAACTAAAATTAGGTTAGGTTGCGATTAGCTAGGATCCTAAAGAACTAGTTCGATGGTTTGACCCAGGCCCGTGCGCAGAAATTTTCTATAGAGGGGGTTTGGAACTTTTGGATGCTCCGAAAATTGTCACTTTCTACCGTTTTTTACTAAAAATTTCAGTCGTTGAGAGCCAATAGGTGGGGTTTGAACCCCCAAAACCTCCGTGCGCCACGGGCCTGGTTTGACCTAATTAGAAGCGAACAGGAGGTGAACTAAAAAAACCCCAACTTATTTGAAACTCAATTAGCTCTCTTTACCTATCAGATGAATTGTCACCAAAGATGACTTGATTCGAAATTAGCGCTCTCTGAGAGCGCTCCAAATGTATCTATTTTTATAACAGTGTACAGTGATGCGAAGATAAAATTTGGGCATTTTGATTTAACCTTTAGTTCTTTTGTCTTTTTCACACTAAGTCATGTAAATATGCCAAGAAAAGGTTTAATTTATGTATATTTTTCTTACAGAGTACTATTTTATAGTTTTTTTCTTAATTAATCTTACTATTCGAAGTAAATAACCAATTTACCATCGTAACACCTGCTCAATTTCAGAACGAGTTATTATTCGCGCTAATAGGGAAATTAAAGTAAACGTTGGTCACCAGCAAATCCTACGACACATATCCCTGTGATTGGCATTTTATACTCTTATTTATTGCGTTCTTAGCGCCTTTTTAACTGAAATCCCAAATCACAGCAAAAATACCCACTGTTTTCTGCCAATATATTTTGTCTGGTAACCATATTTTCCGCTGCTTCTGCGGGCAGATCTTCCTCGATTATGCAGTGCTGCCAAGTAGCAACACATCATCAGTACCCCCGATTGGTGGCGCGCGAAAGAGTTTCGAATCAAGTCATCTTTGATTGTCGCTGAGGTTGCGATATAACTGAGTTGCCAAACGTACACAAAAAGTTTAGTTCACTTTATTGAGCGAACTATTTCAATTAATAGATTTAGTTCATTAGTTCTCTAGTTCAAAAAGTAACCAATCGTTTTACCAGCGAGCCTTCACGTACTCCACTGTTTTGTGCTATCCCTGTGTGTGCACACACAGCCATAGGTACACCTACACTCGCAAAAATAATAAGAGCTCTCATCATTCATAAACAATTGTTTAAATTCCATCTTATCGCAACTTCTTCAAAAATACTTAAATACACTGTTGATTTGAGTTTACGCTTCAGTATTCCAACTGTTCTCAATAGTAAGTCCAATGTGAGTGTGTGCCTGTGTGATTTTTAAACATTTTTGTATCGGCTATACAATGTGCGTGTTTGCCACGCCAAAACAATCAATTAGTTGAATGAAGATCAGTACCTAGTGATATCTTATCCAGCAAAAAAAAAACAAATATCAATAGCTTTTCAAGGGATAATCTAGAAAATTGTCATTGTTCACATCAAATCAATTCGATTTGCTGATGTTTAAGAAGTGACTATCTATAGTTTAGATTAAATTTCATTCCATCCATACGATAAGTATGTCTGCACAGATGAAGATCATCATTGAGTGCGGTTCACGTTGTGGGAGGTAATAGCTTGGTTGCCACATAATTGAAAAAAAATTGCCTAGAGGAATTTTCTTTCGTTCTCCCATTTTTTATTCCCCTCGAAAATACCCTCCAAATTTAAATGGCCATATTTTCTCTAAAATAGCAAATTACTAGCATCAGGTAGAAGTGTGGCATTCTTTTTTCCTTAGACGACCTAGATTTTGCACAGTGTGGGGTTTTCGAGATAGAAATTTCAATTGAAATTTTCTTATGCTGCTCAAAAAAAATAAAAATAAAATAAAAATGTAGAGTTATTACCAAATAAACCAGTTTTTAGAGTAACTACTAAGGCTCATTTACATGGGTCGATTTTCTGGTCGATTTTTATCGAACCACTTGTGTTCAACCCTTAAATACAAGGTGAAGATCGATCGCATTGCTGCATTGTACAACTGTACAAGTAAGATATGAATCAGCTGTTTGACTAACAGCTGTGCTCACCTGATCGGGTTCCCCTTATTGGAAGCCACTCAACGAAGGGTGTCATTCGTTAGGACCAAAATAAAAGTAGTAGTAGCTTGTGACAAATGTTTAATAACTTCATAAATAATAGAAACTATGTGCCGAAAATTATTTATTATAGCAACTAATTTGATCTGGAAATGTTTGTACAAAGATTTTACTTGTTTAGCGAAAATTTTTTCATATTTTCTAAAACTTTCTAAAACTTTTAGCACTACGCAGAAAAGCAACCCTGTGGTTGATATTTCCATGACAACTCTCTTGTTCTTCTTTGTTTACATAAAACGCAACTTGCTAATTGTATAAATTTCTGTGAATATTTTTAATAAACAAGCATTTTTCTTACTTACAGCATATATTAGTAAAGTGCCCCACCATTTAAATGTGTTTTTTCATAGATGCCTGTGCTTATTTTCTTTTTGTACTTTGTGTGTGCGTGGCGTGCATATAAGGGAGTGTTCACATACTGCTACAAAGTTGCTTATATGGCGTTTCCACCAAACACACACAGCATCCTTTGGGTTTGGAATAATTGTCAACTGTTTCTGATGCGTGTTCCTCCTCCGAGGAGGAGGCTCCTCGTTGCTCGGGCGTGATAGATCGCGTAGCTTTGTTATGAATAATCATAGCAATTAAATAATTATTATTTTTACCTTGCATTAAACTCGAGGAAAAGCGACAACAAAGACGACGTATTGCACCCTTGCTGTTAATATTGAGATTTATCACCACATTTTCCATTAAATAATGAATAAACAGACATATTTGTATAAAAAATCATTGTTTATTTAAATAAATAAATAAAGAAAATAAGTGAGTCCCATAACTCAAACATAAAAAAGTTACTACATATATACAAGAGAAATATGTCAAGCTGCTTGGAAATGTATTCGCTCTACTTGAACCATCAAAAGTAAGCATGTGACGCATTTCTTAGAAAAAATCTACTTATACTTGCTAGTTCAAGCGTATTTCTTCATACGTATGTATGTATGTTATAAAAATACAATACTTTTTCACAAAAGTTTTCTTTAAAAATCAAAGCAGCTTGTTTAGTTCACTGATATATACATACATTCTTTGTGTGGGAATATAACAATATGCAACAACAGCTAAAATGGACATAACCTTGTAAAACTGTCATTGCTGGTTGGAGAAGGTCAAGCAGCTATGCTAACTACCTGCTCGCGTTCTTGTAGGAAAATAACGAAAATATCTGTTGAAACAAGCGATTACCGCATAAGTGGTTATTGCTGTAATGACAGTTTTGGTTTTTTATGTAGAATTAAAGTGTTGTTGGCATGAAACATAATCGAAAACAAAAATATAAATTATAAAAAAGTAAAAAAAAAACCAAGTGTTTGGTAAATTAAAAAGAATTTTTTTTTTATATAATAAAAAAGCATTTTAAAATAAAAGGAAAACGGCGTTGTAAATTAAACAAAAAAACATTGCGTTGTAAAATAAAATTTATATAAGATCAAAAATAAAAAGCAGGAATCTTTACCAATAAACACACATTTTTTATAATACCCGTTTTGGTCCGTTAGGGATACAATTTTTTCTGAAAACAAATATTTAAAAAATATTAAGTATACATGTAGAACATTTCTTAAATAGCTTTTTGCTTTAATTTACACCATATAAACTTAAATGGTTAAATAACAATACTTAAAAATAAATGGGTTTATATGTATACATATATATTTTTTTACTAAACTCAAACTGTATAAAGCTAAGAAAATTATGAATGGCATAATATCTAATATCTGAATTTATGCACAATAATTGCCCATAAAGAACTTAACAAGAATTATTGAAAGAATATTTTCTCATATTTAAAACTTAAAGGTCAGTTACATAAAGCTTTATTTTGACTTTACCTCAAACTTTGACTTTGACAGAAAAGTTCAGTATACGTATTTAAACGAAGCATGGCAAATTGGAGACCTCAAAGTTGAAGCAAGGTTAAAATTTGGCAAACTCTCAAATTTTGCTTGCTTTGCTTGCTTTGACAATCAGATCTTGATGACTTTGCTTTAATTAAGGAATAAAAAGTTGGAGGAAATAACAATTAATTCATTTTTTCTATATTGAATTAATAAATTAACTAAAACAATACGAATGCAAAGAAAAAAATAACGAAAACAAATGTATAAAAGAGTAGCGTCAAGGCGTTCATTGTAGCATACCTCTGAAGTTGGATGCAAAGTTTTGAGGTAGAAAATGTCAGGCGAGGTTAACAAAGCTTTATGTATTCGACCCTTAAGTCACTTTATACACTCACCTTGGCATTTCTGTTGGAAAAGGGTATCGCGGGACTCCTAATCCGCATCCTAAAATACAGCAATGGTCGGGCATTTCTGGAAACGAACAACTTTGTTAGATACATGTATACATGTCTTATTTGCTAAAATTCTTATTACCACACACTATTTTTTTCCACTTTAACTTCGCAAAAATATATGAAAGACGGAAAAATGTTGTTCTTTGTAAATAAATTAAATTATTAGCCGAAATTGTATTATAAAATTAAATATTAAAATAAACATTTTTTGAAACGACTCACTTCATCAACTGCTTCGTTTGAACTAACAGTTGTGTATACACACACATATGTACGTACATATGCAGGGTTGCATTTCACGTCTGCAATGTATTTCAAAATATTCTTATTCATAAAATATGTAAATATATTGAAATCATTTAATTTATCATCAAAATAAATATTGAAATGTATAAAAACTTCAAAATATATTGATATTCAAATAGTTATAGTTCATATAATTGAAATGACATTATTTTTCATAAAAAAACAATCAATTTTATCCAAATAACAAAATTTGTTTAGTTCATAGGCATACATTTTGTTCTACATTTCCATACTAAATTGCTTTAAAAATATACCTACACGGCAACCCTGTATGGAGATTTCACTCCATTTCTTCTTGGAAATTTCAACCCTGGGCCTCGGGTTGCTGTGTAAGTTAAGCTAGTTTGACACTGTCTACAGTGTCAAAATTGGGTGTATTAGAAAGAGACAGAAATAAGGATAACTTACTTGTAGACCTGTACTATGCATTGCTGTTTACACGGTCCAATGAAAAAAGGCTAGAAAAATGTACTTAAATCTAGTTTCAAAACTAATTACCAAGGTGACAACCATGTCCACGTCTTTGTATGTATGTATGTAGAGGCATAGGGTAAATGCGACAGTCACCGGACATTTGCAATATGTCGCGCACTTTTTAATCTCCCAAATTAATCGAAAATAAATTTTAATAATTTTTGAACATTTTGGATTTAACAGATAAATAACAAAATGAGTGCTTGGAAAGATAATCAGGAAATTGAAATATTTCGTGAATACCTGCGTATACCCAGTGTGCATCCGGACATTGATTATGGTGAGTATATTTTGTTATTATCTATTATTACTATTAGGCTTGGCTACTGAACTACATTGTTTAATTAAACTAGTTCGTTCAGTTAAATGAACTTGACTTTTCTGTAGCAATTTTCCAGATGAAAATTCATGTAAGTTAATTATTTTACAAACTCATCACCTTATCATAAAAACTGCATAAACAGCAAACAATTTTACATATATTCTGAAACGAAATTTTACTTTGGTTGTTAATTCAAAACCAAATAAAATTCCTCCTAAATAATTTAAGTTGCTTTTCTTAACCAATGTCAAATAAATTAAATAAACAACTAGATCGAAAATTTGGCGAACTAGACGAGAACTAATCCTTTTATTGAACTAAAAAACTCAACTATTACAAAATATTTAACTAGTTCCTTGGTAGAGCTGTAGTTCAAAAAGCTGATCAAATTAAGATCCTAAAGAACTAGTTCATTTGAAGGAGCGAACTGATGTTTTAACTGTAGTCAGTAAACAACAGCAAAGCCAAAGAGGTCTGTAAAACACTTTCAAAGATGTCTACAAAAATAAATTTCTCTCCTTTCCATTCTCAATCTCACATCTATTTTTTTATTTTCAACCTAGAACCCGTCGTTGAATTCCTCAAACGACAAGCAATCGATTTGGGATTACCTATTGAGGTCTATTATTCTGCGGGTCCAACTAAGCCAGTCGTGGTTATAACATGGGTTGGGCAGCGGCCCGATTTACCAACAATTGTTTTAAATTCACACATGGATGTGGTGCCAGTATTTCCTGAAAAATGGACTCATTCACCCTTCTCGGCCGACATGGACGATCAAGGACGAATCTATGCACGAGGATCTCAAGATATGAAATGTGTGGGTATGCAATATTTGGCAGCGATACGAGCGTTACGTAAAAATGGTGTCACCTTGAAGCGTACCATTCATGTAATTTTTGTGCCAGGTAAGTGTTTAAACTAAGATTTGCATTTATAGCTATACGTGGTCACAACGGTGTCATCTTATCTGTAGACGCTTTATTAGAGATCATAAACGGATTTTTTTAAAAGCAAACGTGTTTACTTATTTGAACTCACTTTGTGTATTTTTACATTTTTAATACACACTCGCTCGAGTTATAGTTGAAAGCAGTGGGAGTAGCATCTTAATCCATCAATGGCCATTTATTAACCCATTAGCGACCCATATTTTTTTAATTTATTCCGAAATCAAATTCTTTTAATGAGATTCGCAACACCTACACAAAAATTGCAAAGCATTGCATGTTACCCTATTAATGGCCATGAATTAACCCATCAGTGACCCATGTATTTTCCTTCATTCTGAAATTAAATCAGCAGTAAAATGGCAAATGAGTAGTGTCTTAACCCATTAATGACCACGTATTAACCCATTGATGACCCATATTTTTTAAAATTTATTCTGACATAAAATTCTTTTAAATGAAAATCACAACACCTACACAAACATAGTAAAGGAGTAGCATCTTAACCTATTAATGGCCATGTTTTAACCTATTAGTGACCGATGTATATTTTTTATTTATTCTGAAATCAAATCTTAACACATTTAGGGCCATGTATTATTAGTGACCCTAATTTTTGTATCATGCTGAAATCAAATAAGTGTCACCAAACCGCCATATCTATACTAAAATAGCTAAGGATAGGCGTCTTAACCCATTAATGAATAGGTATTAACCCATTAGCAGCCGATATCTTTTAATTTAATATTAAATCAATTTATTTTTGCCATATCTGCATTAAAATAGCAATAGGTCTTAACTCATAAATCGCCATGTATTAACCCATTAGTGACCCATTTTATTTTTTTATTAATAAAATAAATACATGATCAGTATCTTAAACCATTAAGACCCATGTATGCCTGCTTTAAAGAATATACTGTTTATATTTTGCAGATGAAGAAATTGGTGGCGTCGAGGGCATGCGCGTCTTTGTTAAGTCGCAAGAATTTAAAAAATTAAATGTTGGTTTCTCACTCGACGAAGGCATTGCATCTCCAGATGAAACTTTTCCAGTTTATTATGCGGAGCGCAGCATTTGGCGTAAGTAATGCCAAAAGTTGTTTCGGTTTTTCTACATAACCTTAAAGTTTCAAATCTTTTTTTTTGCTTATAATTCGCAGATGTACATTTCACACTTAGTGGCACTGCCGGGCATGGATCGTTATTACACAAAAATACTGTTGGCGAAAAGTTTCTTAAATTTTTCAACAAGGTTATGGAATTCAGACAACATGAAGTTGAACGTTTAGAAAGTAATAGTTCGTTAACCATTGGTGATGTCACAACCATTAATTTAACCGTCTTGAAAGGTGGTGTGCAGAGTAATGTGGTACCACCGACATTGGAAGCTGTGCTCGATATACGTTTGGCTTTAAGTGTCGATCACGATGCCTTTGCAAAGCAGGTTGATAAACTCAATATCTATTTTAATTCAATGGGCCGTAGTCATAGTCAAAATTAAACATGATTGCTTTTTGACACAACTTTACATACCATATCTGTCGAAAATGCTTTAACTAACTTAAACCTATGATTAATTTTGACTATGGCTTGTATGCCAGGTACATATATCTCATTCTAATTTGAGAAAATTTAAATTCGCCCAGTAGAGTGTCTATTCTGCTTTTAATTTTCCTCTGCTTTATTTTATTTTGTTCTGTTTTATTTTCGCTAATTTTGCACTAAAACAGCAAACGAGTGGTACCTTAATCCATTAATGGCCATATGTTAACTCAATAGTGACCCATATTTTCAGCGTTATTCTGAAATCAAATTATTTTCATCAAAATCACAGGCAGGGTTGCTTTTTTGAGAAATTGTGGATTATATTTTTCGCCAATTTCATTCAGAAATTGAATTATATTAAATTACACTGTACAACAAAATTGAAGTTTTTGAAAATGCCACCGGATTTCTTTTGGTTTTGCTTTAAATATTTGGCGGCATAAAGATGTTCCATAAAAAAAAATTTGTTTACACCTTCCGATCTCTGAACAAACTACCCTCTGGAGAGACACGAAAAATCTGACTTCAGATTCGGATTTAGCAGACCCCAAAGCTTTAGAAAGCGATGAGAATGTTGTACAGTGTTATTGTTTTTTTTTATACCCAGCGTACTAGTACTAGTACAAGGGTATATTAATTTTGTTCACATAACGGTAGTTTGTAACGGCACAAAATAATCTAGATAGATATAGAGTTCCATATATGAAAGTTCTTAGGCTGAAAAGAGGAGTTCAATAAGCCATGTCCATCCGTCTGTCCGTCCGTCCGTCTGTGTACACGATAACTTGAGTAAAAATTGAGATGTTTGCATGAAATTTTGTATACAGGTTAATTTCTGGCCAAGGTAGGTTGCTATTGAAAATGGGCGAAATCGGATGATAACCACGCCCCTTTTTTCGATATCGAAAATTTCGAAAATCACACAAATTGACATATCTCGGCAGCTGAAGAGGCTAAAATGATATAATTTTATAGGTAAATCCCCCTGTTTATTTTCTTATGATTTTTCCATAAATTGTTTGGAGTGGGCGTGGCACCGCCCACTTTTAAGGGAGGCATTTTTGAAAAATTGACCAGTCGTAACTCTTAAACTGATTACGTTAGAACGATGGAATTTGGCACAAAGCATACTAGTATCGTTGGGAGTATACCTGATGAAATTGGATAAAATCGCCCTCCAACCACGCCCACTTTCGATATCGAAAATTTCGAAAATCACATAAATTGACATAATTCGGTAACGGAAATGGCTAAAATGATATAGTTTGGTAGGATGAACCCCATTGTCATTCTATTATGATTTTCTGATAAATTTTTAAAAGTAGGCGTGGCATCGCTCTCTTATCAGGGAGGCATATTTGAAAATTTCACGGGTCATATCATTTAAACTGATTACGGTAGAACGATGAAAATAGCCTGCACGGCTAGTTTAGTTTCTTGTATTGCCGGATCTACGAGAACGGTACCAGTACTTGTGCTGTACCCATCGTGCCGAAACGACCCGGGCCGTTTTCTTATATCGACCCGGCCAAGAGCAATACACTCGAGGTGACCCTGTCTGACATTTAGGCAGGGCTACACCTCGTTACAACAACAACAACATGAAATTGGTACAAGCATACCTGAGGTAATTGGACGAAATCGCTTCACGACCACGCCCACTTTCGGTATAGAAAATTTCGAAAATCACATAAATTGACATAATTCGGTAAGGTAAATAGCTAAGATAGTAAAAACTTTAGGTAAATCCTCCTAGGGCCTATATCATTGTTATCCCGTTCTGAAAATTGCCGCTGGGTATGTAATGTTCGGTTCACCCGAACTTAGACTTCCTTACTTGTTTATCTTACTCAAGTTTTTTTAATTCAATTTTATTTTATTTTTTTATTTATTTGATTTTGCTTTATTTATTTTATTATTTTATTTTGTTTCTTTATCAATTAACCCTTTACCTTTTTCTTTATCTTCTTACCTCCAATTATAGCTAAACCAGTGGTGTGAAGAAGCTGGGGGTGGCATTAAAATCGACTACGAACAAAAACAACCCAAAGTCGAAGCAACAAAAATTGATAATTCCAATCCCTTTTGGTTAGCTTTCAAGCAAGCAACCGAAGAACTGTAAGAACAAGCTAAATTTACAAATTATTTATATCAAATTTTCATAAATGTTGCCCTTTTTATTAATTTTAGTGGCCTCAAAATCAAAACACTCGTTTTTCCTGGTGGCACTGATAGCCGTTATATTCGCGAAGCTGGCATTCCAGCCATTGGATTTTCTCCTATGAACAATACGCCCGTGTTGCTGCATGATCACGATGAATTTTTACAAGCTGATGTTTATTTGAAAGGAATTGAATTTTATACGAAAATTATACCAGCTGTTACAAATGTTTAAAAGAAATCTCATTTTTGAGTAGTTACTGTTTGAAATTACATATGCACATACATACAAAGATATATTGCATTTAACTTTTAGAAAATAGTGAATACTTAATAAAAATGTTTATTCTCTATTTGAGAACTAACCTTTATCGCTCTTTTTTCATTTGGAGTTATTCTTAATTTCTTACCAAATTATGTTGAAAACAGCTGATTTCGTATTGCACAATCTGTCACCGAAAACATGATGGACCACTTTCGGACAGTTGCGGGCCACTTTGTGTCACTTTCGGGACACTTATGGACCACTTTTGGACTGCTTTCGGACCACTTTCCAACAACCTTCAGACCAGTTGCGGATCACCTTTCGGACAGTTGCGGACCACTTTGTGTCACTTTCGGGCCACTTTTGGACTGCTTTCGGACCACTTTCGAACAACCTTCAGACCAGTTGCGGACCACTTTGTGTCACTTTCGGACCACTTATGGACCTTTTTCTTAACAAAACGGTTATATTAGTTTTACCGTCAAAATACGGAACTCTTAAGGCTCATATACACGGTCGACTTTTTGTCGTTCCACCGTGTAAAAAGCAATTCGATCGATCCACACCTGTATTTGCAGGTGAAAAGCAGTGGAACGACAAAAATCGACCAGAGATTCGGCCCGTGTATATCAGCCTTTATATCAGTGTTGCCACACGTAGGGTTTTATCCCTATTTGTAGGTCTTTTTGGCTAAAAAATGTGTGCGTAGGGTAAAAGGTCTTTTACATATTTCACGAAATGTAGGGTCTTTTACATATTTCACGAAATGTAGGGTTTTTTTACATGGAAAACATGCAAGGTGTAAAAATGCACCGTTTGTTGCCAACATGCGTCCTGTGAGTTTTGTTCTATTGCACACACATACAAAATCCAGTAATTATACCCAGCTGTACTTGTACACAGGGTATAACTAATTATAACTTTGTTAGGATAACGGTTGGTTGTACAGGTATAAAGGAATCGAGATAGATATAGACTTCCATATATCAATATGATCAGGATCGAAAAAAAATTTGATTGAGCCATGTCCGTCCGTCTGTCCGTCCGTCCGTCCGTCCGTCCGTCCGTCTGTCCGTTAACACGATAACTTGAGCAAATAATGAGATATCTTCACCAAATTTGGCATGCGTACTTATTTGGATTCAGAATAGATTGCTATTGAAAATGGGTAAAATCGGACCATAACCACGCCCCTTTTTCGATATCGAAAATTTCGAAAAACGTATAAAATGGGTTAATTCAATACTAGAAGCAGCTACAATGATAAAATTTGCAATATGTATTGATTTAGATGTTCTAAGGCCGATTTTATAAAAATTTTTGAAAAGGGGCGTGGTACCGCCCACGTATATTTGAAGAAATTTTAAAATTTTGACTCTTAATAACTTCAGAACAGTTTATGCTAGTATAACGAAATTTCGTAGAGGACAAACTATTGTTGTGGTAAATTCAGCTATAGAAAATAAACGAAATCGCTTCGCGACCACGCCTACTTTTTCATAAAAGTTATATGGAAAGGAGGTGGAAATATTGAAAAGTCCATATCTAATTAACTGATTTCGCTATAATAATATAATTTGGTACATACATCAACTTTCATATTCTTTACATAATTTTTTCAAAATTTTGGAAAGTGGGCGTGGCACCGCCCACTTATGAGTCAAGCAATTTTTAAATTCGACTGCTAACAACTTCAGAACGGTGTGAGATAGATTTACGAAACTAGGTACCAGGCATGTTATGTTTATGTAGAGTACTACCACAGAAAATAAGAAAAATCGGTGAACGATCACGCCCACTTTATGTGCACAGCTGGGTATGTAATGTTCGGTTTCACCCGAACTTAGACTTCCTTACTTGTTTTTAAATGGCTTTAATTATTTTAATACATAATTAAGATAATCGCACACGGTTTGACTTTTAAGAAGCTTCAACTTTAAGAATAAGTAAAGATTTTTTTGAAAAAAATTCTAAAATTATGACAAAATTCACTTTAAAAATGCCTTTTTCCCCATACAAAGGGGGAAAAAATAGGCACCCCACATTTGCAACCTCAAAACTTTGCGCTCAACTTCAGAGGTATGCTACAATGAACGCTTTGACGCTTCTCTTTTATACATTTGTTTTCTCCAAATTTAAATTCTTAAATTAAAGCAAAGTCAACAACATCTGATTGTCAAAGCTAGCAAAGCAAGCAAAATTTGAGAGTTTGCCAAATTTCAACCTTGCTTCAACTTTGAGGTTTTCTATTTGCCATGTTTCGTTGAAACACGTACATTGAACTTATCTGTCAAAGTCAAAGTCCGAGGTACAGTTGATATAAAGTTTTAAGTTACAGCGATGATCTTTTGCAAATCTTATTTTCTCATCAATTACTAACTTTTTGGGGGGTTATACAAAAAAAAACAAACATTTGTTTTTTATTTGAATCACCCGAATATACATTTATGTATAAAAACTCGTTCAAGTTTATTGAAGCTAATAAAAGTATCTGAAAAAATACCTATTTCTGATCATTTCTGTATAAGCATTGTCCTATAAAAAAATTGCAATATATAGCTATGCGGTTTTTAATATTTCCGCAAGGAAAAAAATGTAGGGATTTTTGTAGGTATCTTTTTTTTAACGCGTAGAGTAATCTAGAGAGTTTTACTTCATTATAGGGATTTTGGAGGAAAAAAATGTGGCATCACTGCTTTATATACATATGTGGGTAGTTTAATCAGTCTCCGAAACAAATAGTATTAAAACTCAAACAAATTAACTGGCACTATCTTTTTATTGTTCTGCTAATGTTCATATATATAGAGCGAGAGTATTGGGAAAGCATCAGTTAAACGTTTATCAGCTGAAACTTTACATCGCTACACAATCAAGATTGAATACATTTTGTGTAAAAAGTCGATCTACAGTGGGCTACAATTGGTCCCATTTACTTCCTTGTTGGCAAATAAACCCCTGATATATCTAAAGATATCCCGTCATTTTTCTATGTTAATTTAGATTAAATAAATACAACAAAAATCATGACGAAGTGGGAAGAGAATGAAGAAATACAAATATTTCAGGAATATTTACGTATACCCAGTGTTCACCCAAATATAGATTACAGTAAGTTTCAATCTTAAATCTTACTACCATCAATCTTATATAAAATTGAATTTTTTTCTTTCAAAGCACCCTGTGTGGATTTTTTGAAAAAGCAAGCTAAAAACTTGGGACTCACTGTAGAAGTATGTCATCCTGGTGGACCAAAGAAACCAGTAGTTATACTAACATGGTTGGGACAAAACCCAGAACAACCATCTATAATGTTAAACTCACATATGGATGTAGTGCCGGTATATCCCGAAAAATGGACACATCCACCATTTGGTGCTGAAATTGATGACGAAGGTCGTATATACGCACGTGGCTCGCAGGATATGAAATGTGTTGGCATGCAATATTTGGGGGCGATAAGGGCGCTCAAAAATAAAGGTGTAACTTTGAAGCGCACCGTTCATGTGATTTTTGTGCCGGGTAAGGGAGTTTTTAAAAAAAATTAAGAATATTTACCTGTATGTCAACATGTTTGCTCTCGCATCACTCAAAAACAGATGCATTGAATTGAATGCAATTTTCACAGATATTCTGCTAGACTACTAACTTAAAATAAAGGATCAGTTCTTTGTCTGGAAACTTTTTTGGAAACCGAGTAATATTTAAAAAACATAAGTAAAAATTATTTTTTTTTTTAGATGAAGAAATAGCCGGTGAGTTTGGTATGAAAGCCTTTGTTGCATCGAGTAAATTTAAAGAGTTGAACATTGGATTTTGTTTGGATGAAGGCTTGGCAAATAAGGCAGAGTTATATCCAATTTTTTATGCAGAAAAAACTATTTGGAGTAGGTACACAAAATAATAAATAAATAAAATAAAATATCTTAAAGCATTTTCATACAGCAAAAATTACTTAATTTCATACCTATACATTTTTTTATAAACTCATTAGATGTTGAACTCATTATACATGGTACCAGTGGGCATGGTTCTCTATTGCTCAAAAATACAGCTGCACACAAATTTCAATACATTCTCAACAAGCTAATGGAGTTACGCGAAAAGGCAGAAAAAGCGATAAATGGCGGCGATCAGTTGTTGCGACTTGGTGAAGTGGATACCATCAATTTGACTAAAGTGACAGGTGGCGTGCAAAATAATGTGATACCACTCGAAATTAGAGCACTTTTTGATATACGTTTGGGTATAAACTGCGATTATGAGGGTCTACAGAAAAAGGTAGGTTTATATTTAGTATGTGACAGAAATTAAGCTAGCATAGAGATTTTAATAAGAAAAGTAAATAATTAGAAACAAATTAAATACATTTTTTAAATTATAGCTGGAGCAATGGTGTAAAGAAGCTGGAGGCGGTATTAAAATAAATTTTCTCGTAAAAGAGCGAAATGTTCCACCAACTGTATTAAACGACACAAATTCATTTTGGGTTGCAGTGAAGCAGACAATGGAGAAATTGTAGGTGCAATATTTTTGACTTCAATTTTTTTTCATTTGAGCTAAGTTTTACAGTTAAAACTCCAATAAGTATAAAATGGTAGGTAAGCGGTAACACTTACGGACAGTGTTACAACCCTAAAAAAAACCCTTAATATTTTTGTAGGTATTTCAAAAAAGGTTTTTTTTTGTTTTATGTAATCTTAGTTATTAATTTTAAGTATAAAGTAAAGCTTGTGATGTCTTCTTATTGAAGTATTTACTGTAATGACCAACGAAAATTTTTTTTTTTTTTTTCAACTATTTAAAGGGGTCTAAAATACCAACTTGCTGTACTACCTGGCATCAGCGATTGTCGTTTCATACGTGGTGTAGGCATCCCAGCTTTGGGTTTCTCGCCAATGGCAAATACGCCAATTCTGATACACGATCATGACGAGTGGTTGAGTGCGGAAACCTATTTGAAAGGAATCGAAATATATCAATGCCTAGTAACGGCAATTGCAAATGTTTAAAAATTGTATAGCGTTTTGATCGAATAATGATTTTAGATGATGTAAAAAATATACGTAAATCACCTAAATTGAATAAAAAATAAATGGAACAAAGAAATAAAAAGGTTTGTTTTTTTTTTTTAAATTTTTTAGTGGATATTTTTGGAAATTAACCTTATATAAAATGACATCTGTGATTTCCTCGCATAATTCTAAGAGGAATATCACATGATAAGGAGGATGTCACATCACATGATAACTAGGATGTCACATCACATGATAAGTAGGATATCACATCACATGTCAAGTGTAATGTCACATCGCATAATGAGCATGCCACTTCGCCTGATAAGTAAGATATCAAATCACATTAAAACTGTAGGTACAACTTTTAAACTTTACTCGTGAACGGCACATATGAAGAAAATTTTACCTTATATCGCCAACGAAAACTAACACTCAAATTTTGTGTCTGAAGTAAACTAACACAACATTGAGTATTGCTTTTTTGATTATTATTCCACCATAACAATGACCATCTAGCGGTCAATCCTTCATTTTGGTTGTATTTCATGCTGTTTTTTTATTTATCTGCTCAAATCTTCTACATTTTTGGGAATTATAATGAAGATTATGCTCAAGTCAATTTCCAAAAACGCAGTTAATTCCGGATTTGCGCTAATGTGTCAGCCCTATATCATAAAAAATGTTTTGGTACAGTCTACTGAAACACTAAAAGCCAGAAGAAGCTTATAAACATTAGCAAACAAATTTTTAAGCAGTGAAATTAACGTATTTTATTTGCACTTAGGTGCCTTAGATCGACTTATAAATATACATACTGATAAAAGATAAGCATCTAAAACATCAATCTTATATTTGGACTATTTTTTGTGTACTCTTGTATATATAAAACAAAACGATTTGGAAAGCTTCAGTTTAACTTCTCTCTTGCAACGTTACATAAAAATAAAGTAAAGTTAGTAAAAGTAGGAATACCAAAAATAGTAAGAAAAAGCTAAACTGAGAAAATTTATATACACTGAGAGAAATGCATTGAATGTTGTGACAATATCACTATTGATAGCGCCGAGTTTGATGCAACATTCATTCAGAATGAGCGAGTTATCAAATATTATTTGCTCCCAATAAAAAGTAAAATGACATGTCAACCATTTCGATATGATGTACTATTTTTTATATTTATGGATAGAATACTAATAATATCTATGGTCGTGATATGAATTTCTATTGTCGGTATATCCATATCCATATTTACTACATAGTAATAATGGTAGAGACAGCGTATTAATATATATGGACGAAATGTAAATTTTTCTGGGACGCATAATCATAATAGTTCAACAATTTTTACTATGGATTTTCTAACAATATTACAACTTGTTGGAGCGGTTTTTTTAAATTGAAAATTTTTTGAATTTCTTATGATTGAACATTTTTCTAAAAATTGTATAATATGCCGTAGCCGAATGGTAGAATACTGGGCTAACGTGCCAGAGGAGCATGGTTCGAGTCTCACTGAAACCAGATGTCAAATTATTAAAAATTTTGTTTTTTTAAACTATTTAGAATTTATCAATAGTTTATATGGATACCATTTCAATAGTGATTTATCAAAAAAGTATTGATGAAACATCCATATTCATTGATGGGACAGAAATATCAATTTTTATTTAATGTGATATCAATAATTATGGATGTTCGATCCATAGATTTCCCTCCGTGTAGGTATTTTTTTTTTCACTATTGAGTACATACTAGAGCTGGAAAACAATCGATGGCACTATCGATACTATCGATAGTTTTTTTGGTGAGGCACTATCGATGGTTTTTTTTCGATAGCCATATATCGACCATGTTGAAAGTATGCACATTTCTAGCGTCACTTGTTGGAATTTCAAAAGTTTCACAAATGAAGGTCAAATTTTGTGAAAAAAATTATTATTTTTTTAAAAAGAATTATTTATTAAGTCTTCTTATCACTACTGCTAAAAAATTTGTTAAAATTGTGGGAGAGGGATCAAGAGGCGTGTTTTGGCGCTTTTTCAATTATTTGTTTAAGTGAAAAGTTATGTTCAAAAAACCGAAAAATGGCCCGGGTTCGCTCCCAATTTGCTTCGGGATACATTGTATTTGTGTGCAGAACACCTTTCTAAGTTGGGGACCCTCAGCCGGTCCAACACCGGCTACGCCATTCCCAGTATCCCTCCGCAGAACACCTTTTTGCAAATATCTCTTCACAGGAGCAAAATATTAAAAAGCGCTTCCGGATTCGTAGTCATGAGGCCAAAACACGTATTTTGATCCCTCTCCCATAATTTTATCCAGTTTTTAACAGTTGGGTGCTAAAGGAAACCAATACCTGTTGTCGATATTTGAATTGCTATTTATACGGTGGCACGAAAAAAAAACCCGTGCAAATCAGCCGTTATTTGAAGCCATTTGAATTTTGTCGATACTATCGATAGTCAATTTTGAAAATATCGAAAATTTTGCAAGGCGGCAGTTTTCCAGCTCTAGTACATACCTTAAATATTTACTAACTAAATGTTCACACTTTGAGAGTTTTTGAATATTATTTTTAAATAAAAACAACATCAATCATGAGAAAATGGGAAGAAAATGAAGAAATACAAATATTTCAGGAATATTTACGTATACCCAGTGTTCAACCAGATATAGCTTACAGTAAGGTTCAAATGTTAAGTCTTACTACCATCAATCTTATATATGAAATTGAATTTTTTCCTTTCAAAGCACCCTGTGTGGATTTTTTGAAAAAGCAAGCTAAAAACTTGGGACTCACTATAGAAGTATGTCATCCTGGTGGACCAAAGAAACCAGTAGTTATACTAACATGGTTGGGACAAAACCCAGAACAACCATCTATAATGTTAAACTCACATATGGATGTAGTGCCGGTATATCACGAAAAATGGACACATCAACCATTTGGTGCTGAAATTGACAAGGACGGTCGTACGTGGCACGCAGGATATGAAATGTGTTGGAACGCAATACTTGGGTGCGATAAGGGCGCTGAAAAAGAAAGGTGTAACATTGAAGTGCACCATTCATGTGACTTTTGTGCCAGGTAAGAAAATCTTTGTAATATTTGTTGGTTTCTCTATATGTTTGTTCTAACCTCACTCGATGTATTCTGTATGGAACTTAATGGAGGTGTCACCGATGTACTGCTAGAGGACTAACCTAAAATATTGGATCAGTTTTATATCTGGAAACTATTTGTTATCGCTATCTTTGCCGTTTTTTCAAATTTCCTTCTTTGTTTAGATGAGGAAATAGGTGGTTCGTTTGGGATGAAAGCTTTTGTTGAATCGTGTAATTTTAAAAAGTTGAAGTTTTTTTTTTTTTTAATATTGTTGTGAATTATTTTAGGGATCTCAAATACCGAACCGCTGTATTTCCTGGTGTAACTGATAATCGTTTCGTTCGTGGAGTAGGCATTCCAGCTTTGGGTTTATCGCCATTATCAAATACGCCAATTCTAGCACACGATAATGACGAGTACTTGAGTGCGGAAATGTATTTGAAGGGCATCGAAATATATCTAAGTCTAGTAACGGCAAAAGCTAATGCTCAAATATTTAGTATTTTGGTAAACATTTTTTTTTTTTGCTTCTCCTGTAAAATTTCTTTATGTCAGTTAGGGCCCTAAAATGATCCAAAAATTACCCCAAAATGATCGCAAATGACCCCAAAGTTGCGCCAAAATGATTCAAAAATAATTCAAATATGATCCAAAAATGGCCCAAAAATATAAAATGGTAACCCTGGGCGGAAACCCTACTTGAAAATATTTTAGTAGGTATGTCGGCGAAAATACCTTTCCTTTGATACCCATAATTTAAAAATATTTAAATAGGTGGTAACCCGCAAGTACGAATATAGTCTTAGAGTCTATAAACGGGAAAAGGCCAAGCTGTTGCCGAGATAGTACCGGATAAACAAATATACAAGGTTAGCTCGTTTAAAGTTATACGATATTCTCCACGATAATGTTATGTATGTATGTAGGTCATACTCTTGGCAAGTAAAATTATACGACAACTTCGAAAAATACCTAGCAAAGGTCACCCAGCAACTAGAAACTCAAAGAGTTAGTTTGAGAACATATATTTTTTTTTTTAATTTATATTCCTTTAAAGAATATCACACATAACAATTTCAACGACTAACATATTCCCTTTTCGAACAATCTGCAACACATTCGTATTGCGTTGGCATCACTTTGCTGTCCAAACTCCGGTAAGCTTCTTCCAATGCTTCCTCCACAGGACCACCATCATCGCGTTCATTGACTTGCGTTCTTTGCTTCGTTGTTGAACTAGTCGCTGCACTACATTCGCTACATTTGCTCTTTATCAGTTGTCTGATTAAATTTACAGGAAACGGAAATATTATGTTCTTATTTTGATCACCGGAAATTTGGCTTAAAGTTTGCAAATAACGTAGCTAAATACGGAATATAGTTTGAGAGTGTAAACAAAGTGAGATTAGTTTCTGGGGTGTTGAATTTTTTCATCTACCTGCAGTGCTACAGGATTGGCGGCGATGACATCGGATGCTGCCTTAAGAGCTCTGGAAGCATTTAGCTCGCCTTCAGCTGAAATCACTTTTGCTTTTGCTTCTCGGATTGCTTCAGCTTCAGCGGCCATGGCTCTTTGTAAATTCAATGGTAAGCGAACATCTTTGCTGAAATTGTAAATAATATTTTTTATTAAAACTACAAGCACATAAAAATACCAAATCCGCAGATCCAGGTGATGTGACTTCGTCATTTTGTAGCACTATTTCCCTGCAATTGTCGCATCACCTGTTCCCATAATTTCACATAAACTGTAGCATCACCTACTCATGTCATATGATAGGTACGATGTCACATCATTCGTCTTCAAATCCAGAGTAGCAGGTGATGTGACACAATGCCAAAATTAGTTACTAGAATTTCACATAACCTGGTGAGCAAGATGTCACATCAAATCCGGGGTCCAGTTGATGCGACATCTGTGCCTCATTCAGCCTTGTTTAAAATATATACAGGCCCATCAATAACAACTTTTCCACTTCCCCACATACTTACATTTCCACCCGCTCCACGTATACTCCCCATGGTGATGTAGCAGATTTAAGTATAGCTGCAATAGCCATAGATACCGAATCCTTCTCAGACATCAATTCCAAGACTTGTTTTTGTCCAGCTATATTACGCAGAGTCGCTTGTGCCAGCATGCGAGTAGCAAAATGGACATTCTCCACTTGTATCACAGCCAGCAAAGGATCGTAAATGCGATAATAAACAGCTGCATCCAAACTTATAGTCACATGATCTTTGGTTAGTATCTCCTGTGCTGGCACATCATAAGATATCGTACGCAAATCCACAGTGACACACAAATCGACGCATGGTATACAAAAAACCAAACCCGGACCACGTGGTCCCCCACGTCTGGTAAAAGGTGTGATATTATAAACTGTACCAAGTTATTTGCTTCAAACACCTACCTTAAACGTCCACAACGGAATATGACCACCCTTCGATATTCCGGCATTACGATTAAACATAAAAATATTGATAAGGGAATCATTATTATCGTGAGCACTAGAGAGACGAAAACGATGACTGTTTCAATACCGCTTGGTGCCTGTGTGTCACCTGAAAATATTTAGAAATGTTTAACTTTCCATGCTACGGGATATTAGGTATGTGAGCGTTTTTATGAACTCACTTGTTTTAAAATAGCCAATCGATCTTCGATGGCGCGCCATTTTTTACCTTTATTGAAAATTTTGATCGCCAAAATAAAAAGACAAATAAAAATATTTGAAATTTCAGTTTCAGATATTTTGATGTTAAATATTAGCCCAGTTAATAGTTTTTCTTTTTGGTCTTCCGAAAGTAATTTTAATAGATCCACAGATGACGCTCAAAACACGATCGTCTTTCTACTGGGTTACACCTAAGCTTCGCATCTCCAGCATTTTTAATTCGAGTGCTCTGTGGTCGGCTTCGAAATACCTGCATCGAAGTAAGGGGGTTGGCTTTCTGCC
Organism: Campiglossa producta; assembly: GCA_964058755.1. Taxonomy (NCBI): domain Eukaryota; kingdom Metazoa; phylum Arthropoda; class Insecta; order Diptera; family Tephritidae; genus Campiglossa; species Campiglossa producta. The sequence goes on from CAXKVI010000005.1 coordinate 101,645,173, forward strand.
AAGTAGCTGAAGTTTCCCGTACCCCGAGCGTACTAGATCCATATATGTACGATAAAGGATTGACACACGAAGTATCGATCTGTTAAATTTTGAATTTAACACCAATATGGGTATCAAAGAAAAGATATTATTCACTGTATACCAACGAAGATATTTTCAGGCAGGATTGACATCCAACCGCAAGGTTGTCGGGAACGGATGAAACTTGGCTTATGCATAGATATGTAAAATGCTTTTTTCTAGGATTTTATACTTGGATGTTGCCAATTTGACGGATTATTATCAAATGAAAGGTATTTTCCGTCGTACACCAACAAAGATACTTTTAAGGTAAGGGTACACCTTGCGGTTAGTTGACCAATTTTCAACATTGAGAACAATTTTTAATTTTTATTCTTTTTCGTTGTATTTAAAATGGTTTTGTCAGTAAATTATGCGGCGAATTTTCGTTTTCATAGCAATTAAAGATAATTTAGTTTAAGATTTAAACAAAAAAATCCGTTTAGAAAAAAATCTGCTTTTGGAAATGCCTATTTTTGGACCCTATTAAAACTTTGATGCAAAAAATATGTCGAAATATTTCCTCCGTCAAATTAACAGTAGTTATTTGTGTAATATTCAGTTACCTAAATGCATAAAGTATGGCTGCCTCCAGCCGGCTCTGCACTTTTTACATCAAATAAAGTTAAACCACCTTGAACTGAAACTTCACACCTTAAAGTATTATGCCACGCTAATTTAAAAAATGAATGGGTATCAAAGGAAAAGCATTTTCGGTAGTAAAACAGAAGAGATATTTTCAGGCAGCGTTGCCACCCAGACTCATTTTATTTATTCCTTCGAATGTGGGTAGCAAATGAAAGGTATTTTCAGGCGCATGCCAGCTAAGGTATTATTAAGTAGGTTTGTATACAAGGTGTCATGTCTATTTAGCATTGCTGTAACATAACATTCGACTACGTACAATTAAATCTATATTAAAAACATATTTGCACGGTTAAATTTTAAACATCCATTAGCTCAATTGGGAATGGAAATATTAAGGTTGTATTACGTTCCGCGGCAATTGTATTCATCGTTTGTAAATATCTCAACTAAAAGAAACACAAAATTTACTTTATATAGATTCTTGTATTGCAAAATAATTTACCTGAAGTGCAATCGGATTCATTGAAATTATATCGGAAGCTTGTTTCAACGCTTTCGAAGCACTAAATTCACCTTCCGCGGCAACAATTTTCGCTTTAGCTTCACGACCAGCTTCGGCTTCTGCGGCCATGGCACGTTGCAAAGAAAGTGGTAGACTAACGTCTTTACTGCGGAAATGGAAGAGGTATGAAAGTTTTAAACCTAGTGTGAGAGGTAATACTCATCATCCTATAAGTACCTACATTTCAACAAACTCCACTTTAACGCCCCACGGATCGGTTGCTTCATCCAAAATGAGCTCAATAGCTTCAGATATGGCGTCCTTATCGGCCAACAACTCCATTAACATTTTCGTACCAGCCACATTTCGTAGAGTTGTCTGTGCTAATAACATTGTGGATGAGCGAACATTTGCCACTTGTATAACTGCTCGTAGAGGATCTTGTATTCTATAGTAGATAACGGCATCCAGTGTAACTGTCACAGAATCTTTTGTAAGCACTTCTTGTGGCGGCACATCAAAAGCAACCGTTCGTAAGTCAACCCTGGTGAGATCATCAATGCAGGGTAATATGAAAAGTATACCCGGACCACGTGGACCACCCTTCCTAAAGATATGGGATGATGATCAGATCAAAAACGGATCTTTTAAGTTTCTAGGATTACTGGACTTCATTCACCTCAAACGCCCCAAACGAAAGACAACAGCTCGCTTAAATTCCACCATCACGACCAAACAGATAAATAATGAAAGTGGAAAGGTAATAAGAAACAAAAAGAACGAGCCTACAAACGCAATTTTTTCAATTAAAGAATTTTCCTCGTTCTCGCCTGAAAGAAAGTTTTGGTATAAAATAACTTGAGCTCAAAGCCTTGCTTATGTAATACCTACTCGTTACGACAGGACGTCCTGTATGCGCGTTATCATCAGTTCCTTGCGATGGGTTCATTACAAAAAATTTCGAAATAAAATAATTAAAACAAAATTTTATTTTAAATTTTTCTATTTACAATTTATTATTGCATATATTCAATTCTAACTGCCATATCCTCATGCAAACATTAAGGTGGGTCTTATCATTGTTTAATAATATAAGGTTAAGCATTCCGAGACGTTTTTGACACTTTTAGGCTTCATCCTTCCCTATCTGATTGACAGTGCTACTTCTTTTCAAAATCGTATGAAAATGGTAGTAAAAACCAATATTCTTGATACGAACAAAATTACAGCAACACTGAAAGCTTTTGAAGTTTGTTTTATTTTTATTTTGAAAAATTAATTGTCTATTTGGTAAGATTTTTATGAAAATTTATTATTTTAACTAAATAATAGCAATTTTTTCTGTTCTGCCTTTTGTCAGCATACAAATACGTTACCTCATCGTTTGAAGCTTAATTTAAATCAAGGAAAAAGCTTGTGTGCATTCTTACAAGAAGCTCACATTTCACCATAATGCAGGTTCTGACATTGCACATTGGTCCCAAATCCAAAATTTGTGGCATAAACTCAATTTTTAAACTTTTGAGTGTTCAAAAAAGGCATGCTTTTCTAATAGTACATATCGACGTGCCATACGAAAACTAACAGTTTTAAAATTTTTTACGAAAACTAACACTTTTCAAATTCTGTAAGAAGACTAATACGGTGTTTCCACCCAAAGCAAACACCGTTTTTCCTAGCGTGTTTAGAAGCAAACAAAACACCATTCGAAAAACTCATACAAATTTCATAACCCAAACCCATTTCAAACCCCTTTTCAAAGCGTGTTTTTTTTGGGTTTGCATACACTTGTGGCTTTTTCAAACCAAAATTCTGCAAACACGGTGTTTGAGTTTGGTGTAAACACCATATAACACTTTTATTTTGTGTCTGACGAAAACTAACACTTTTAATTTGTGTCTGACGAAAACTAACACTTTTATTTTCTGTCTGACGAAAACTAACACTTTGGGCTAGTACATTTTCTTCAGAGAAAACCTGAAAGTGTTACTTTTCGTCAGACACAAAATAAAAGTGTTAGTTTTCTTCAGACACAAAATTTTTGGTGTTAGTTTTCGTATGGCACGGCGATATTTTATTACACCTTAAAACCAGTTTTATTCATTATATCTAGCAACCATTAGTTTCTGACAAGCCATCAAAGTCAGCTGTTTTGCCACAATAATATTAAAGTTTTGCGAATTTTTTTTTTGCTGAGAACTATTCAAGAGTGGAAAACTTAAGGTTGATTAAAAACAAGTGCACATTTTTAAGGATAATACAGGGAAAAGTAAGTAGAATTTACTCATAACAAGTTTTTCCATGTTTATCCGTCTATTGGGGTAGCTTTGAAGTGCTTTGCGAAAGGTATTTTATGTTAAAAAATTTCATAACTTTTGTGTTTCGTAGACAAAAAGTTATATAACTACACAACGATTCACAAAAGTGAAGAGGCTATATTATTTAGTGAAGTGTATTCAATAAAGCAGTGTAGATATATTATTGGCGTTCATTGCCGTTTTTGAAAAATTCGATCTTTTTCCAGTGAACTTCTATTTCAGCAATTCCGAATTGTTCGACATTTGGGTATCAAATGAAAAAAAGGAAGCAATCTCGAAGTGGGTGTTTGAAAAAAATAAAAGCAAGTACACAAAACGAAAAATTCTAGAAATTAACAAACAAATTACAAATTTTCACACTAATATTAAGAGATATTTTAAAAAATTCAAGGGAGATATTGAAAGATTGAAAAGAAAACATCAGAAGTGGTATTCTCGGCATATGGTGATTAAAATTGGAGAAAAAGATTGTGTGAAGTCTAGTAAGGTAGGACGCCCCTGAAGTGTGCTAGTCTTCCACGCAGAGGACGAAGTGTGAAAGTGACATGCATTTACTTGTTACTTAAGGTAAGTTTTTTATTGTGATCACCGGTGACTCACTGGCACAGAATGTGTTAAATTTTGCGTTACTCATTATACTATTTTCGTTTAAGGGGGCCTTGTGTAAAGAAAACCTCCAAAAAAGTATTTCGACACACCCTATTAGTGTCTAATTGGGTTTTTAGAAATTTAAATTCGCTTATTTATTTGAAATTTACCTTAACATGTATTCAATTAAGCAAATTTTGACATCTTTTGCGATATCGTATCTCAAAAGGAAATTTTTTTCATACCTGGAAGGAACACCCTACTAGCAGTCACGGTGGGCGTGGTCTGATTTATCAGATATTTACTATTTTTCTTCCATATGCCATTGCTATAGGATTTGTCAACTTTCAACTGCGTAGCTGCATTGGTTGAATTTATGCCAAAAAAATGGAATCGGGACCATTGTGCATTGCCCTTCTCGCTAGCTCGAATGAGCTTGAAGCCAATAGTCACCAATCCGCAGATCCTCGAGCTGCTGACCCAGGGTTCTTGGATGAGGACTACATCCATGTCGCATTTAGAAAGCCGAGGATACTTCAGATTTGTGCAGATTTATCTGAAGCACCACCAACATGAGAGCGCTCAGACTTCCCTGACGTACCCATATTGTCGAGGTCAGCCCCATCCCGGAGGTTGTCTCTCAACGACGAGTTGGCGTAACGGGAGCCCTGCTGACTGAAGCATCAGATATAATGCGCACAGGATTGGTTGCTCCCCGTCCAGCAAGCTGTCTTCCATCTCCGAGCTGTTCACGTCACTTTGCGAAAGTCCTGTGGCAGATAACATGATTTGCGCGTTGGACTCCTCCGTTTCCTCTTTCAGTTCTTCGATCCGAGTCCCCCGTTGCAGCGGAGATGGCAGCGCGCTCTGCATAGCCACGGTTTACGTGGATAACGATCTGACCTGCACTAAAATTGAATCTGACCTGCACTCCAATGCACTAGTCCATTGTCACTTTTAAGGGGCTCGAGTGCCTCCTTATTCATGTTGAAGACCACTTGTCTATCAGGCCCTGCCGCATCCCCGACCAGAGTGACACTTCAGTCCTGCGTCGGGAGGGACGGATTCATTATCCGCAGCATCGTGACAATTCTCTCAGGCTCTGGAGGAATCCATGCAATTGCCCTTGGCCAAGCCGGAATGTCATTCCAGTTGACGGCCTCGATTTTTCCACCTTTGTAGACATCACCCAGTCTTGCAGCTGCTGCCTTGTACAGTGCAAGAGTTCATGCGTCGTCATACGCGACTATTTTATTCTGTTCCTGGTGCCAACCCGCATCCGTGACCGCCGCTGTACCACCCGGAATCTTCAAATAAACGTCAATAAAAGCGTTAGCGAGTTCGTTCCGGACGTGTCGCCACTGGTCTTTGGGGATGGCCAAACGGTCGTTGCCTCGGTCAAGAATGCCTATAAGGATCCTGTCCTTAGTTACTTCGGCAAAGCTTGGTTTGCCCACTCCGGGGTGAGATTTTAACTCCACGTCCGATCTCTTGCGTTTGAAAGGGTTTCCGTTTACCCTCTTTGGCACATAAGTGGTTTGGAAATCCGGTATCAGAGATTGCACCAACTCCACCGACTTCCTGGAACTCGGCGACAGCGTTTCCTGCGAGACTCCCTCATATTTCTTCAGGGTCCTTGCGGCCAATCGTTTTTCCAAGTACGCAGAGCGGAGGGGAGATGTCTCCTGGGAGTCCGGACCCGTAGTTGCCATCGCGGTCGCTCCCTTTGCTGAAAGCTCAGGTGCAGCTTTTTTCTCCTTTGGATCTCCGAGGCCAGTTCGTGAGACCGCTGCCACACACGTTAAGAGATTTTTATACCGGCGATTGATGAAAGTTATTAAAAAAAGGATCCAATTAAAAACATTGCCTTGTTTCGTACGTGTTTACTGCTACCCACAAAAAGAGCATGCTTTTTACTGTTAAATTTTAAATTAATTTAATTTTCCTAATAATTTTAAAAAATAAATGTTGAAAAGACAGATTTCCGGAAAAAATCCTGAAATTTTGCGAACGGCGTTCCTTCCTTTTCTACAACAATTTTCCTAAAGGGGGATTTTTTTTACCCTTTTTTGCATCCTTCGTAAATGCAACTCTAATAAGGAAGCTATGCCTTGGCAAATGTCAAAATCTGCTTAACCTTATATCATTTAACAATGGGTCTTATTCAAAATGTATTCAACAAAGTGTGCTTGAATTTGACGTTGCTCTCAATCGGAACTAGGGTATAATGTCAAACAGAAAAATATTTTAACCCACTTGAAAAAAAAATTTTCCCGTTTATAAAATTTTAGGAAAAAAATTGTAAATTAACTTTTGTTTTAAATTTTCAACATTTATATTTTGCCTTTAATTCAAATAAGCAATACGAAAGAATATTCGGTAGCAAATTCAGAAGTATTTTATTGGTATTGAAAAAAACTTCGATGACAGTGAAGAACGGTTGGAATTCAACTCTTTTGTAAGCTAAGGTAAGAAAACTGTAACCAAACATTTTTTACAAAAATCGCGGATGGTATAAGAGTAGATTATTGCTAATATTAAAGAAGAAAAAATTATACCCAATTTACATGTGGTGCACCATAAAGGATTAATTCATTTGTTTACATTCGTTTTACATTATAACCCCTTATAAGAGAAAATATTTAACTGTCAATCACACTTTGTTGAATACATTTTGGTCTTATTACCCAGTCGAACGTCAAAAAGTCGAATAGGAAATCGACTCGTGTAAACCAGCTTCAAGAAACCTTCATTCATCTACATTAGAAAACGACCTTTAAGCGATTTGAATTAAACAATGTGTTGATTTGAAACGTTTCATCGACAAACGACTTGCTTTAAATCACCAAAAATCACTATGGGGGGTTCCAAAATGCCCCATAGTTCATCACGTGATCTATGGAGGTCCCCTTTCCAAAAATTCGTAAATCCTTATTGGTTTTTTGTACGGTCAATTTGGCAATATTATTTTATGATGAATTAAAATATATTATTCAGCTGACGAATATCCATGTCAAGTCGTCAGAAATCGACCCCTCCGCTTGAATAAATTTTGGTGGTGAGTTTTCTTTTACTATAAAACCATCTTCTCCACTATGATGTTTTTTATATTTCAGAAATATATATATTTTGAAAAGCTCATACTGTTGGCAAGTAAAACTATGCGGCAACTTTGAAAAATACTTAGTGAAGGTACCTACTACACCTTTTCCAGATTGAATTCAGAAAACTCCAAATGTATTTCAGAAAACGGCATTTGGATTTCAGAAAAAGCAATTGGATTTCAGAATTTGTCATTTGGATTTCAGAAAAAGCAATTGGATTTCAGAATTTGTCATTTGGATTTCAGAAAAAGCAATTGGATTTCAGAATTTGTCATTTGGATTTCAGAAAAAGCAATTGGATTTCAGAATGTGTCAATTGGATTTCAGAAATCGTCAAGGGTATTTCAGAAAATACCTTTCGAACTGTTTTTGCCATGTTAATATTTGATTATGTATAAAGAAGGCCATGGGTGTCATCAGGCCGACCACATTCAAATTCAAAGGGTGGAAACAGACCAAAAAAACTTACCGAAAGCCAAGTCGATGAAAGTCTTACTTGGTTGGAAAAAATTGCAGCATGACTCTGGCGGAAATCAAAGTCAGAATCCAAGAAGAGTTCAATATCAATTTAGCTAAATCCACAATCGCCAACTATTTGGAATGCAGGTTCTTCTCAATTAAAAAGATGCATGCTGAGCCAGTTACCATGAATAGTGCTGTAAATAAAGCCAAGCGGTCGCAGTATGTACAGGAATTGAATAATTACGCACAGTCTGGCTGTAAAATTATTTGGATCGATGAAACCAATTTTAATCTTTTTTGCCGCCATTCACGAGGGCGATCGAGAGTAGGACATCGCGCAGTTCAAGAGCTGCCGGCAGCTCGGGGACCAAATGTACATTTGATCGGTGCAATATCAACCGCAGGAGTTGTCGCAATGGACCGGCAAAGAGGTGCGTTTCGAAGCAATACGTGTAAGGAGTGGATCGTGACAGTGCTACGTCGTTGGGTAGAGCAGGGCAACACTTTGGACGACGTGGTAATAGTAAGCGACAATGCACCTTGCCACAGCAATCTCGAAAATGCTATTAATGAGTATTCAACTGGAAGAGCAAAGTTGTTGCGCTTAGGGCCATACAGTCCAATGCTTAACCCAATAGAAATTATATGGTCCAAGGTCAAATGTCATGTTAAGAATAATTTGCTTGTCCCGGAAGTACAAGGCCTCAATTTAATGGAACAACGGCTCCAATACCTTGAAGGCAAAATAGACCAAGCAAAAGCTACAGTAACAGGAGGGGACTGCGCTCGGGCGGCTCAACACGCAGCATCGTTCTATGCTGATGCATTAGCAATGCAAGATATGAGGGTCGGAGAATGATAGCTATTTATGTTTGTACTACATATGTTTGTCTTATTTTGAATTGTATCTGTATTGAATAATTTGTAACCTGACTTGAACTTAAAAACAATTTTCCAATAAATTTTACGATATCTGAAATCCAATTGACACATTCTGAAATCCAATTGCTTATTCTGAAATCCAATTGACAAATTCTGAAATCCAAATGACAAATTCTGAAATCCAATTGCTTTTTCTGAAATCCAAATGACAAATTCTGAAATCCAATTGCTTTTTCTGAAATTCAATTGCCGTTTTCTGAATTCAATCTGGAAAAGGTGTAGAAAATTAAGCGACTAAGATGCACCGAACAAAAAAGTAAACCTACCAGCATCAAATCCAGCTGAGAAGAAAGAGACAGCAATTTTAAGTTTTTTTTTTTTAATGTATCTTTCTTTAAAAAATATCACACAGAACAGTTTTAACGACTAACATATTCCCTTTTCGAACAATCCGCAACACATTCAAATTGCGTTGGCATCACTTTGCTGTCCAGACTCCGGTAAGCTTCTTCACCGTCCTCTCGTTCATTCACTTGCGTTCTTTGCTTCGTTTTTGAACTAGTCGCTGCACTACATTCGCTGCATTTGCTCTTCATCAATTGTTTGATTAAATTTATAGGAAACGGAAATATTATATTCTTATTTTGATCACCGGAAATTTGGCTTAAAGTTTGCAAATAACGTAGCTAAATGGAATATTGTTTGAGGTGTAAAAAAAAGTGAGGTTAGTTTCTTAAGCAGTAATTTTTTTCATCTACCTGCAGTGCCACAGGATTGGCAGCGATGACATCGGATGCTGCCTTAAGAGCTCTGGAAGCATTTAGCTCGCCTTCAGCGGAAACCACTTTTGCTTTTGCTTCACGGATTGCTTCCGCTTCAGCGGCCATGGCTCTTTGTAAATTCAATGGTAAGCGAACATCTTTGCTGAAATTGTAAATAATAGTTTTTATTAAAACTACAAGCACATAAAAATACCAAATCCGCAGATCCAGGTGATGTGACTTCGTCATTTTGTAGCACTATTTCCCTGCAATTGTCGCATCACCTGTTCCCATAATTTCACATAAACTGTAGCATCACCTACTCATGTCATATGATAGGTACGATGTCACATCATTCGTCTTCAAATCCAGAGTAGCAGGTGATGTGAAACAATGCCAAAATTAGTTACTAGAATTTCACATAACCTGGTGAGCAAGATGTCACATCAAATCCGGGGTCCAGTTGATGCGACATCTGTGCCTCATTCAGCCTTGTTTAAAAAATATACAGGCCCATCAATAACAACTTTTCCACTTCCCCACATACTTACATTTCCACCCGCTCCACGTATACTCCCCATGGTGATGTAGCAGATTTAAGTATAGCTGCCATAGCCATAGATACCGAATCCTTCTCAGACATCAATTCCAAGACTTGTTTTTGTCCAGCTATATTACGCAGAGTCGCTTGTGCCAGCATGCGAGTAGCAAAATGCACATTCTCCACTTGTATCACAGCCAGCAAAGGATCGTAAATGCGATAATAAACAGCTGCATCCAAACTTATAGTCACATGATCTTTGGTGAGTATCTCCTGTGCTGGCACATCATAAGATATCGTACGCAAATCCACAGTGACACACAAATCGACGCATGGTATACAAAAAACCAAACCCGGACCACGTGGTCCCCCACGTCTGGTAAAAGGTGTGATATTATAGGTTTGTTTATTGGGCTGCTCTAGTTTACGCCAGATTGAGATATTTCACAAAATTGTGTTTAACGAACACTTTTCTTGCTCTAGGTTGCTCTATCTTTTGTTTCATGAGTACGCTCAAAAGAAAACTAGAGTAATCCAGATCACAAATTTCTGCTCTAGCTTTTTTTATGGAGTAAGTTAGAGCAGAGAAGCAATTGTCAGTCAGGAAAAAATAAATTTCTGAAAACTTCAAAGAAATTAACTTGCAAGAAAATCAATGATTTTGTATACGTGAATTTGCATTAATTTTGAAGATTTAAACAAAAAAACCAAATAAAAGTAAACTATCGATATTCAAGTGTTTCATGGTAATTCTGCTCTGAGTTGCTCTAAGTTGCTCTATTTCTATTTTGACAGCTGTCCTGCTCTGCTCTGCTCTAACCTACTCTGAACTTTTTTTTGGTCAGTAAACAAACCTTATAAACTGTACCAAGTTATTTGCTTCAAAAACCTACCTTAAACGTCCACAACGGAATATGACTACTCTTCGATATTCCGGCATTACGATCAAGCATAAAAATATTGATAAGGGAATCATTATTATCGTGAGCACTAGAGAGACGAAAACGATGACTGTTTCAATACCGCTTGGTGCCTGTGTGTCACCTGAAAATATTTAAAAATGTTTAACTTTCCATGCTACGGGATATTAGGTATGTGAGCGTTTTTATGAACTCACTTGTTTTAAAATACCCAATTGATCTTCGATGGCGCACCATTTTTTATCTTTACTAAAAATTTTGATCGCCAAAATAAAAAAGACAAATAAAAATATTTGAAATTTCAGTTTCAGATATTTTGATAGGTTTGTTTATTGGGCTGCTCTACCTTACGCCAGATTGAGATATTTCATAAAATCGTGTTTAATAAACACTTTTCTTGCTCTATCTTTTGTTTCATGAGTACGCTCAAAACAAAACTAGAGTAATCCAGATCACAAATTTCTGCTCTAGCTTTTTTTATGGAGTTAGTTAGAGCAGAGAAGCAATTGTCAGTCAGGAAAAATTAAATTTTTGAAAACTTCAAAAAAATTAGTTTGCAAGAAAATCAATGTTTTCGTATACGTAAATTTGCATTAATTTTGAAGATTTAAACAAAAAAAAACAAATAAAAAGAAACTATCGAGATTCAAGTGTTTCATGGCATTTCTGCTCTGAGTTGCTCCAAGTTGCTCTATTTCTATTTTGACAGCTGCCCTGCTCTGTTCTGCTCTAACCTGCTCTGAATTTTTTTTTGGTCAGTAAACAAACCTGATGTTAAATATTAACCCAGTCAATAGTTTTTTGGGTCTTCCGAAAGTATCCACAGATAGCGCTCAAAACACGATCGTATCTCCAGCATTTTGAATTCGTGTGCTCTGTGGTCGGCTTCGAAATTCCTGCATCGAAGTAAGGGGGTTGGCTCAGTTTCTGTCAAGGTACCTGAAGTTTCCCGTCCCCGAGCAATTATGTTGAATTGAAACTCTGTCACGAAATAGACGAAGGGGGTGAGAAGAGAGAGGAAGGTTCAGGCAGGGTTGTCATTGAACCGCAGGGTTGTCGGAACGGAAGAAAAAAATTGGAAGAAATTTGGTGAAAAATTGCAAGTTTGGCGCTTTTTTCCATACAAATCTCATTTTTCAAATTTGGAATTCCATCACATTTGACCTCATTTGCCGAACAATACAATCCACAGTTCTTCAAAATAGCAACCCTGTGGGTGTTCAACATTAAGGATTGTCCAGCAGGAACCATAATGGGCAATTGACGTGCGATAAATTTTGCACTATGCACCGCTGTAAATAAGAATTTCAACTATTTTTTTTAAAGAAAATTGGCCAATTCTACCAGGAAAAGACTGGTAGAAGATTCTTGAAGGGAAGGTGAAGCCAAATTGTAAACGATGTCGAACTGGCTCATTTAATTCGTCAAATTTGGTGCGGTGTAAATGTACTGTAACATAACATACTGTTTCTACGTATAATTAAATCTATCTTAAAAATATATTTGTACCGTTATATTTTAAACATCCATTAGCTCAATTGGGAATGGAAATATTATGGTTGTATTACGTTCAGCGGCAATTGTATTCATCGTTTGTAAATATCTCAACTAAACGAAAAACAAGTATTAATTAATGAATTTACTTTATTGCAAACTAATTTACCTGAAGTGCAATCGGATTTATTGCAATTATATCGGAAGCTTGTTTCAACGCTTTCGAAGCACTAAATTCACCTTCCGCGGCAACAATTTTCGCTTTAGCTTCACGACCAGCTTCGGCTTCTGCGGCCATTGCACGTTGCAAAGAAAGTGGTAGACTAACGTCTTTACTGCGGAAATGGAAGAGGTATGAAAGTTTTAAACCTAGTGTGAGAGGTAATACTCATCATCCTATAAGTACCTACATTTCAACAAACTCCACTTTAACGCCCCACGGATCGGTTGCTTCATCCAAAATGAGCTCAATAGCTTCAGATATGGCGTCCTTATCGGCCAACAACTCCATTAACATTTTCGTACCAGCCACATTTCGTAGAGTTGTCTGTGCTAATAACATTGTGGATGAGCCAACATTTGCCACTTGTATAACTGCTCGCAAAGGATCTTGTATTCTATAGTAGATAACGGCATCCAGTGTAACTGTCACAGAATCTTTTGTAAGCACTTCTTGTGGCGGCACATCAAAAGCAACCGTTCGTAAGTCAACACTGGTGAGATCATCAATGCAGGGTAATATGAAAAGTATACCCGGACCACGTGGACCACCCTTTCTAAAGATATGGGATGATGATCAGATCAAAAACGGATCTTTTAAGTTTCTAGGATTACTGGATTTCATTCACCTCAAACGCCCCAAACGAAAGACAACAGCTCGCTTAAATTCCACCATCACCACCAAACAGATAAATAATGAAAGTGGAAAGGTAATAAGAAACAAAAAGAATGAGCCTACAAACGCAATTTTTTCAATTAAAGAATTGTCCTCGTTCTCGCCTGAAAGAAAGTTTTGGAATAAAATAACTTGAGCTCAAAGCCTTGCTTATGTAATACCTACTTGTTGCGACAGGGCGCCCTGAGTGCGCGTTAACATCAGTTCCTTGCGGTGAGTTCATTACAAAAAATTTAGAAAAAAAATTATTAAAACAAAATTTTATTTTAAATCTTTCTATTTATAAGGTTTGTTTATTGGGCTGCTCTAGCTTACGCCAGATTGAGATATTTCACAAAATTGTGTTTAACGAACACTTTTCTTGCTCTAGGCTGCTCTATCTTTTGTTTCATGAGTACGCTCAAAACAAAACTAGAGTAATCCAGATCACAAATTTCTGCTCTAGCTTTTTTTATGGAGTAAGTTAGAGCAGAGAAGCATTGTCAATGAGGAAAAAAAAATTTTTTTGAAAACTTCAAAAAAATTAGCTTGCAAGAAAATCAATGTTTTTGTATACGTGAATGTGCATTAATTTTGAAGATTTAAACAAAAAAACCAAATAAAAAGAAACTATCGAGATTCAAGTGTTTCATGGCATTTCTGCTCTGAGTTGCTCTATTTCTATTTTGACAGCTGCCCTGCTCTGCTCTGCTCTAACCTGCTCTGAACTTTTTTTTGGTCAGTAAACAAACCTATATTCAATTTTAACTGTCATATATTAATTCAAACATTAAGGTGGGTCTTATGACCAAAGCAATTGATTAGGTCACACCGAGGTACCATATACATATAACTGGGCCACTTAAAACCAGATCTCAAATATCCACTAATATTTCGTTATTTGACTGCCCAATAACTTTTTTGATCCAAAACAAAAACCTTTTCAAACCTAAAAAATGTGATAAATCAATTCTTCATTTATTTATTTGTGTTTCATATTTATTTCTCACAAATAGTACATTTAAACTGCACCAAAATAGGCGAAAAATTTGCTAATTTGGCGTTTTTTCTATACTAATCTCATTTTCCAAATTTGAACAAACAACAGCAAACGACCTTGAAACGATCTGCGTAAAGGCTCATTTACACGGGTCTATTTTTATCGAACCACTTGTGTTCAATCCTTAAATACAAGGTGAAGATCGATCAAACTGCTGTTTACACGGTGATTTTGTTTTCAACATGGCTAGCCCTAGTTGGCGGGACTTTACTTAAGTCCGCGTTTTGGTTTCTCGGTATTTTCTCATTGTCAAGAAATGTTATAAATTTGATGAAAATTTTATGGTACATTTACACAGCACCAAATTTGGTAAATGTTGCAAATTTGGCGCTTTTTTCCATACAAATTTCATTTTCCAAATTTGGAATTCCATCGCATTTGGCCTCATTCGCTGAAAAATACAATCCACAATTCCTCAAAATAGCAACCTTGCCTGTGTTCCACATTTAGAATTGCCCAGCAAGAACCTTAATGGGTAATTAACGTGTGAAAACTTTTGCATTATGCACAGTTCTAAATAACAATTTCAACTATTTTTTTTATGATATTGGACCAGTTCCACTAAGAAAAGAGAGAAGCCTTCTTGATTATTCATTTATTATTACTCTACATGTGTTTAAAACATCAAGGTGATGCATTTTCTTTCGGTGGCTTTGTATTCTGGTAGAAGATTCTTGCAGGGAAGGTGAAGCCAAATGCAAATTTGCCAGTATAAACAGGTTCGAAATGACACATTCAAATTCGCCAAATTTGGTGCAGTATAAATGTACTATTACATTCTTCAAGTAGTTCATTTGAAATTTGGAGCTAGTTCCCGCGGCCACTTCCATGATCTAGTTCAATGAACCAAATAGTTCATGAACTACCCAAGCCTACAACAAATTGATAAATATTTGACATCTCAAGTTTTTTCGCACTACAGAAAAGTTGTGAAAAAACGTGTGAAAATTTCTTTTGAGCAAAAAAGTCTGGAAAACTGTTGGTTTAAACAATAAAAAATGTCTTTCGGTGGACAAGCAAATCAAGCTTGGCAAAGAAAACCTGGTTTTTATCAAACCGGCAATCAAAGTGCAATGTTCTTACAGCAACAACAACAGCAGTCGGCTTTTGGTGCATCGGCCATTTTTCCGCAAGGTGGTGGGCCTCCGTCTGTAGCATACCCCCAGCCGCGTACGGCAAATCTTAATCCGGTCGCTTTTCAACAATCAAATATTGGTGGCGGCCAAACAATGACCAATTCAATTGGAACTGTGACTAAAATCAATAACGAATGCGGTTTAATCAACGATGAGGTATTCTTCTATCGCAGCGCATGCAAGGGGTTGATACCAAAGTTGGGCGACCGTGTTGTATTTGAAGCAACTTATTCAACGACTGGACAATTTAAGTGGAATGCAACGGCTTTGCAATTAATGGGGTAAGAAAGTTCTTTTTCATATTTTCGATTTTAATCTCAATTTTGTCATATGAAAGTGCGTTGGTTTTCAACGATAAGAGTCCGGGAGGGGAGGGTTTATGGTGCCGGCCAGCAAATATTCTTTAGAAATTTAATTTTATAGCTCGTTATATGTAGGTATGTACATAATATGTACTACATATGTTCGCCCATATAACTTAACATCAACATCCTGTTGTTGTTGTTGTAGCGAGGTGTAGCCCTGCCTAAATGTCAGACAGGGTCACCCCGAGTGTATTGCTCTTGGCCGGGTCGATATAAGAAAACGGCCCGGGTCGTTTCGGCACGATGGGTACAGCACAAGTACTGGTACCGTTCTCGTAGAACCGGCAATACAAGAAACTAGCCGTGTAGGCCATGTAGGTCATTTAGCGTTACCCAGGGTGCACCAACTGGGAGGCGACCTACTTTTACACCCCACTACTTTTACATCCTGCACGTGTTATCTTCCTGAGACTTCTTCAGAATATGACGGCTTTTAGTTATGGATTTTCGGGATTCCCTTTACGTCAGTTGAAGATGTTGAAATGTCATCTTCTCTATACATATAAAAAATTTAGGTTGTAGAAGTTTTTTTGGTGAGGAATTGGCTTAAAAACTACTACACGTTTTCAAGCAGTACTTTCGAAAGCATCAAATTAATTTTAGAAACCATTAAATCAATTTTAGAAGATATCAAATGAACTTTAGAATAGCAAAATGTTATTTAAAAAGCGTCAAATGTACTTTTGCATTATCAAATTTACTTTAGAAGTCATCAGTTTGATTTTAGAAAGCATCAAATGTACTTAAGAATCATCAAATGTACTCTAGAAATCATCAAATGTACTTTAGAAGCGTCAAATGTACTTAAGAAATCGTCAAATGTACTTTCGAAAATTTCTAATTAATACTTTCGAATGTACATTTGACCAATTCGAAAGTACATTTGATGTTTTGTATAGTGATTCTAAAGTACATTTGGAGCTTTCTAAGTGAGGGCCGCCGTGGTGTAGCGGTTAAGTGTTCGGCCTTCTACACCAAGTCGGCGGTTCGAGGCCCGGCAAAGGTAACATCAAAAATTATTTAAAAAAGAGTTTTTCTAAACGGGGTTGCCCCTCGGCACTAGTTTGGCAAACTCTCCGGGTGTATTTCTGCCATGAGAAGCTTCTCAGCAAAAAATTTATTTGCTTTGCAAGTGCCGTTCGGAGGCCAACTTGTAGGAAAACTCAAAAGCAACACGCCACAAGTTGGAAAGAGAAGCTCGGCTAAAAATCTCGTTAGAGGTTATGATAATCTGGTGGTATATCGCTGCCATTAGTTTTTTTTTTTTTATTTGGTCGAACTAATAACGAAACACTCTTTGATGGGGATCCAGGGAGTACGTATGGGAAGTGTCGAACACTATTTGGCTTTTAATTTTTTCAAAGATCTCACTTTGGCCCTGTAAAGCACTTCTTGCGGACACTCTTAAACAGAAAAAACGACAGTAATCAAACAAGAGAAGCAAGAAGGTCACGCTAACATTTTACCTTTTTTAATTTTTTTAACAAAACAATTAGAAACCCAAATCTTCGAAGCGTCCAACTTTGAACTTCGAAAGCCCGTAATAAATTTTTGGAGGCTAACTTCGAAAAACGGGAACATTGTTTTTTTAATTTTGTCTTAAGCCTGGTTTTCATTAGGTCAAATTTTGACAAATTCTATCGACTTTATCGAATTAACTAACGAAATCTCGATAAATTCTATGAAATTTGACGTACTGAAAACCAGCCTTTAAGCTCATTTAAAATGATTTTAAAATTTTTCAGGAGCAATTTAAATCATCAAACTCCACAATTGCCATCATTAATGGATAGCGCAGCCGTTGGTGGTGGAAGGAGTGGTAGTGGTTACAATGCAGTGCCACCACCCAACGAATATCAACTTGCACTGCAAGAAGCCCAACGTCATGGTTCACCGAGACATGCTTCACCAATACGCGGAGAACGTTTAAGTTTACGCGAAAGAGAGCGACGTGATCGTGAAATTAATTTACGCTCACGTGATAGAGATGATGTAATAAAAAAAAATTTATATATACATACATACATACTAGATACATATTTATTTAAATTGCAAGAGATGGCGACGATTTTCTATAACTTTGCATTATATACGTATATTCTACAATAATTTAATTAGACGTAAATCAACTCATTATAACTTATATCCATGGTCATTGCGCCTCATGCATAAAGGGGCATGTACTCGGACTCGATTTGTTTTACCTTTTACTTAAAATTCGAGTCTGAGCAAATCGGTACCCTAATATAGAAGGGCCTTAACTCATCTTTTCTTAGCTTAAAAATTACTAGAAAAAACTGATTTTAAAGTAAACCATAGCAAGATGGCTTGTTCTAAAACACAAATATCAATGCCTGTAATATTTATCTACGATATAGTATAGAACTAAGATTTTAATGAAGCTTCGTTTAGAAGTTATTATTATTAGCAACTTGATTGCAAATAAAAAATGAGTTAGGGCCTTTCTATGTTAGTGTAAGCTAAGCTTTTACGGACGAGGTCCGACTTGCCTTCTCCATTGCATTATTATTATTTTTTTTTTTTTTCATTTTTGTATGCGGAGATACGCAAGTCTAACCCCCATATTCATAAAAAATAAAATCGGTTTATAAAGCTTTTTAAAATTACATTTTCATACAATTGAATTATAAGAGCTTATTAAACCTTTTATATTTTTTATGAATAAGGGGGTAAATCTATATATTTTATGATAGAATGGTATAACAAAAATCCTTGTCAGCTCTTGAAATCAAGCTATTCCCAATGAGATAAATATTCAATACAATATAATCAAATCTCTACACAGGATGAAAGGGATCGCAAACGTCGTCGTGAAGATGTTCCACGTAGTCGTGAGGATATAGCACGTAGTCGTGAACGTATTTTGGGTAGTCGTCATGAGAGAGATCTTGAACGTGAGCGTGAACGTGAACGAGAGCGTGAACGTGAACGTGTTGTTCGTGCCATCGAAGGTAAAATCGATCATTTGTTGGAACGTAAAGAACGTGAACGAGAGAGAGAACGTGAGCGCGAACGTGAACGTGAACGGGAGAGGGAAAGGGAACGTGAGAGAGCACGTGAGCGTGATCGTGAAAGAGAACGTGAAAGGGAGCGTGTAGTTGTTGAACGCAGTCCTCATCGTCCGGTTGCCAAAGGGCGACGTAAACGTGAATTACGTCGTTATGTCATACAAATACCTAAAAATATTTTGACTTTGTAAGTGCATTTCTATGTGAATTCATGTTTATTTTACTAAGGGTGAATCAAAAGAAATTGTTAAGGTCTTATCCTCTCAAAAAAGAGTACGCGATAAGAAAAAACACGATGTGTGTTTTTTGAACAAAATGAAATGAAAGATTACAGAAAAAATAGCGACCCTATGGGTTAAGTTACAGCGCTTATTGTTTGCGAGGCTTAATTTCTTATCAATAACTATAACTTTTGAGGAAGTAAGGACCGAAGACATTTTTTAATCACCCTACATACTAAACATTTTTGCTAAATTTATTTGAAATTTTGTATCACCTTTTCATCACACAAAAACTTTGTAGCAAATCGGCCGACTACCAAGAAATACGTCAACGTTATTCAACTCTATATATACCATCCGATTTTTTTCATTCCAATGTCGTATGGCCAAAAGTATTTACACCGGATAATCCATTCTCACTACAACGCCCATGCCAATTTCATGTAATGCATCGCGACGTAGATTCACCATTTGCACAAAATAACGACGATGTTCTCGAACCATCAGATGCAAATTATTTGTATTCGGCTAAAGTTATGCTTTTGTCATGCCCACCACTCGCCGAACTCTATCAAAAATGTTTCGAAGAAGATGAGAATGACAACGACCAAACTGCTGTACATCCATCACGTTTAATTAGTTTTCTCGTAGGTACTCGAGGACGTAATGAACCGATGGCAATTGGTGGTCCATGGAGTCCATCGCTTGATGGTGAAAATCCCGACAAGGATCCAGGCGTATTAATACGCACGGCTATACGTACATGCAAAGCATTGACTGGCATCGATCTGTCTCAGTGTACACAATGGTATGTGAATATATTCTTAAGATTAATGTATTTATATGGAGCATGATTTTTAAGTTTAATAGACATTTAAAATGAAATTATATATTTAAGTTAGACTAAGTTAAATGCGTATAATGCTTTGAGGCATTAATAATTTTAGTAGTAGGAGAAAGTTTACTTTTTTCGAAGGATGTTCTTTTTTAAGTTTAGTTTTAGTAAACTAATCCAGTAGAAAACGGAAGGAGTGGTTTTTACTTACAGAAGCACTTCGCCGAGGTCTAAGATGGCCTTGACAATTTTACTTCCGAGAAATTACTAGTTTGAATTGGTTTCAATCTTAGTTTTAATCGTTTTTTTATTGACATTTAGTGTTCGGGCAAGTATTTAGGACAAAACACCTTCTCATAAGCATTATTAACACACACCAAGCAAATAATTAAGCTCACTCTGTAGGCAAACTAGTGTAGAACGACACAGGGTTTATATGTTAGAGTCAATTCATCATGCCTAACTAGCACAGTTTGTAGCTGGAACGGAACTTCGACTAGTTTTGTGACTTCAATGTGATTTTTGGGACGTGCATACTAAAAATGGAACTATGAAGTAATATTTGCTACAAAGTAACGAATTCCCTAATGCAACTATTCTGACACTACAACAAATTTGATATAAGAATAACTTAAAAGTGCTATTCTCTAAAAAGTTACCCTTTCAGAGTAATTATGGAACTTTGTAGTAATATTTATTATAAAATGGCCACTACTCGTTTCATATGTCATATATTGCATACACTTAAGAGTAATTACAATTTGACTATAGTGACAGTGACTGGCAATATGAAACTTTGAAGTAATATTTTAGAGAAACTATACAAATTTACTTGAAAGTATTATTCTAGAAAAAGAATCACTTCAAAGTAACTTGACGATAGTTGTAAATCGCCTAAAGCAACTATTGTGCCACTACAAATTTCAAGTGTCGTGTAAAACGAAGTTTTTGAATAATTATGACTACATATATGAAAGCTTAACCATTAACTTTAGGGTCCTTTTCTTATGTAGACTTTGAAAAACAAAAACGATAAAGAAGATTAATTAAGCCATTTTCTCCCTTAAAGTATCAATTTTGAGAATATCTTTAAAATAATATTAACACCAAGTGGCAAATAGCCGACTGAAACTATAATTCTGACAGTTATTAACTTTCTTTTTTACCTTTTGCAAAGTGGCCAATATAGTTACTACCATCACCACCACAGCGCTGCTACCAAATACTTTTCTAACAAAGTAACTTTTACTTCAAAGTTGCCGTCCCCGTTTCTGTTACCTTGTGCTAGTTCGAAGCCTTAAGCCTCAATTCAATAAAACTTTCCAGGTTCCACTTCCATACAAAGTTTGTGGAACGTAAAGCGAGACGAGATTATGACAAATGCTCAAAGCCGAGTCACGGACTTGTCAAAATATCACAAAGTTTTATGTAACTCGGGCTTTAGTTGGGCACAGAGCATCAACTTTTTTTATGTTATTTTAAGCGAAAATTTTAATGGCATTGGAAATGTTCACTAATCGTTACTTAAATTGTTTAGGTAGTGCAAATCTTCTGTTAAGGAAATATCTCTGCTCCATAGAGATTAGTTAGAGTTCAATAAGAAGAGTAATCACCTACTAACTGCATTACGACTTTTAGAGTTTTGACTGACTCGAAGTTCCTTTTTAAAATAAACTAAGGTTTGCGTAGACGTATTATGGCCTTTGCTTGCTCGCTATAATAAGTATAAATAATTACCTTTAGCGAACTGTACAAAATTGAAAAAAAAAAATAATAATAATTTAAATTTATTTTCATATAGATCAATATACCTACAATTGCGATTGCATTCTCCGTTTTTTTCCGCCCACAATTTCATACCAAAAAAATTTAAATTTAATAACATGAAAAAAAATGTTTTACGAGCACACAAAATTTTCCATGTTCCTTATGATTTTTTTCTTTCTTTTCCATGTACGTAAATGCGTCTGCTTTGCTACACCATTTCACTGGTGTTTGCTTTCATTATATAAAAAAAAATTATCAAAATAAACCAAACCTCACAACTACGAACAAACTTCACCATACCCAACTGGCGGAACGGCGGAAACGGAACATCGAACATCAAACCAACGATCAAACAAAAAAACTACACACGCACTTGTTATAACACCTATGGCTTATTTGGAACTGGTATCATTGGCTCACTTTGGATTTGTCACTGCGTTCCTTTCGCTATAATACGAATTGGTTGTTGTTTCTCTCATTGTTACCTGATGGCTTAAATGATATATCGCAACAACACTGTGCGTCGCATGATGTACCAACCAACACACTGTCAAACACGACGATGCTGACGACTTCAACTACTACGGTTACAACAACCAACACCACCACTCATTCAAACATAAACAACAAAAACCATGAATCCTTTGATGATGCGCGTGATGCTGCTGCTGCACTTCTGGGACTGGAATTGGGGTTTCTTTTTTTCCATTCAAATCGATTTGTATTTGCTTGTTGCATTAGGTATCGTTTTGTCGAGATTCAATATCATCGACAAGATCACAAGAAGAAGGATGGACCAACACGTATCGAAACTGTTGTGATGTATTTACCAGATGTACATTCTTGTATGCCGAATTCAACACAATGGCAAGATATAAATAAGGTCTACAAAAATGCTCTGGATAATATAATAGCTCGTAGAAGTGCTAATTCCAAAGCAGCACCTACAACAACTAATACCGGCTCGGTTGCTGAGCAAGCCGATGCTGCGGATGATGCTGATGCTAATGCCGCCGATACGACCAACACTATCGTTGTCGTTGAAGACGATGTACTGGATAAGAGCGGCACGAGTGATGCAGCAAATGCGACATTAAATGGCAATGAAGGTGACGACGCTGGTGATGCTGATGCTACAACAACAGCAGATGCTGATACTTCAACGGATGTGGCTGCAACAAATGAGGAGGTAGACGCGAGCGCTGTGCGTGGCAACAATATGGTGTTGTGTGTCTGTTAAAGACACACGCACATATATGCAAATTATATAGTTTTTAACTTAATAATCTTAGTACCAGCTTTTATTTTTTTTTTTCTTTCTATGTATGCCGTTTTGTGGAGTATTTTAGTTTTTGTTTATGCCGACTTCGTTTTATGTTTTATACTTTGTCAACGTACCAAATAGTTACTCGCTCTCTCTCTCTCTATCATTTATTCACACTTTATTTTCCACACGCTCTTAAGGATGAGCGCCAAATTTTTAAGTATTATTCTAGCTCTAGCGCTAATTCTTAACATTTTTATAGATACATATATTTTTTTACTGTTTAATAGGCTCATACTAAAAAATACCCTTTTTAACCAATTTTCAGGCGCTTTTGGAAATAAAAGTTATTTCGGCAAATAATCGCGCTAGAGTAGAAAAAAAACTAAATAGAATATGAGAAATGTTTAGGTTAGGTTAATAATAATAATAATAAACTGAGGTTATGCACTGCGACCGTAAGATCTATTGTGCCCTCGTATTCTCATAGCACATCTTCTAAGCCGACCGCCTTCAGGAAATCCAGAATCTCGTTCGGCTTTAGTTGAGGTTAGGTTAGATGAAAGAGGTAGAGCTCTTAAAATTATTCGAATTTTCGAAATTTCGATTGCCAATTTTTCGCTACTCAAAATCGAATATTACTATTCCATGAGCTACTATTATTCGAATTTTCGAACATAAGACGAAGACGAAGTTCGAATAGTGGTTTTCGAATTTCACTATTCGAATACTGACTTAATAGTTCGAGTATTCGAATATTAAGAGCTCCAAAAAGAAGCTGTCTCCTAGCACTCCCTAGCAGAAATTTAACCTTCTTGTAGATAGATATAAAGTGACACTCCCAATAATATATTTGCCTGAAGAGCTTTTATACTACTAGAGCTTGCCCTTGCCCTGCTTAATGGGCATGGTCATTCCGAAATCACATACAACTTCTCACGGAATTCCTAAAGAAACTGGTAACTTCAACAAAAGAGAAATTTGTGTTAGATGTGTAGTTTCTATTGACTAAATGAAGAGTCCGTGAGGTGTTCCGTTAGGACTCCCTCCTCTGTGCGATAACCGTCCCAGGGAGGCTCTCAGAGGATCGCACCCGACGTAGAAAAGCGCATTTTAAAAATCGATGATATAAGGGTTATTGGAGCACCTAGTTTGCGGGTGCTCCGCTGGGCGCTTCTATGTTTTACCTTCGGGTGAGACTTGCCTTTTTCTGTGGGTTGCCGGGACTTAGTGCTGCTTGCAGCACAACTTCCTAATTAGGTTCCAATTAAACTTTTAAATATAAGAACGAGACTGACTCTTCGAGTTAACAATTTTAATCTTTATTTTTCACACGAGTTTTTTAGCTGCGGGTCAAATGTAAAGCCGGAATCAGAATGGCCGATATGAACGACCGGTCGGTCATTTCCTCTTACTCTTTCTCACACAGGTGTCTACATGGGCGATGACACCTGCTACACTCGTCATGCAATTCACCACGCTTGCATTCTTCATTTACGGAGTTCCAAATCTGTCCCTTAAAAAATAAAAATAAAAAACTTTTTAAAACCCCTAAAAGGTGCGTTTACAGTGTCGCACAAACGGAGCCCCATATAACCCCTAAGCATCCCGAATGAACTCCGCTTTTCAGGGTAATGCGTAAAAGCTTCAATGCGGTGTTCTTTTCTCGGACTCCCTTTTCTCTCCATATTAGGAGCGCTTCTTCAAGAGAGTTTTGACGTAGCCTCTTTAGGCTGCTTTTTGGGATCGCTGCGTACTTTGTTGGCTGGGATGAATATGATATACAGCATGCAGGGCATACATTTGGTATGATGGGATTGAATCTGAACACCACCTTATGACACTGTCTTGGGAACGATTTTATTCGCCTCTTACGACAGGCATACCTACCTCGGACATATTGTAAACCCCTAACCAGCAGGGGTATGTAAGGTAGCTCTCTTTTGAGTTACTTCAGATTCACATAACTAGACCTAACAGAGGTTTCTACCGACTCGGTGTGGATTACGTTTAGACCCCTTCTTTTAGATCGTATAAATGTTGCCGGTGCAATAAGGCCTTATAATAGTAATAATACTACTTTAGCGCCATTTATTTGTCGAGATATATAATTTTATTTTAACGCCCATAGTGCACTGACCCCGCCCCCTTCAAAGACCTAATAAATCATTTAACTTCAGCAACACGCTTTTTGAAATTTTGGAATTTCAAATCACTATCTTATTATTTAGTTGCTTTAGATTTCAATAATTTAGCCAAAAATTCTATTAGGCAACCAAAAAGAAATATTGTATTAAGAAAAAAAACTTTACAAAAAATACATTCAAAAAAATTACTGACCAACAACAAATTTTCACATCATAAGAGCGTTTAGAAAAATATGTTTTTAAATTAACACTATACAGCAAGAGTGAAGATTGAAGCGTCAATCACGCGAAATGATTGAGCATTTATGCATATTACTTTACATTTTATTTTAATAAATCTTGCTGATTTCAGAATGGCGAAAATGGTGGTGCAACTCACTATTCCAAATTGGATGTGAAAACTATGAAGGTTCAAGAGATTCGCGATGAACTAATTGCAAGGAATCTCCCATCAAAAGGTATGTAAATGAAGTAACCATCTACTGAAAGGCTGGTAGTAGATTCAACTAAAAAAAAATCATTACTAACACTTTTTTTTAGGAGCACGTAATGTTATTAGTGCACGTTTATTAAAAGCAATAAACACGGAGAAGGCAGAAGATAAGGCTAAAAAGCCAACACCAGCCAAAACTCCACAACCAAAAACCCCACAACAACAACCGAAAAAGGTTGTAACCAAAACGCCAGCTGCTAAGGCAGCCGAGGCTAAACCAACACCAAAAAAACCAGTGGAGAAAAAAGCGGTGGCAAAAACACCAGCAAAGGTAGAGGAAAAGGTCGCTGAAAAGGCTAAAAACAAGGATGTTGAACAACCGGATCAAGAAGAAGCTGAAGACGATATGATTGACGTTGATATGACCGATATTGTCATACTTGATGAGTATGATGCTAGCAAAAATCCAGAGGTAAATTGTATTATAAGTCATTTTGCTTTACTTGAAATACGACAGCTGAGAGGGTGATCCTCTCCCAGAATATTTTCGAAACACTCAGAATTTTTTCAAAAGTGCGCCATTTCGGAACGTGGTTGAGAAAAGAAGAACCACTATATCTACACTAACGTAATTTTTAGTTAATGTCCTAACCCATTTACCGTCATAGATTAACGCAATGGTTAAGCATTATGACGGGATCCGGCATCATATTATCTTGCCGTTTGATCTGCGGAATCATAATCGGGCTCTAACCGACATCTACACCGAGTCGGTTGATACTTTTGTCGGATCTCGACCTGTGAACCCCGTTCTAACAGTGATCCACCCGATATTGCGGAAGAAGAACGCACCTTACCAAGGGAGACAAGAGTCACCATGGCATAGCTTCGGTCTGGATATAGTGTGAGGTTAAACTCTTACTTACCCAGACTGAATGATACAATTTCAAACACATGCCCTGCATGTGATAGGACCTCCCATGATACCGTACATCTCTTCAGTTGTCCCATTGAACCTACTCTTCTAACCCCTATGTCCCTCTGGTCCAACCCTGTTGAAACTGCGTTTTTCCTTGGACTCCCGTTAGAAGAGCTTGATGAAGATCTTCGGAATGATCATACACTCTAGGCAGGGCAATGCATTGTTAACAACAACAACAACCCATTGGGTACCATAATTTTTTTACCTTCCGAAATCAAATTTTTAAATGGAATAGCAAAGGAGTAAAATTTTTACCATTAGTGACCCATATTTTTTGCCTTTATTCTGAAATTAAACTAAATTTTTTTTTTTCAAAATCGCCATATCTGCTTTAAAATAGCAAAGGAGTAGCATCTTACCCCATTTATGGCCATTTATTAACCCATTAATGACTCATATTCTTCGTCTTGATTCCGAAATGATCAAAATCTGCATATCCGCACTAAAATAGCAAAATAAAATACTCTTAGCCCTTTAATGGCCCTGTATTAACCCATTAGTGACCCATACTTTTTGTACTTATTCTGAGATTAAATTGTTTCATCGAAATCGCCATATCTGCACTTAAATTTTTAACATCCTAACCCACTAACGGTTAGGTATTAACACATCAAGACCCATAGGTACTTCTTTCATTTATTCTGAAACCAAAGTATTATCATCAAAAACGTCATATCTGTACTAAAATAGCAAATGAGTAGCGACTTAACCCCATTAGTGGCCAATATTTCCATGTATGCCATGTGTTAATCCAATAACGACTCATATTTTTATCTTTTTTTATCAGATACTTTTCCTTAAAATTGAATAATTAATAATTATTGATACATTTTTTGTTTTCCTTGAACCGTTTGTATAACTTATTAATTTTTTTTTACTTCAGGATACTCCCAAAGAATTAAGTGAGCGTGAGAGACATCAGCTTTTACGCCGTTATAAACTACCAACCAAAGAGCACATTATTGTACATCCAAATAAAACAGCTAAAGATGGCAAATTCGATTGTTCAATTATGTCATTGTCTGTGCTCTTGGATTATGGACCGCAAGATACAAAGGAAAGATTTTTTGAGGTTAGTAAAGTCTAACTTAAAGAAAGAAAGGCTTTAATAAATTCTTTAACCCTGTAGGTGTCCATTTTTGCTGAGCTCTTTAATGAAATGTTAATGCGCGATTTTGGTTTCAACATTTACAAAGAATTGTATTTGTATAAGGGTGAAAGCGAGGAAGCCACCGATGATAACAAGGATAAGGCCGAGGATGGCACTACTGAAGGCACTAAAGCAGAGAATGCTGAGAAGGCGGAAGCTAATGAAGCTTCATCAACAACAAAAGCTACCAATGATAGTGCTGCGCCTGCTAAAACTAAAGCCACAAAACGTAACGCTGATGGCGAGGCAGTGAGCACTGCCGATGCAACCAAACAAACTGCAATTGAGCGCAAACAGAAAGGAGGCGCTGCTGCTAATGGCGTCAAAGACAAAGAAAAGGAGAAAGAACATGTTGCAGATAAAAAAATGATTGTTGTCAAACCACATTTGTTATTCTCATTTCTATATTTCGATACAACACATTGTGGTTATATATATGAAAAGGATTTGGAAGATTTGTTCACGGCATTGGGTTTGCATTTGTCGCGTGGACAAATACGTAAATTGCTTAATAAACTATGCTTGAGACAAGCTTTTCACTACAGGTAAAATAAAATGATGTGACTAGTATTATAACTAAGTAAAACATTAATTTGTGTAATTTTAGAAAATTAACCGATAGAGAAGAATCTGCTGATGCACCACCAAAAATTGAAGACATTGGCGATATACCTTCTGAGGAATTGAAAAAAATCGCTATGGGAAATGGTGTGTACCTAAAACAAGAAAATGATTTTAGTGGTAATGGACAGATTGGAGACGGCGATGACGTATCTGATAATATTGCTAAAGATAATGATGGTAAATATATCTTTCTCATCTTTTTTCAATAAAAAATAATCTCGAACGCGAGCCAGTTTTTCGAACTACCTAAAAACTAACAAAGACATTTAAAAACAAAGAAAATATCGGACTTTTTTGAGCTTGAAAAACACTCCTTTTTAACTTAAGAAAAATGTTCGAAAACGATAAAAATTTAATATACGCACTTAACAACAAACAAAAAAATTTGCAAGTTTTTTTGAACTTAAAAAATTTGATTTTATATGCGTAATATCTTCAAAAGGGTTATGGTAAGGAACTGAAAATTAGTCAGGTATCACAACCATCGAACCTAGCTGGCTTTTTTAAACATCGAAAACCAAAACACATTGAAAACAACAAAAAATTGTACTTGGCACATTTTTTAACTTCGAAGAAAAAACTTCTTCGAACTTAGAAAAAGATTTCGAGAACGATATAAAAATTTAACCTAAGCACGCATTTGAAACCGACAAAATAGTATAACTTAGCAAAGTTTTTTATTTTTATTTTGGAAAACAAAAACTGTTCGTAACATAAACAAAAATCTCGAAGCTGATATAAAAATTTATATACGCGCTAGCAAGCTTTTTTTTTGAACTTCAAGAACGCTAAAAAATCAAACGCGCAAGCTTTTCGGACTTCGAAATTTTGATTTTCCGTGCGTGATATCTCTTAAAGGTAGAGAGCTACAAATTTTTAAGGAGATACACCCCACCAAACACAGTCTCTTACGTTAGAGAAATGCTCGCCTTTACGTTAGATAACTAGTGTAATTCTCTAACTATTCTCTATTCGAAGGCAACCGTAGAGAACTTCCCTAGAACTCGATTCGAGATAGGTTAGAGAACTAGCCAAAAGGCGACCATTGGCAAATTCACATTAGAATCCCTTTAGAGAATGACATTAGAATTCGACTCGAAAACTATAGTTTTCTCGATTTGAGAATTATGTCCCATTTTGTTAGAGAACGCTGTGATTTTCGAGTGTTTCTCGAGTCGTCCTCTAACGTTAGAGATTGGAGAATGGGGCTAGTTCTCGAATGTACCTCGAATCGAAATCTAGCTTCATGGTTTGTTGGGAAGTTCCATCGCGGAAACATTTCGGACTTAATAAAAAAAAATGGTTTCAATGGTTTCGAAACTATTGACACGTTCTTTCGCTATTATCTGAATATTTTTTCGAAATTATTTTTGATGCTATAAAGGGATCGGTACCATACTTATTTCATAGCTTATTCGCAAATATTTTATTATATTTTTATAAATTTTAGTTTTTTCATGCTTATAATAAACATTAATTCACTTCTCTTAAAATTGCACAAAAATAGGTCTAGTCAACTACAATGGCATCGTTATTCATGTTGGTAAGCTCTTGGAGCAAATTAAACGCACTGAAAAGAATTATGGCGATTTGGAAAAATTGTATAACGATCTGCGTAAACAACATTCAGAAATACAAAGAGATCATGCTCGAGCTGGCCACAAAATCAAAGATTTACAAGCCGAAGTCAAGGGTTTAAATCGTAAACTATCAACAACGAATCAAGATTTCTCTGCATTGAATGTAAGTGTAGCAAAAACTTATATAAAAAAGGTCACTCAGGTCAACTTGCACACTTTTATTCTCATTCTAGCGCAAGTACAGAGATCAATACAGCACTCTATCGCTGGTCTACACACGCGTTGCACCATATTTCAATCGCGAGAAGGATCACAAATCGGAAAGGTAATAAATAAATTAAAATTGGTTGCTTGTTTGTTTTACGATCATTTCGGGATCATTTTCCAAATTTTTCGGATTATTTCGCTATATACTTTTTCGGTATCATGTTTGGCCTTTTTCCGAATTCGGACTATTTCGGAATTGGAACTTTTGGTAGATGTGGGGTGGGATCATTTCGGAATTGTTATTGGATATTTTCGGGTCTGCTTTTATGTCTGTATCATTTTGGGACTTCTTGTGGCTCATACTGAAACCTTTTCTCGATTATTTACGGGATCATTTGGAACTATTTCCATATTTTTGGAACTTTTTAGAGATCGTTTTCGGACTTTTTCGAATTATTTCGAAATCATTTGAAACTTTTTCGGGATTGTTTTCACATAGTTTTGGGATCATTTCGGAATCGTTTTCAGATCATTTCGGGACTGTTTTTGAATCATTTTCGAAATTTTTAATAATTTTGGAACTTTTTCGGGATTGTTTTTGGATCATTTCGGGATCAGTTTGTAACTTTTTCGAAATTGTTTTCGGAACTGTTTTCGGGTCATTTGGGATCATTTCTAAATTTTTTTCGGATCTTACTTACTTAAAACAGCCTTTAACCGCCTTAGCGATTTTGGCCGTCTTGTTTTCGGATCATTTCAGGATAATTTTGGAACTATATGACTTTCTTTTAACATTTTAGCACACATGGAAAGGATGCAGATAAGGATAAACATGCAAAGAGCAGCAAAGATAAAGAGAAGGAAAAGGAAAAAGAAAAGGAAGAGAAGAAAGTGAAAGACGAGAAGGATAAAGACAAGAAAGTAAATGAGAAAACAGAGAAGCAAATGAACAAAAGCCCTGGTAAGGCCAAGGAGTCAGCCAAAGATGCAGGAAAAAAGAGTGAAGTCACTGATGTCAAAGTTAAGAATGAAGTTGTCAAAACTGAAGCCAAGCAAGAGCCAGAGAAAGAGGAGACAGCAGAAGAAGTAAACGAAGTCGATGCTGAAGTTGAAGTTGTAGAGCACATGGAAGAAGATGCCGAAGAAGATGAAGAGAACGAAGAACAAATAGAAGAAGCTGAAGATGATGAAGAGCATGAAGAACATGAAGAACATGACGAGGAGCAAGTCGACGATGAAGTAGAAGCTGTCGATGAAGAAGATGAAGATGACGATGATGTAGAAGAGGTTGAAACGATTGAAGACTAAAATTGCATTTAACTCATAAGTTAATACGGTATGTTTATATGACCAATATGTGTATGGCATGAATTTTATATGTGCTCACTAAGAAAAATTTCTTCGTCTAATTATATTAACTTTGAACTCTTAACAACTTATTTATAAATTGTACCAACTTTGTAAGTGTCTATATGATGGACAGAGGTACAATATGCATATATGACAAGTTTATAAAATGACATCGTTGTATCGTTTGAATTTGGAAAAAGTATGTTTCAAATAAAGAGTCTATATAAACGGTTTTGCATACCGAACAATAATTTGATTTTTATTTAATACTTGGAGGGAGGAGGTGATTTCGATTTGTAATGTGAATATGGGTAATTTTTTAGGGACTTTCCGAATTTGGTACTTGTTTAAGATAATTTATGAATTTGTCTAGGACCACTTTTTTGGGACTCTTTCGAGATCTTTTAGAGAATTTTTCGGCATCATTTTGAGATCACTTTTTTTTTTTTTGATAACTTCGGGATTTACTCAGGAGTTTTAGGGATCATTTCGTTACTTTTTTATACAAATTTTTGGTATCATTGTGATACATTTTTGGGATAATTATGTGAATTTTTTTAGTTTATTTGGAACTTCATTTCGGATTTATTTTGGAACTATTAAGCATCATTTCGGTATTGTTTTCGAATCATTTTGAGATTATTTTGGAACTTTTTCGTGATTGTTTTCGAAACGTTACAAACCCAAAATTGACAATGGACGACAAAAACTTGTTCCATATGCATCGATTATTTTTGAATTTCTCGGGGATAATTTGCGACTTTTTCGGAATATTTTGAGACTGTTGTAGGCATCCTTTTGGGACTTGTCGGAATTGTTTTCGAATCATTTCCGAACTATTTTGGAATATTTTCAGGATTGTTATACCTTCCATGAACATGAAATGGTATTATAACTTTGGTCCGATGTTTGTAAATATGAGAAGAAGAGATAACGCCATCAATAAGTATACCGAAATGATCAGGATGACGGGATAACTTGATTTAGCCATGTCCGTCTGTCTGTTTGAACGCAAACTAGTCCCTCAGTTTTTGAGATATTTGGCTGAAATTTGGTATGCGGTCACCATTTTCCAATATAGGAATCATTTGTCGGGACCAGCAAGATCGGACCAATATAACATATAGCTCCCATACAATCGATTATTCCGATAAACGGATTTTGGGCTATAACTCCTGTAATTAAACACGTAGGAACGTGAAATTTTATAAATATTGCTATTTTTATATGTGAAATATCGATGTTGAAAATCATCGAGATTGGATAAATATTTCACATAGCCCCCATACAATCGATTGTTCCGATAAACGGATTTTGGTAGATAACTCCTGTAATTATATAGGTAGGAACGTGAAATTTTGGAAGTATCGCTATTTTTATATGTGAAATAACGATGTTGAAAATCATTGCGATGGCATAAATATTTCACATAGCTCCCATACAATCGATTATTCCGATAAGCGGATTTTGGGCTATAAGTCCTGTAATTAAACACGTAGGAACGTGAAATTTTGGAAGCATCGATATTTTTATATGTAAAATATCGATGTTGAAAATCATTGAAATGGGATAAATATTTCACATAGTCCCCATACAATCGATTGTTCCGATGAACGGATATTGGTTGATAACTCCTGTAATTATATCGGTAGGAACGTGAAATTTCGTAACTGTTGCTATTTTAGAATGTGGAATGTCGATGTTAAAAATCAAAGAGATATAACACATCGCCCCCATATAATCGATAGCTCCGATAATTTCGGTATGAGCTAAAGTTAAATTCACACAGGCTGTACTGGGGATCAAACAGTGAAAATCGTGACGCTTATTCATGAAAGGTATTTAGCCTTCGGCACAGCCGAAGAGAGCTTTCCTTACTTATTTTTC
The DNA here is from genome assembly GCA_964058755.1 of Campiglossa producta. NCBI lineage: Eukaryota > Metazoa > Arthropoda > Insecta > Diptera > Tephritidae > Campiglossa > Campiglossa producta. Next base: position 101,678,304 of record CAXKVI010000005.1, read on the forward strand.
AATAATTTCGGTTGGTTATTTTCGGGAACCTTTTGGGATTGTTTTCGAAACATTTCGGGACTTTTTTGGAACTTTTTTCGGGATTGCTTTGGAATCATTTGGGAATAGACTTCGGGAACATTTCGGTTTCCTTTTGGGATTGTTTGCGAATCATTTCAAGATTGTTTTCGAATCATTTCAGGATTGTTCTTGAGACTATCTTGAAATTTTTTGGAATCTTTTTCGGATTGTCTACGGATCATTTCGGAGTTGTTTTCGGAATCATTTCAGCCACTTTTTTGTATCAATTTTTTTTTAATTGGAGTCGGATTCCAACCACTTGACGATTTGACATGAAATGATTTATGATCGAAAATGTATGTGCCAGCTGTTTTGAATCGTTATCAAATGTTATGAAATTTTTTTTTTATTATTTTAATTTTCTGCCGTAAATAATACAATAGAATGCAATTTAATTTAGAAATTGTGTTATTTTATTAATAATAAAGCATAATACTTAAATAAGTACAATACAAGTAGGTAGAGTATGTATTCATGTGAAGTAGTATAAATTCGATATATGGGAGCACGAAACAGATAATAGTTTGGCGTAGGTTAACCAATTTGTGATGTGCTGGTGAATTTTTTTATAAACTTCACCAGGCCTACAGTTTCAGAGCGACTACAAATAGCAAGTCAGCTTAGAAGCTTTTCATGGACGAGAACATATATTACAGCTAAGTACATACATATTTTTAATATTATTAAGTAAATTCGACTGGAACAAAAATAAAAGAATTTTAGTTATATTGATATTATTTTGCAGCATGGATAAAAAATTGTGTCAACAAAAAGTTTTCAAATAAAAAATTGTTTTTTTTTTTTGCCCAGTCTAATATGCATGTGTAGTCGTTACACTAAAAACTAAATTTACATGTGTAATAAGAAAATTAAGTACTTCATTTTACGAGTTATAATTATGTAATTTCATTGGTTTGCGTTGAATTTTCGAATGTTTTAAAGGTATACATAAATATGTGCGTTGTTCAGCCAATTGCTGACGCTTACTTCTAAGCGTTATTAATTTAGTTGCTTATAGCTAGACGTGGATATAATGTGATTTTTAATTTTTCACTACATTAATATAAATTTAGTAGAACAAACAAAATTAAATTGCAAAACCTTCAAAATTATAAAAATCACCAATAAGCTGCTTTTCCGAGATCATTTGGTAACTTTTCTGCGATTGTTTCGGGTTCATTTCGTGACTTTCGAGACCATTATGGGAACTTTTTGGGGATAATTTAGAGATTTTTTTGGGATTTATTGGAGATCATTTAGGGATTTTCTTCGGGACCACTTGGGACTTTTTCGGGTTCATTTAGAGAATTTTTTCCGAGATCATTTAGGAACTTTTATGGGTTAATTTCGTGACTTTCGGGATCTTAGACATTTTTTGGTACTATTTTGGGACTTTTTGGAACAGATTCGCGATTTTTCGGGACTTTTTCCGAGATCATTTAGGGACTTTTTGGGACCATTTTAAAACTTTTTTTAGAGAATTTTTTTTTAGAAACTTTATCGGGATAGTCTAACGACTCTTTCAAGATCATTAATTTTTTTGGAACCTTTTCTTTGCCTATTTTTCTGACATAATTTAAGCACTTTTTTGTTGGACTTTTTTATGTTGGCTGCTGGAATTTTTCGATCTCATTTAGAAACATTTTTTGGAATAGTGTTAGGGCTTTTTCACAATCATCTCGGTGCTTTTTCGATATAATTTAGGGACATTTTCTGGCACTGTTTTGGGTTTATTTCTCTTAACCAAAAACAGAGATTTGCAAAGACATCAACGATATATACCCTGCTTAATTGGAACTTATACTTTTACAAACATGTTCCTTTTTTAAGGTCAAGTGAAAATAAAATCATATTGATAATCCAACCCGAATAAAGTTCAAGTAATTACATACATACATTAATTGTGTACGTACACAAATATGTGTATATGAGAGAGATTCTACAATTAATAAACGCACTAATATTAAATAATAACTATTTTGTTTGATATTTTTTTTGTCAATGGCGTTCTTGCTTTCTTTGCACTAAACGCACTCACAAAACCATTACTAGCTCTATAGGTTCATTCCTTCCAATATCTGTTTTAAGCATCATCGACACGTCCCATTGGACGCAATACAATACGTGGATCAGGTTCCAACATACGATCTGATTCTTCAGCGCTACTGAGACTATAGGTAATAAAACAAAATCAAAAAGGTTACTAATAAGTGAATTTTTTGTATGCACACAATCTCACTCACCAATCTTTATTATCGGTTGGCATCAAATTTCGACGTTCCTCTTCATCGCAACTATGTGCCAATTCTGATACTGGTGCATATTGCGTAGGCGATACGAGTGGATCTGTTGAGGGATTCAATGCCATTATACCGTCACCACCACCATTTTGGCATTGCAATTGTCTAGCAAGTGAATTTTTCTTATCAAATAATTTACAAATGCAAGGACGGCGATAACCACATTTTATTTTTATGAATACGGCTAAAAGTATACAAGGAAAAATGTTTCGTTAAAAAATTCGCAAAAAATCCTCATACATACATAGCTAGAAAAGCAACTATTTTCGGATTCATTTCGGCACGTTCGATATAATTTGGGGACTTTTTCGAAATCATTTAGAGAATTTTTTTTTGGACCATTTTGAGACTTTCTCGAGATTGTTTAGGGACTTTTTGGCGACCATTTTGGACCTGTTTCCGGATCATTTCGAGACTTTTTGGATATATTTAGGCACTTTTGCAGACAAACTTGAGGATTACTTTTGGTATTATTTCTAGACTGTATTAGGACGTTCTATAACTGAGCCTCTTCTTTACGAATTTATTGAAATTCGATTTGTCTGACCCTACCGTGTACATATATTGCAAGGCCGCTTGCTGGTATGAAGTCTAGAATATGCCCGAGGTAAGCATACCGTTCGTAAGAGGCAACTAATATGCACATAGGTAATGAAGTGCTAACACGATGGTTGATCTACGGATATGATACGTCTCATTACCCATCTTCTCCTTCCTCGTGGATAGAGGGATGGCATGACCTAGAAGGTTTCACTGGTCATACCCAATCGCTACCACGACAGTCGGGCAGTACTGCAGAGTACCGGGTTCATATCCGGCCAAGGATATGGCATCACTCTCCAAAACCCTCGCCGAGTGTTTTTGCTGTTAACAACAACGCCACATATATAAAGTTGTTATCTTACCAAGTGCAACTAGTCCTGATCCTATAAAAAATGAGCCAATTGTAACCAATAAGCATGGCTTTCGTAAACAATTAACCACACGTTGCTCGGTTACCGTTTCATCAGTCGGCATTTTATCCAAACATTCACGCTGTATATTAGAAAAACCACTAATTACCAGTGCAAAACCAAGTGGTAGGGCTATAATACCAAGGACGAGTAAGATGTACTGGAATTTCAAAATTAATTTGATAAAGCAGTTCGCACATATATAAATGAAAAAAATGCTCACCTGTACTGGCCGAGTATTCATTAATCTTAAAAACATTGGACGTTTTCCATTATTTCTGCCGGGACGCGGCTCATAGGAGACAGACACGGTTGTCGGTTGATAAACTGGCTCGGGACCCATGGTCATGCTGCGCTAGTCGAATACGTGTATTTAACAGATATATAGCTAATTAGATGATTAATTTATTGATTTAATCATATCGCATATGTTATTTATGCCCAAACTAATTTGAAGGTCAACGCAAATCCTTTTCACACCTACTTTGACTTCGATGATTCTATTTTTGGGTTGTTCACTGATGCAGCCTTCAAATTGGCGTACGAAAGCTTTTTCTGCATTAAAAGTGCATTAATATTATAACTGCTCCCGTTTTTTTACTTTTATTTCGAAAAAGTAATGCAAATATTGGATTGTCTGTTGAAAATTCTATATTTGTTTTTGTAATAATCGAAAAATATCCTTTTTGGAGTCCAGCAGGAAAATAGTGCTGCCAAGCCATAAAAAAATAGGAATCGAAGTACCGACACATAATTCGATATAACTCGATGATTCGAGAAATACCAACACAACCCTACAAGACGGGCTGATATCCCAGCAAACAATCGGAGTCATAAATGATGCAGAAAGGAGTCCTAAATAGGAGCGTTTACGCTCTTTATGAGCTCATTTATGAGTCCGAAATGAGTGCATTTCCCTTCCTGCGATGGTCGTCCGATATGAGCTAAATTTCATATATTGAATGAGCCTGAATATGAGTCATTTATGACTCTTATTTGCCTCATAAACGGCTCATATAGAGCCTAAATAGGAGTCAAATATGACTATTTTATGGAGATTTTTGGATGCATTTATGACTCTTAAAGCCATATACCTACTGCACTTTATGTGGTCTTAAATGGCGCCTGTTCGGCATTGAAAGGAGGACACTGGAATTGGGGAAGCATACATGATGAACCTTTGGCATTAGATCAGGGACCGGCCGAATTGAGAGAGAGGGTGCATTAGGGAAAGAGCGATCGTCAAACTAATAAAATTTTGTTGTCTGTTTTTGCTCACCCGCTCACTAGCAAAAACCGGGGCAACAGCGTATTTTATTGAGTCGTTTCTTGCAAGTGAGCGACTGAACGTAAGAAACAACATCTATTGATTGGCCAGTGCGTTCATAGCGCCTTCCAAGCGCAGCGACAATTTTATTGCTCGAAAGGCCAAGCAAAAAGAATAAAAATCTGTTTGAATTTGGTTTTGATATTTTCGGACAACTGTCCCACCATCTGCAGGGGCTCGCAGGAGATGTATATGGGGAAATTCCTTTAAATATGTATGGTACAATGAAAATAGAAACACTTAAAGGAAGGTATACTTATAAGGGAATCCGGTAGAAGGGCGCCAGCAGGATAGCAAGAAAAATTGCCAGGAACAGTCTGCACGCGATGTAATTGAATATTTATTTGACATCAAAAAATTTTCACAGAAAAAATATGAAAATTTGTAGCAAAATTGCTTTGTTAAATGAACAATTTCAGCATGCGGCTCATAATTTTCATTAAATCGGTGTCATAAACGACTCCTATATGATCTTATTTCGGAGGCTCATATTTTTCTAATATTTAGGACTCATATCGGACTCCTAAATTATGAACACTCCCAAAATGTTTGAGGGGATAAAGCTTTATTTTGACTTTACCTCAAACTTTGACTTTGACAGAAAAGTTCAGTATACGTATTTAAGCGAAGCATGGTTAAAATTGGCAAACTCTCAAATTTTGCTTGCTTTGACAATCAGACGTTGACGACTTTGCTTTAATTAAAGAATAAAAAGTTGGAGGAAATAATAATAAATTCATTTTGCTCTATTAAATTAATAAATTAACCAAAACACTCTGAGTGCAAAGAAATAAATAACGAAAACAAATGTATAAAAGAGAAGCGTCAAGGCGTTCATTGTAGCATACCTCTGAAGTTGGACGCAAAGTTTTGAGGTAGCAAATGTCAGGCGAGGTTAACAAAGCTTTATGTATTTGACCCTTAAGCGTGTCCGCACACGGAGCAATCGTGTTGGACGCGTATTAGACGCTACATTCGATTTTTGTACGCTTTGTTGCTGTACACATATATTTGCATGAGGAGCTGCACACGAATCGGCAGCTGCACGAAAGTGGCAAAGCATGAAAGCTACATGCTGCTCAGCGTATGACAACGCTGGTCGCCAGGGTCGTACGCTTAGAAAAGAGGAAGAAGAAGCATTTGTTTACATTTTTCATTTCCGATTTTTGTGTGACGTGGCTTTGCTTTCTTTTTTCAAATACAATTAATTGTTTCTTTTGAAAGAAAAAATAGAAAATTTGCATATTTGTTAATAATGTGCGGAAAATGTAATAATTAATTTAAATTGCGATTTTGACAGTTCTTTGTGTGCTTTTTTTATGCAGCGTCGTGTGCAGATCTTGAGACGCAGGAAAATTCGTGCTCAGTGAAATGACGAAAACGCGTCTATGACGATGCGCCTCATCTGTGGACTGCCTAAATTATCGCCCTACAAGACAGATGACAATCATTTGATACAACATTTGATTGTCATTTTACACGAGGAATAAGAAGTTCTGTCTCCCTCTAGCACATTAAAAATTTAAATTATGCATATATCTGTACTTTTCATGTTCACTATTTTTGAATCAATGATGAGCTCATTAATATCGTCATTGTGATATCACAACTGTCATTTGTCACCACCTGTCACAGCTGATATGAAAATGATGTTTACAAATTTTTTTTCTGTATCAAAATATTTATTTTTAAAATCAAATAGAATGGTTTAATATTTAACAGTTTTTTTCATATATTCATATAATTACATATAAATGAGTAAAATACAACTTAAAGACTACTCAAATCCGAAGCAACTTCGAGAAGGCGGCAGAAGGTCTTGGCGAATGTGAACTTGGATTTCATAAAGGTGCTCCGGTTGGAAAAGATACTGTGAAGAGTAGAATGCATTTATTCAATTATACTTTTCAGTAAATGCTCAAAATATTTGTCCGAATATCTTGTATAGTTCATTCATGGCTCATTTGCCTGATTTGCAAAAACTCCTAGAAAATGCAAAACTTAATAAATATCTCTTGTTAATTTTTCTATACTTATCTTTCTATTTTGCAGTCAAATATTGTTTACCGCTCCTTTTTTTAAGTTCCCAATTTTTTATTTTAAAAATAATTCTGAGCTTCAAATCCAAATTATGACAAGTTTGGAAAATACATCATTTGTTAAAATCATTTCATCCTCCTGTGTCAGACAGCTTTGACAGTAAAGCCCTATACATTGTGTATCAATACCAAGTGTGAACTCTTCTTTTGACAACACACATTAAAATGTCGGTTTGTTTACATCCTGCACATATTAAAATGTTGCCAGCACCGAATAACAGAAAAGCAATGGCGTTGTTTAACATCCTGCACACATCAACATGGCGGTCTCCTATCTTTTACCTAATGGTAGAAAGATATGGGAAGATGGAAAGAAGTGAGACAAAAAAGGAAATTAAAAACAGGTGACTAAACTCACTTTGAAGTTTTCACGACTATGTCTATGATATCACACTTGTTATTAACCACAACCTCAAACAGGTGTTAAACTCATTTTGGAATTTTGACGTCTATGCAGAAGAGTTTACACTTGGTATTGATACACAATGGCCCTATATACACTTATTTTTGAGCGTGAACGTGGGTGAGCGTGAACAATTTTCTTTTGTGTAATATGTTGATATTACTCTACTTTTCCAAAAAAAACTCATCCGTAAGTGGATAAACAACATTAAAATATTTTTTTGGCAGCAAATACATATCCGCATACATGTGTTTTAAATGAGCTACAAGATGTCATCCGATTTCACCCGCATTTAAAGAAACTTTGGCCGCCCGATAAAATAGAATATGTTCGAATGTCTCTGATGTCGGATGAAAAAGTCGGTTGCAATGTGAGTGTGATCTAAGCACGCATGGACTGCATAATTCAACGGACTGTAGTACAAAAAATATCAACACTGTTTTTTAGTAATGTAAGCAGTTTAATCAATAGCGATTCTTCCATCTTCCATCACTAAAGAGGTGATGATTAGGTAATAAAAGCAGTTGCCGGCAAAGACGAAATTGTGTGCTGTATACGCTGAATCTTTCTCGTATTGTGCCAGACTGCTGTATAAAATAACTGACTTTTCGCCAACTTGACAGTCAATAATCGACGCTTTTAACTCTCCACGTGTTGTTATCGAGTGAAAATGGCGCTTTTTGGTGCAACGGCAACACTGGTACGAAGCTGCTGCCGCCAGCAACGACCGCTCGCCATCTTGGCAAAAAAATCTAATTTTCTACAAACCGGAATCGAAGTCGGCCAGCTCCATTTCCAATTTCAGTCTCAAATAAGATTTCCTGGTGTTCGTTTCTTTAGCAGTAAAAAAAGCAGTAATAAAGGAGAAATGGGTCTTCCCCGTGTATTTTTTGATATGACTGCTGATGGACAGCCTCTTGGACGCATTGTAATGGAGGTAAGTACAACAAAAAGTTGATGAAAAGGTGAAAAATAAACGTAGTGTAGTGTTAGAAGTATTCTTTTCATTTCGCATAATCTAATTGGTTATTTTAAGTGTAATATGTATGTATGTGAGTTATGTGAAAGTACCTGCCTCTTCATTAATGATTTTAACTTTTCGGGGCAAATATTCGTATCATTTGAGGTTAAGTTTAATTAAGGAATGCAAAAGTCACCATCAAATTGATTAGCATGTTTGTGCCGTGGATGTGTGCGACGAGTCGGCGGCCAGTGCAATTTCTCTATATGGGTGCGCGTACGCTTGCAAATGGGTATATGTATGTACACGTACGCGCTTGGTTCGCCTTTAGGAGTTTGTGTGGATGTGTGACTGGGGGCTGTGATGCGGTGGCCGATGACGCCAAACTTTCGGGTTAACTGCCCTATCTATGAGTTGGAGTGAATTTTCGATACCAATATCTAAAAGTTTACTCATATACGCTTGAAAATGACCAGTTTTTAAACAAGCTGAATTTAATTTTACAAGTAGAAAACCGGTTATCGGACAGTGTTGGCACGTGTTTTTAAATTCCAAGTGGCTATCAGAGAAGTGGTATTCATGAGGTTACATTTACCGCCTTCACATACAGTAGCGGTAATTAAAGTGTTGCCATTCTCTATCCTCCAAAATACTCGTGATTGGCCTTGCAAATTTTCCAAGTTCATTGATAACTTGAAAATAGAAAAAAAGCATCTAGGAAATTGCGGCCGGTAATTTAGGCTCGGGACCATGTTGCCACACAATTTTTTTTTAGGTCCAAATGACAAAAACATTCAAAACCCCTAAATCAAAGCTAGTAGAGAAGAAGATATTTTTTGGTGTTGATGGATTACGAAAAGCACGCTACACGTTCAATATGTTTCGCGCATATCGCGATCCAGATTTCAACATTTCTAAATATTTTGCGATCCATACTTACGATCCATGAAGTTTTAGAGCTACTCGTTCAATATGGATCGCGATCCATTTATCATTTCAATATGGATGTAAAGTGTGACAGTAAAAAGAAAAAAAAAAAAACTAATGGCAGCGATATACCAACAGGTTATCATAACCTCTAACGAGATTTTTAGCCGAGCTTCTCTTTCCAACTTGTGGTGTGTTGCTTTTGAGTTTTTCCCTACAAGTTGGCGGGACCTTCAGTTTTTTGCCGACTCCGAACGGTACTTGCAAAGCAAATGAATTTTTTGCTGAGAAGCTTCTCATGGCAGAAATACACCCGGAGAGTTTGCCAAACTACTGCCGAGGGGCTACCCCGTTTAGAAAAATTCTTTTTCTAAATAATTTTTGATGTTACTTTTGCCGGGCATCGAACCGCCACGACTTGATGTAGAAGGCCGAACACTTAACCGCTACACCACGGCGGCCGCCAGTACTCTAAATAAAATGAACCAAATATCCAATAAAATGCGAAGGGCCAAAATGGTCAACATTGAAATAACTAATAATATATATATATTTTTTTAATTTTAATTATTGAGGTATATCTAGGTTAGTATGTATTGCGATGTGAATGAAATTTTTTAAATATTTGAAAATTGTTAGGGCCTCATTCTCTATGGCAAACGATAACCAACACGAAAGAAAATTGGCCAGTTCAACCAGAAAAACAAATCCGGACCGTCTATTATTTTTACTTTACCGGTCTTGAAAACATGTGTTGTTGTCCTTGTGTTCTGAGCAAGTATTCTTGCAGGGAAGGTGAAGCCAAAAGAAAATAGCCAATGTAAACGGTGTCGAAGTGACTTATTTAAATTCGTCAAACGGCCAATTTGTATGAGATAAACTCTAGTCAACTTTGTCTGTGATTTAAACTTGCACTGAAAAACCGGGCCTTACTAGAGCTGATTTTTTAGCTCTCTGAAAGGATTAGTTTGTTTCTATTTCGTTCAAAGCATTTAGCTAGTCGTTTAAGACAGTGGGTGGCACGGCGAGAGTATCCGCTTTGTTATACTGTTAAGGCCGGTTTTCATTATGTCAAATGGTGTCAAATTCCATCGATTTTATCGAGATTTGGTTGCTTATTTCGATAAAGTCGATAAAAGTTGTCAAAATTTGACCTAGTGAAAACCAGTCTTTAGTATTTTCGTCCCAGGAAATTAATTGCCGATCCATGCTTTAGGATCTTATTTTTTGAAGGTTTTGGTTTTAATTTGCATAAGTCTACTATTCTACTTTCATTCGTGACTTAAAATTCCTTTTTTTCACTTGTTGGAATATAGAATGATCGCGATAATATCGTAAATTAGAACAATTTTAAATATTCTACTGGGTTTTTTTGTCCCCATGATACTTTACACCGCTTTAACTGTTCAATTGCACCTACGTTTCTAACGTTTCCTTGGACTTCCTTTAGACGAGCTTGATAATGATCTTTGGAATGATCATCAAACTAGGCAGGACGAAGCACGGTTAATAACAACTATATTTTTTAGTTTACTAAGGGCCACTTGCATAAAAGCCGATAACGCCTAATCGGTGATTAACTTGACAGCTAACCATACAAAAAACGTCAATTAAACTCCGGTTAGTCGTTATCAGCTTTTATGCAAGCGGCCCTAATAGATTACAAGGAAATGTTCATGTTCTTCATAATTCTATACCATTTGTCCCAGCCTAGAAGAAAACACCAAAAGATGTAACCTAAAAAAGTATCAGTTTTGGCCTAAGTTAACTTCAGTGGCAACCATACATGCGAATGAACCCTCATGTATACTTATTTTATACGTAGCGTTGTATGTACTACCTGGGAATGTGTTGAACTTTATTGTGTGCTTGTAAGAATTTAGAAGGGGGAAGATTAAGAGACCCATACTACTAGGTAATTTTCCATAGCCCATCTTTAATACTTAAGTACATGCCTTTATACATACTTCAGACTGAATTTGATAGAAAAGTTTTTGGTAGGCGTGAAGTGCATTCATACCTTGCTCATACATATATATTAAGATTAGGGACTGCGAATGCATGTATATATTATGCACGTGTAGCTGTACAATGAACGTTTATATACTACGAAAATGACCATGTGACCTTGAGTGAACAAGTTGTAAATGGCATTATGTATGGCACAAAAGCCATGGTCGAACGCTTAAGAAAGAGATAGATATACATATGTTGTACAATTTGTGTACACACAAAAGATGTATGTGCTGCTACCTATCGATTTCTTACAGTGTAGTGTGAATTTTTTATCATTGTCAAATAAATTTTTTTAAGTCAAGCAAGTAAAAAAAGGACAACTGCCGGTTATGCGAGAAAGGTACATGTGCTTGCGCAGTACCCTTCGTACCGAAACGACCCAGGCTGTATTTTTTTTATTACAGCCTGGCCAAGAGCAGTACACCCGAAGTGACCCTGTCTAACGTGTCACGATTCCTCCCCCTCCCCCTAAAAGGACAACATTTTAAATTTTTATTTGATTTTTTTTTATTTATATTTGCGTCAATTTGCAGTGCTCAGAATGTTTCATTGGCCGCGCCTATTTTTGATAACGTTTAAGTGGCTGCATACATATATACACAATGCTATAAATACCAAGAGTTTAGTCCCCATGCTACATAAGTGTCGAGTATATTTACATAAGGATCGAGTACTAATTCGATTTCGATACTTTTGTTAATCGGAGTTTCCTGGCAGCTTTATATTTTATTAAAAAATCTGGCCACTCCTTATTGTTTGCAAACAGCTGTTATATTGTATTGGCATTTTCAAATAATGAAGCAAAGATCGTCAGTTTGTGAATATTTCCAGAAAAGTGGAGATTTAGCAAACTGCAGTAGTTAAAAAAAGAATTTCAACCATAAAGAAAAACCTTCCAGGGGACTTTTTTTGTTTTGTTTTTATTGTGAAAATGTCACTCCACACTATGAGGAAATTGTGGAAAAAATTATATCCAAGCCAACCAAATAGGACTAGTAAAAGTAGGTCGCCTCCCAGTTGGTGCTCCCTGGGTAACTCTAAATGACCTACATAGCCTACACGGCTAGTTTCTCGTATTGCCGGTTCTCGAGAACGGTACCAGTACTTGTGCTGTACCCATCATGCCGAAACGACCCGGGCCGTTTTCTTATATCGACCTGGCCAAGAGCAATACACTCGGGGTGACCCTGTCTGACATTTAGGCAGGGCTACACCTCGCTACAACAACAACGACTACCTCGCTCGAAGAATTGCTCAACATGGGCAGTGTAAAAATAGTCCGATAGAGCCCCCAATTCGCTTTTCTCCGTCGATTACGATCCTATTGGGAGCCTCGTTTAGGCGGGTGAGCGCTCACCTTAGGCAGTCCTAAGTAGCTGGGCTCTATCTTCGCACTTTGAATTGCGTTTGGGACTATTTTTTCCAAATATTCCCCATAGTGTCCTTAGCCGACATGATGTTAACAACAAGGTGCAAAATAGCCAACACCATCAGATTGCTCGCACGATAGCTAATTATATGCTACTAGGTCTCGTTTAAATGTTTTTTTATCACTGAAACTTGATATGTACGAATAATCATATAGCTACATGCAAATCGTTCTTCGTCATGCCATTAGTCAGCTTGCACTTTTGTAAATGACACGTTTTTTAATACATAGATAATTTGATCATGAAAAATTTTCGAGTGTTGTTCAAAAAAGCCCCCACATCGATCGATAATAACTTTTAAATGCATTAAACTTAGTAAAACAGTAGGCTGTCATCCATTTATACAGGGATTGTAAATAATATATGTATTAGGGTAGTAAAAAATGGTTTTGAAAAGAAAAAAAATTAAGAAAAATTTTAGAGATGCAGGCATTATATAAATCCATTTCAAAGACTAATTTCGATGTAGGTACCTGACTATAAATAAGTACATATGAGGAGCTTCAAACCAAAACGCAATAAAAGTTTTGGTTTGAAGCTCCTCATATGTAGATATATCATTTTTTTATTATGCGATTTTGATTTGGGGTCTCTCCTACGCTCCAAGTTGCCTAGCAGTATAAGTTTCATAAATGAAATGAGTTTAAATATCCATTTCACAGTTTGCGAGACCCTTGCGTTCAAACAGACAAACAGTAGGACAAAAATTTTTAAAACAGTTTAAATGAACTTTACATCATTGCCAACGTCCGTCCCCTCTAGCCATTTTTATTATTTTTTTTTCTTTCAAATAAGACCCGCCTTTTTAAGTTTTATTATAGTACATATATGTAGTTAGAAAAGTCTTAATTTTTTTTTTAAATTTGGGCTAACCCTAATACTCGTAAATATTTACAAAAACTATGTTCCACAAATGTACATCTATAACTTTTTTCAATGTCCTGCAAATGTATGTAAATAAATTGACCCTTTGAACGGTTAGCCACTAAATTATGTAACATACTAACAAATTGCAATGCATTTCGTAAAGGGGTTGCTTATTTTACTTTGGTTGTGTTGGCTAGTAATAAACTCCTGGTACAACCAAAAAAAAATGTAGGTAGGCCCTACTAAAACCGATAAAATCATTCATCCAACCAGTCTTAGTTCAATGCATTCCCAGAAAAGGGAAAAATGTAGAAAATTGTAAAAAAAAAAACGTAACTGATAATTTCCGAAGGTAATGCTCTGAATCGAGTCCTTTTCTTCTTCTTTGGGAAGTATTGATTGGGGATTGGCGAATGTGATTACTTAGAAAATCAATTCTTGGACTATCAGTTTTCTCGTGTTCCCTAAGTTTTGGCTACTTTTTCGAATTAGTGACTGTTGAACTTTTAAAATTCATTTCACAAGTGCTAAATCTCCGAATTGTAGATTTTTGTTTCATTATACCTATTCAAATGTCAAATGTGATCAGCTGCTCGCAAATAAAAAGGAATTGACAGATTTTGTCATAATATTTAGAGCTGCCAGGAACACTTGATTGACTGATTGATAAAAGTATCGATAACGAAGTTTTCGATACACAAAACTTCCTACTCATATTTTAAGTGTAGCGCGTTTTTTTTTTTTTGAATGAAAGAAAATGTTTATTTCTTAACACGAACTTTTGTTGTGGCTCTTTTACAGTTGGTACAAAAATGACTCATGATATTATATGACAGCTCTTTTGTTTTATATATTACTTCACCCATTACTCTTATTAGAATATACGCTTACGTAATACTAGCTTGATTTTTGTAGTATTTTCATTGGATGTGTATTTTGCAGCAAACTGTTTTAAACCAGATATGAATGTATACTTAGTTGGAAATGCGTGTATGACTTTGCTGAATTTGCATGTAAATTTTTTATACAACAAATTTATAATTACCCCCTTATTCATAAAAAATATAAAATGTTTATTAAGCTCTTATTATTCAAAATTTGTATGAAAATGTCATTTTAAAAAGCTTTATAAACCAATTTTATTTTTTATGAATATGAGGGTTATTGTTTAAGAAACTTTATTTAATAAAGAGGTTGGAATCGACCACTTCCGATTTGAATGAATTTTGGTGGGGAGCTTCCAGTTATTTTGGTAATGGAAGCATCTGTTCTTCCACAGTTCGTTGGTCAGGCAATTCTGCATCGAAAGTGTCTCTACCCGCTATAATCACTTCCCCAATGCATTATTACAAAAAAAAAAAAAAAAAAAAAAAAAAATTAAAACAGGTACCTAGATTTTCGTAATGATACACTGGGGAAAAAAGGGATTATAGCGGGAAAACTCTGGCATTTACAAGAAAACTGAAAAATGTCATCTATGATCGTCTCACCAAGAAACTGTAGAGGAAAATTGTATGACATGTTGAAATAGCCGAATTAAATTAAAAAAAAAAAAACTGAAACACAAGTCGATTTTTCCAAATGATGCACTGGGAAAAAGTTATTCTAGCGGAAAAACTAGAATTTACTACAAAAACTGCAAAAACACTTTATGGAGTATCGCCCCACCAACAAACTGTAAAAGACGTTTTTTTTGACAAATGTTACCGTTACCAAAATAAATAAATACAAATTGGTGAGGTAGAACTACGTTTTATGCTAAAAAGAAACTCCACCTAAATTCACTCAAATCGGAAGGTGTTGATTGCTACCATTAGACAACTCGACATGGAATTACCCCACTTAATTATCTTAACAAACCCCTAATTTTTAAGTAAGTACATATATAGTAAATAAAAATCAGGCCCATTTCATTGTTCCATTTGTAAAACAACGTTCTTCCACACACTCATCCTTTTTTTTTAGTTACGCACCGATGTTGTCCCCAAAACTGCTGAGAATTTTCGTGCTCTATGTACCGGTGAAAAGGGTTTCGGATATAAAGGTTCATGCTTTCATCGCGTTATACCCAACTTTATGTGTCAAGGTGGTGATTTTACACATCATAATGGTACTGGTGGAAAATCGATATTTGGCAATAAATTTGATGATGAAAATTTCACATTAAAACATACCGGTCCTGGTATACTATCAATGGCCAATGCTGGACCAAATACGAATGGTTCACAATTTTTTGTATGCACTGTAAAAACGACTTGGTTGGATAATCGTCATGTTGTCTTTGGCCAAGTAGTCGAGGGTATGGACGTTGTTAAACGTATTGAGGCACTCGGTAGTCAATCGGGTAAAACTGCGGAGAAAATTGTTATCGGCGATTGTGGGCAATTGGAATGATTCGTGTATTTTGTATTTAAGAGAGTATTTTGTTAGAAATATAGTAGATGTATCTAATTAAAATCGCAGACTTTTTATACTTTGTATCGAAAAGTTGTTCTGTGTTTGGAAATCAAACTCGTTATATTTTTATGGGGATGCAGTAGAAACAAGTGTTGTATTACCCAAAAGGGGGGAACTGCTTGAAGCAGAACTTCTACTTAGGCGCTCAATAATACATCTATCTTCAACAAACAGCTAGACTGCAAACTTCATCGTCCGACAAATATTTTTAATGTAGGCTCTAGCGACCAGCTTTATATAGTATTTTCAAACTGCCTATCATATCAGGTCTCAATATTGAGTCAAAAAAATTTAATTTATTTGTTAATTAAGGGTAGAAAATACTGTAAACATTTTTTATACAATTTTTTTAAACAAAATTTTGGGAATTTTTTTTTTTTTTTTTTTCAAAACTTTTTCCAATTGAAATTACATATTTTTTTTACAATTCTGTTTTTTTTTTTCTAATTAGTTTTTAATAAAAAATTTTAATGATATACCTGAAAATTTATCGAAATAAAAAAAGTTTTAGAAATGGGGGAAAAAAATGAACACAAGGAAAATTTTTTTAATTGAATTTGGATTTTTTTTTTTTTTCAAAACTTTTTCAAATTAAAATTACATATTTTTTTTACAGTTCTGTTTTTTTTTTCTAATTAGTTTTTAATACAATTTTTTAATGGTATACCTGAAAATTTAAGAAAATTTATTGAATTAAAAAAGGGAAATAGGGGAAAAATTAAACAAAACACAAGAAAAATTTTTTAATTGAATATGAATTTTTTTTTTTTCAAAACTTTTCAAATTTTTTTTTTTGTATTTTTAAGAATGTTCAAAAAATGCTATAAAAGTTGCCGTCCTTAGACTAATTTTGAATAGGTCTTGAAGTGTTTAGTTTTTAGGCCGTGACTTACATATAAAAAAATTTTGAAAACATTCCATAAGCAAATAAAAATTTTTTTTTTTTTTTCAATAATAAAATGTTATTTAAAAAAAAATTGTTTAAACATTCCGAAAACAAATAAAATTTTTTTTTTCAATAAAATTTTAATTAAAAATAAAATAAAAAATGGAAAAAAGTTGGAAAAGAAAAACTTTGAATTGAACATTTTTTTTAACTATTTTTGTTTTCTAACTCATTTTTGTTTTCAAATTTAAATATTTTTTCTTATCCAAAAAAAATTTTTTTTACTATTTCTATTACTGTTTTATAATTTAAATTATTAATTAATTCTTTACCAAATTTTTCTCTGCCTCAGTCGAAAAAAAATGTAGTATAATTGAAGGAAGTTTATATATTTTTTTTTTGAAATTGGAGTTAGAAAAAAAATTTATTACTTAAAAAATTGTTTGCTTCCAATTTTCTTCTCAAATTTCGTTTTGAATTTTTTACATAATTTTTTGTTTATTTATTTAGTTTAATGAATATATCATCTTGTAATTTTGTAATTTTTTTTTGGTTTTTTTTTTAATTTTTTTTTTTAATTTTTTTAAATTTATTTAGTTTAATGAATATATGTATGTACGTAAAAAAAAATTAAAGAATTAAAAAAAAATTGAATTATAAAAGTTTTTCATCTTGTAATTTTGTAATTTTTTTTTTTTTTTAAATTTTTCTTTAATTTTTTTTATTTTTTTTTTTTATTTTTTTTTATTTTTTATTTTTTTTAAGAACTACCAATACTTAAAAAATGAAGTTTTGGCACTTTTTTAAATTTAACGCTAAAAAAAGAATTGAAAAAAAAAAAATTACAATCATTACAACTTTTATTAAATTGTTTAATTTTTTTTTTAATTGTAATATACCATACATATGTATTTAAGCAGGATTATAAACTAAGGCACTTATTAGTGTACCGTATAGCATATGTAAAGATAAAAAAACGTATCATATACGATGCATATTTATTTATTTATAACGCGCAGTGTGGAATTAAAATGGTCCAGTGTGAGGTTGAACAAAAAAGTATGAGTGTGTCATCTTTCGTTATGTCGTATGTCTTAACTTTGTATGTTGAATGTTTTTTTATAGCATTGTTGATGTTGTTTTTGTTGCTGTGTGATGATGGAGAATGATCTGAAAACCTAGCCACCTACACGTCAAGATATACATAGAAAAATTTAATATTGGATGTGAAATTGGAATTATTTTTTGTAAATGTGTGTGTTTAAATTTAAAATCTAACGAAACGAATATATCAAGCAACTAACCCGTAAATAATGTAAAAAATATATTAACCAAAAATTAAAAAAAAATATATATAAATTAATCATATCAAATTGTTAATGTATTTGTTGCAGTTACGTCCCGATGTTGTGCCCAAAACTGCGGAGAATTTCCGTGCCTTATGCACAGGCGAAAAAGGTTTCGGTTATAAAGGCTCCTGTTTCCATCGTGTCATTCCCAATTTCATGTGTCAGGGTGGTGATTTTACAAATCACAATGGCACTGGTGGTAAATCAATTTATGGCACTAAATTTGCTGATGAGAACTTCACCTTGAAACACACTGAACCCGGTATTTTGTCAATGGCTAATGCTGGACCCAACACCAACGGATCGCAATTTTTCATTTGTACTGTAAAGACAGCTTGGTTGGACAATAAGCATGTCGTGTTTGGCAAAGTTGTCGAAGGCATGGATGTCGTTAAGGCTATTGAGGGTTTGGGCTCACAATCGGGCAAGACAGCAAAGAAGATTGTTGTTGCCGATTCGGGTGCGCTATAAAAAGCGTCTCCTCTATTATTATATACATACAAATACTTGTAAAACATACTTTAACAATACTATACTACTAAATACTATATAAACAAAAGGAAAAGCTAAAAGTTTTTGTAGTAAAGAAATAATTATAAAAAACATTCGTACAGCATTGTCGAATTTAAAAATTTTTTTTAATAATCAGTATGTACTTCAAAAGCTTTCTAGTAAAGTATATTTGGAGACATTATTGAATTTAATACAAAAGCAATTCTCTTACAACAGTGTTTTTTCTATAATGAGCGAATAAAAATTCAATTTGGAACTCTATTAGAATAATCACAATTTGTTGTTTTATTCATTTGATATACATATATTATCATTAAGTAGCTGGGGGAGCGAGCTTTAATATGACCCATATTGGCATCATATTATTTAATTAAAAAATAAATAAAAATAGGTGGCAGCCTTGTAAAAACATTCCAAGTCGTTAAACTTGAAGAAGAGAGCTTGAAATGTATCTTATTTCATTCTATTATCTTTGCTATTCCTAAGCGTGTTATATATTAATAAGTAGAATTTTGTAACAGGTGGCAACCCTTTTTATAAAAATAATGAATTACTTATTTCCAGGCCAAGGCCTTTCACATGAGTGGCCCCGCAAAAATTTAAATCATCACGAAAAGGTCTCAAAATGTTTACGAAAAACAGTCCGAATCTGATGCCGAAAACAGCTAAAAGTTATCCCGAAATGACCCCGACAAAGTTCGAAAGTAATGCAAAAAAAGTTCCAAGAGAGTCCCGAAACTATCCTGAAAAAGTCGCAAAATGATTACGAAAAAGTCCGAAAGTGATACTGAATAAAGCCTAAAGTGATAACGAAAAAGTCCCAAAATGTCTCGAAACAAATCAAAAAAAAGTTCCGAAATTATCTCGAAAATGTCCTGAAATGATCCCGAACGGATCCCAAAAAGGTTGTTACATATTTCCAATAAAAAGCTTTTTTTTGGTTCACTATTTGAAACAAAATTTCTTAAGCTGATGGCAACCCTTAAAAAACTGTAACAACTGTAGTTTGAAGTCAAAGGAAAACGCTGTTTATAGGCTAGCAGAGGTTGCCACCTGTTGAAAAATTTTCTTTTCTATTTTTTATTTAATTTTAGATGTCATGTTCAAGGTTGCCACTTGAATTTTGTGTTGACGATTCTGGATTTTACAAAATCTCTATGTATTCTCCTCCCAAACGTTTATGGCGTTTTGAGAGCAAAAGGAGCTCCGAAGTTTTTATTTAATAATAGTAGACCCGGCAGACGTCCTATCCCCACCCGTGTTCTTTTCTTTCTGCTTAACGGTATCCTTCCCCCTATCCTTGTCCTATTCCCTATCCCTATCAGTATTGAGAAAAAGAGGTTTGATGGGTAAGTATTTCGGGTGAATTTTTTTGTTCTAGGTTTTTTGGAATTGCCTGGTCCACTTTGAGGCAAAAAAGGATCTTAAATATTAAGAAAAACACAGGGCAGCCATTGTACTAGTTTTCAAGTAAATCACATCATAAAAAATAGTTCTTTCAATATCTTAATTAGTTAAACCACCTTAGCGACTTTGGCCGTCCAATCACTCTCCGGTAAAGAAGGTATCCGAGGACCTGTTTTCAAATCTTTCACGTTTCAGAGGAGCATAAATTCAACTTTGTCGGCGAAACCGATGTCAATCTAAACGCCCAGTGTGTACCACTCGATGATATGATATAAGGAAGAAAGGGGGCGTGGCACCTTCAATATAAAGTGATTTTTCGTACTTAAATTTTTGGAAATATTCATGGAAGAATATGAAAAAATTGCGGAAGAGCTCTATGGGTTTAATATCCAAAACTCGAAGAATAGTGGTAGCTAAGAGAAAACGGGGCGTGGCAACTTTTGATATAAGCTAAATACAGGTCCTTTATAGAGTACGACTAGGCAACGACGGATGATAAGGTTAGGCTGAGAGTCAACCTCATCATCAGCTTCCTCAACTCCTATTGGAGCATAAAGCATTATGCTGAGGGGTGGGAAAAGGTAAAGAGAGAAAAGGCGATTCGAAAGAGGGAAAGGAGAAGGAAAATGGAAATGGAAGGAACAATAAATGCGGAGAGGGACTTGATGAATGCAATGAATTTTTGAGTTGGACAACGTCTGCCGGGCCCTCTTGTAAAAAAGATACAAAATAAAGTTCTCGCATCATCCAATTCATCTTGACTCAATCATGTTGTATTCCCATAATTGCAGCTTCGCTCTGATGTTGTACCAAAAACTTGTGAAAACTTTCGTGCCCTATGTACCGGCGAAAGGGGCTACGGCTATAAGGGTTCAAGCTTTCATCGAGTCATACCGAATTTTATGTGTCAAGGTGGCGATTTCACCGATAACAATGGCACTGGTGGAAAATCAATTTATGGTGAAAAATTTAAAGATGAAAATTTCAAATTGAAACATGAAGGTCCCGGTACACTGTCCATGGCAAATGCTGGCCCCAATACGAATGGTTCACAATTTTTCATTTGTACCGAGAAAACTGAATGGTTGGATAGTAAACATGTTGTGTTTGGCAAGGTAATCGAAGGCATGGATGTTGTAAAGAAGATGGAAGATTTTGGCACAAATACGGGCAAGCCAAAGCGTAAGATTGTTATTGCTGATTCTGGTTTACTTGAATGAAATGACGGTAGAAAATGGCTTGTAGTTTTTTTAAAATGAATTTTGCGAGTTTGGTTTGGTTGTTGTGTGATGGAATGCTGATCGATTGTATATTAATCAATAAAAATTACTTCAAATATCATCATTCATCAAACTTAGAGTAGAGATTTGGAAATAGTTTCATTTTAAGTTTTCGCTGTGCATCTCGAAATCGCAGAAAGGGGCGTGGCATCGTCCAGAAATCTCTTTACTGTTGACGGCCCAACAAAACGCACCTAGAGCAAAGGTGGAAATCGCCGCCCGATGGGGGGCATAAGGCATACAAGCAGGCGGACCTTGGGACGTCTGCTACAGTGGCCATACAAACAAAGTCGTGGTGATGGGTTTGTGGAAAAAAGATCCATATCGAAGTGAGCATAAGAACTTCTTTGATAAATTGGATCAGTCGGTGCCCCCAACGTAATAGCACAATCGTACTTGCGATTTCAGTGCCAGAGCTTGCAAGGTCCTATAGTCGATGTAACATCTTCCAACGTGGCCAAGTTGACTGATTAGGCCCATGTCGAAATATGGCCAGGTTCCAGTATTAGAAAGTCCTCCAAGCCACTAGTCTGTCCCTTGTGATTTAGAAAATAGCACCAGCTACGAAAGACCGAAGTTCATCGTCGACCAGTTGATGGAACCTATCAGTGCGGTTTGAGACCCGGCTAGCTTGGTATCGACCTGGTCTTCAAGATACGCCAAATACCTCGGAAGTCCTATGTTAAGAGACTCAACACATCATCTCTTTGTCGATCTCATCAAGAAAGAAGCTCCGGCACAGAAGTATTTCCTATCGGTGGCAGAAGGAAAGACTAATCAAGTCCTGTTGGGATGATGATAAATCATACCCTACCTCACATTTAAAAATCATAGAATATACTCGCACAATCATTGCATGAATCACCGCAATTCTAATGCTAGCTATTCCATCGTTAGACGATTCGTGAAACAGAGGACATTACTAAGTCTTGTCAATATTTCCAGCTTCGTAAGGATGTTGTCCCCAAAACGGCAGAGAATTTCCGTATGTTATGCACTGGCAAAAAAGGATTTGGTTATAAGGGATGTACTTTTCATCGAGTTATACCAAATTTTATGTGTCAAGGTGGTGATTTTACGAATCATGATGGTACTGGTGGTAAATCAATTTATGGCACTACATTCAAAGATGAGAACTTCAAATTGAAACACACCTGTCCGGGTATACTTTCTATGGCTAATGCTGGACAAAATACGAATGGTTCACAATTCTTTATTTGTACCGTAAAGACACCCTGGCTGGATGGGCAACATGTGGTATTTGGACAAGTAATACAAGGTATGGATGTGGTAAAAGCTATGGAGGGTTTGGGATGTTGTTGTATAGCTGGCTGTTAGGGTAAGGCTAGGGTGGCAGGTGGCATGGTGGCAATCCCGCTAGCTCGTCGGATGGGGTAGGTTTTTGCTCACCAGCCCTACCTACAGCTACACAGACAAAAAGGAGGTTCATGCCTGGTGACATCTACACAGGAGAAAGGGAAAGAAAAAGAGAAAGGCCTGTCCATGTCAGGTGGAGTCATCCCGCCCCTCTCGTTCATATATCATGAACGACCTTGGACTCCACTTTGACTCCGCTCACCGAGTGGAGTCCCCTTTGCCTGACACATGTCAGTCTGTCAGTTACCGTCCCATGTTCCTAACAGTCCTGTCCGTCCTCGTCACCTCACACCCACTTCCCCTCTAATGCACTAGTGCAACACCCACACCAATCAGCTGCTCCTTTAGCCAGACATGGTATTTGTCCTTCAGCCCATAAAAAAAATAAATGCAATGGTAAACAAACGAATCAAAATTCCTTGCAAACTTTACAAACTTAATTTATTATTCACATACTAAAAGTTAAAAATTAATAATAGAATTAAGCTTCTAGCCTCGAACAAAAATTCAAAAAAAATTAAGTTGACAGAAATTATAAGTTAACTTACAAACTAAAAATAAAACAACGAAAACTTATTACTATAGGGGTAATTCAAATACCTAAAAGGATTAAAAAAAAAATTCAAATAAAAAAAATAAAACAATAAAGGAGGGTTTTGATTAATGAAGTAAAAAAAAGGAAAACAAGATTAAATTCAATTCAAAATTAACCTCAAAATAAACGCTATTTAAATGAATATTAAATAAAAAAAATAATAAAAAAAAAACGAAACAGGGATAATTAATAACAAAGGAAGGAAAAAAAATTAAAACTAAAGCCTATCGAACGACCACTGTGGGCCGATACTGCCCTATCTCAATAGCATTCCAAATTATGGGTTTTTATATGAGTATGTAGGTATGTAGTGAGTAATAAAAAGTTTTGGTAAATATACCTTAGAATTTAGCACTTACCGATCTTTTCGTTGACGGAGGCGCCTACGTCGCGGAGAGAGGATGGCTGTAAAAAGATTAATTTACACACATACGTACATATGTCAATTCCCCTATGCTGGAAATTCTTCCAATGCCCACTTGTAGGTAGGCAAGGTAGCCAAGCTACGTTGGAATTTATTCGGACGCGCGGCTGCCGTCCGAATCAAAGGAAAAAATGTACGGCCAATATAATTACTCAGAAATAAAAGCGAGAAATAAATGTTTTGTGGGAAAAAAAAAAGGGAAAAACACCGGCGTAAACTCTAACTATGAACTGTGATTAGAAATGATTTAAGAACAAAATACCAATGGAAACGAATTTAATGGATATGAACTATTTTTGCCTGTGAGAAGGAATAGTGGTGCGGGGAGGGAAGTGGGATGACTGCTAAAAAAAAAAAGGAAAAAAAAAGGTGGGAAGAAAAGACTGAAGTGGAGTGTTTTACGGAGAGGGTTTCGGGAATGAAAAGGGAAATTGGGGAGGGGTGAATGCTAAATTCTCACTAAAAACAAAAAAGGCAAAAGCTAAATAAAACTAAATTGTGAACCGAAAGTATAAAACTAAATTGTGAACCGAAAATATAATGCGTTCCTTAGAAAAATTACAACAAAAAAAGAAGGTGTTACGTAAGAAAGTAAAGGATACCACTAACTGAAAAAAATTTATCAACAATAAAAAAAACCCAAAAGTACAGCGAGGTGAGTAACTAATAAACGAAGAATACCAAGTAAGGAAAATTATAAGTAAAATTAGAAAGTAATAAGGCAAAGAAGGTACGTATATAAAAGGAAATCGTTTAAAGAAAGGGAAAGCTAAAATAATGCGGAGGGCATTGGCTTAGTCTGCATAAACGAAAACTAGGGTGGGATAAAAAAATAATATAACTATGAACTCTTATAATTCAGTATAACTTAACAAAAAATATGAATTCCGGTAACTAACTTAAATATTACAAAAAGAAAGATAGAAAAAAAAGTATGAGAAAAGTTATTCTAACAAAAATGGTAAATAAATATCTTAAGTTGTGTATAGGGGTGGCAAAATTTTGGCATATGATGGTGCAGCGGAAATAATATCTTATGATCAGGAAAATAAACTTTCGGGAAATTGAACTTAAATGAAGGAAAATTCTGAATTATGGGAATAAAAAAAATCAACCAAAAACGTCTTAATTTAAATGAAATTATTTTTTTAAACAGCAACGGTGGCTCCACTCTCCTCCCTCTCTTCCTCTACTCGTTTATTTCCAGTGACTTTGAACGATGTGATAGTTGCTGTGGCAAGAATGTTCAGCTGCGCTTCGTCGCCTTTGGCGTGGAGCGCGGCGACCGGAATATGCTTCCTCGCTTTCCTCTTCTTCCGTAGTACAGTGGGCACGGCTTGTTTTATTGGACTTCCTGAAGGGGGGTACGAAACAGTTTAGGGCCTGATTGTGGGGGGTAACGGCTGCCAAGGGAATGTGAAGCAAGTCATCTTTATGGATGTGTGCGCATATTTCAACCATCCTTCCTAATTTTCTCCTTTTTTTTTTCTTTTTTGCTTGCTTCACCTCCCTTTTGGCCACCTCGAGCACCGTTTCCTTACCTGTAGTTCTGTAGTTTGACGCCGATACCGTTGGCTATGATCCGTTAATGTGGTATCACCAAAAAAAACTTTGATATATATATTTTAGTAACTTTCAACTCCCGTACTGAAAAACCGCACTGCACTTTAGACTCCACTTTCTTTATTAACCTATGGGATGGACTCGTTAAGCGATCGAACCCCATCAGCGGAAAAATGTTCCTTTTCACAATTCCTACTCAAAGACAGAGGGCACTCATACATAGAACCAGGATAGCGGGACACGACAGATATACACTTTCACGACACAACTTCCACCCACACTAACAGATACATATTCATACATCTAAATACATGTATTTGACTTTCGCCACATTACTAACACATGCAAGGGAAACTCCGTTGCTGTTAACACACAGATACAGCGGTGTTCGGACTTTTACCATGTTGTATTACCCTACAGGCTGCCGCTACAGGCTCGGATGCCGCCGATGTTGCATGCAACATGGAGCGTGTCCGTAAAAAGATTCAAAGCGCAGACTGTCTTATTTTGGTTTGGAATGCCCAACGTGTGGCTTCGACTCACGACCCAAAGCCGGGCTATCCCCTTGCCTATTCACTTAGTTAGGGTAACGCGTTTTCAATTTATGGGCAGCACTCAGAATTATTCTACCTAACGTATACTAAAATCTATATCACAGTTTACTATCCAAAAGACTAGAATGGCATGCAGGTTGAACTTAAAACTATATCACAGGTAAGTATATAAGCCTAAATCACAGGTGAGTATCTATATCTATATCACAGTTTAGCGGGTTAATAAAAAGGGTGTCAATAATAAATAAATAAGTCAATAAATGGGCAAAAAAATAAATAAATAATTACAAAAAAAATAATTAGCTAGATAAATAAATAAAAATAAATGGTAAAAAAAAAAACGGTAAATAAATAAATACAAATATAATTAGGGGTGCATAAATAAGAGGGTATGAATAACTGTCAACATGTTTATGTATCGTCAAGTCAAGACTTTACGACCCAAAACATGCAACACTTCTACGCAAACTACATGTAACATGCAAAAACTACATGCAACATAGATTTATGCAACAAAAATATCTTTAGCATGGTATACGCCTACTTTTTTTCCACTGGTATCGCCGAGTTCGTACATTGAATTTCCAATAGCTTTCAAAACTACACACTTAACTTGCTTTGGAGCGAGCTTAGGGTTGTAGTTTTCAATCTTCGAACTCTGCTTGAAATTTCGGCGGTATACCACTTGTCCAGTTTGGAATTTCACATCTTTGCTCCTAGTATTGTAAAACTTTTTGCTCCGCTCATGTGCTAACTTAAGCTCCTTCATTATAGAATTTCGAATGCTTTGTAGCCTATCTGCCCTAGTATCTATTTGTAAATCCACATCTTTATTTGCCCCCAATTTTCGGCATATTTCATACGATGCACCATGTTGCATCATGGGGATGCCAAACGTGGCATAATATGGGGAGCAGTTTATAGATGAGTGTGTAGCGCTGCGAAGGGCAAAGGCCGCATCGCTGATACACCTATCCCAATTCTTTTGATTGTCCTTAATGAAGGACCTTACTATCTGGAGCACTGAGCGGTTAACTCTCTCCGCAGCATTTCCTTGAGGGGAATAAAAAGCGGTTCTTACGTGTCTAACTCCATACCTATCTAAAAATTTTGCAAACATGTCGGAGACAAATTGTTTCCCATTATCGGAATGAACGTATTCTGGAACCCCAAAGATGTGAAAAACCTCTTTTTCTAAAAACTTACAAACATCTACAGACGTGGCTTTACGCATAGGTTTTAAAAAGACAAACTTTGAGAAATGGTCAAGACACACAAACACATAGACATTACCATCACTAGTACGTGGGTATGGACCCATAAAGTCGATAAACAGACGTTGGAAAGGTCTCTCGGTTATGTGTTGCTTTCCCATGGGCGGTTTATGGAATACATTTTGAGTTTTGTTTCCCTTGCATACTTCGCACTCTCTTACGAAGGTTTGTACATCGGTTACCATGCCAGGCCAATAGTATTTTTCACGTATGCGGGCTAACGTTTTATGGATGCCCCCGTGTCCGGCCGAAGGTGAGCTGTGGGAGGATTCCACCAACCCCGCTCGCAACTCTGACGGTACCCAGAGTTTCCAGGCTTGGTCCTGCTGAAGTTCGTCCCCCCGGTCAAACTGTGTCCGTTTATAAACGTAGCCGTCCGACACGCACAGTTCTGGAAGTTTGTCTTGGTTTTCTGTCACTGTTTTCCTAAGTTCGTCATACTCTTCAGTTTTAAAGTAGTCCGAGTCTAAGTCAACGTCCATTAGTCTGTCTGATAGCTGCATTTCCTCCATGTGCGCTCGCGACAGCGTGTCGGGTACAACATTGAGTGCGCCTTTTCTGTGCTCGATTTTAAAGTCGTACGCCTGAAGTTTTAAACTCCACCTCGCGAGTCTCCCAGAAAGGTCTTTCTGGTTCATTAACCATTTGAGACTCGCGTGATCAGTTATGATCGTGAAGGGTAAACCTTCGACGTACGGCCTAAATCTTTTCACACTTATCACCGCAGCGTAGCACTCCAGCTCGGTGATGCTGTAATTACGCTGCGCTTTGTTCAGCTTGGCGGAAATGTAAGCTATCGGTCGTTCGTTGTTCTCGTCGTCTAACTGGAAGAGCACCCCGCCCACTCCGTCGGTTGAAGCATCGCACTGGATATAAAAGTGTCTGTCAAAGTCAGGGTGTACCAGTACGGGAGCGGAAATCAAACTCTCCTTTAGTCGCTCAAACGAACTCCTTGCTTCGTCTGTCATAGTAAATTTCTTGATTTTATCTTTTGTGAGACAGTCGTGCAGCGGAGCTGCAATGGTTGCGTAGTCTTGGATAAAACGTCGGTACCAGCCTGACATCCCTAGAAACCGTCGGAGCTGTTTTGGCGTTTTTGGTTCGGGGAAATCCCTCACAGCCGCAACCTTGTTCGCATCGGTCTTGAGACATCCATCACCCACTACGTAACCTAAGTACCTAACTTCCTTGAAACAAAACTTGCTTTTCTCGACATTAATGGTAAGGTTAGCTTCACGTAAACACTTAGCGACCTTCTCCAACAACACTAAATGGGACGGAAAATCTACAGAACAAACTAACAGATCATCTAAATATACAAAAACACAATCACGTAAAGAAGCGGGTATAACCTTGTCCATCAATCTACACATTCTTTGTGCTGCATTACACAGTCCAAACGGCATGACTGTGTAATGGTATAGGGGACGCCCTGGCACTGTAAATGCGGTTTTCTCTCGGGACTTCTTTTCTAATGGAATTTGCCAAAAGGCATCTTTAAGGTCGATGGCAGAAATGAACCTCGTGTTTTGGAGTCGGCTGAGAATCCCATCGATGTTCGGAAGGGGATACGCGTCCTTTATCGTCCGCTCATTCACCTTCCTCGCATCGAGACAGAGACGCTTCTTTTCACCCTTTATCACCAGCGACACGGGAGAGCTCCAACTACTATTGCTCTCCTCAATCACCCCTAGACCCAGCATGCGGTCTAACTCTGCAAATACTAGTTTTTGGATCGCTGGTGATATCGGATAGTGTCTCTGTTTCACTGGGAGATTCTCATCCGAAACCTCAATCACGTGTTCTTCCACGTTGGTTTTCCCCAACCCCAAGACAGCAAAAGACGGGTACTGCGCCTTGACCCTTTCTAAGGCAACACTTTGCTCTTTTGTAAGGACATGTTGCACGGCATCGAACGACAAATCGCCCTCAGCGGGTACGAGTTCTGCAACGGCAGTGTGAGCAGGACGCACCATCGTTCCTCGACTTACAACATCCAGGTCGAAAGCCTGCCAAAAGTCCACCCCTAAATACACTTCTTGTTGGAGGCCTGGCACGATCAAGAACTCTAGGTCTTTGACTTCTCCTTCCCATAAGACCGACAGAGAGATAGCACCTACTACCGGCGTTTCACCGCCGTTTGCCGTTCGAATATTCTGATTAGCTAGTTTAATGATGCTATCCTCTCTGCCGTCTATCAACCTTTCGTAGTCCTTACCTAAACAATTCGCACCAGCCCCCGAATCCAACAAAGCTAGCACCTCAATCCCTCCAATCTTAGTTTTCGCAAAAAATCTATTATCTCCTTTAAGAGTCACAATAGTGGAGATTATTTTATGGTGAATCCTCTTCATTATCTTTCGCTTTTCACGCATCTTCTTTATTTTACTGTAACTCCTATTCTTTATGTTAATTTCTTCAAAAAAAATACGTTGTCTAGCTTCCTCGTAGTCTATTTTTCTCTGGTGCAGACTCTTTGGCTTGACTTTCTTCCCTTCAGCTGTCTTGTCCCTATCTACAACACCGCTGTCTCTCTTTAAAATTTTGTACCCGGGTGGTTGGGCTCCGGGCATTCTGTGTTCTGGCGAGAGCTCCCGGCAATCTCCGCCAATCGGGAGTTTCCCTGTCCCGGTTTAAAAACACAAAAAGACGTGTCTTTACCACAAGCAAAACAAATCATATTATGAAACGGGGACTTACAATGGTTCTCTTTTTTCAACTCGGACGGATTTTTGACAAAATAATCGACAGGCATTCCACATGCATAACACAACATTAAATGGTAAGGAGATGCACAGAACGAATTGGTGGTGGGATTGGGACCAAAAGATGGCTTCGGCTGGGCCGAAGATCCTTGTGTCGCGGGATTTTGTTGCTGGAACGGCACTTTCCGCTGGAAATTGTTGTTGATCGCGTCTACGGGAGTCTGCTTTGCTTCCTCATCCGCAGGTGTCGCCTCGGGGTAACCTAACTCGCTAACTGCCTTTGCTCTACTTTTGTTTTCTTTAATGAGCCGTTCAGCTCGTCGACACTCGGCCTTCAGCTCAGCCAGCGTGTCGATTTTTGACGCAAACGTTAAATTTGCCAAGTAGGGCTTCAGGTTCCCCCTAATTATCCCAACCAGCTCCTTCTCTGGGATACTTTTCCGGAGCCGGAAAGTCAAATTATGGACCTCACCGTAGAAGTCGTCGAACCCTTCCAGTGGCTGTTGTTTGCGTTCCATGATTTCGCGGATTATCTCGTAATCGGACTCCGCTGTCTTGAAGTGGGCTAGCAGCTCCGCCCTTAGCTCGGGGTACCCAAACTCGGGTTCGTCCGAGTGGTCCTCTAAGACCTGCCAGTACCACTTCAAGGCAGAGCCCGTCACGAGACAATGGAAGTCGGTGAAGAGCTGGAAGTGGGATATGTTGTGTTGTTGCCGCAACTTCTCGATTCGAAAAATAAAGCTCTCCACCGTTATTCCCTTGCTAGTACCGTCAAATTTCACATGCCACTTTTCCAGGTCCAACTTCTTCCATTTCGGTGGGTCCTGGGTGTTGCTCGCTGAACCTGAAACCCCCAACGCAGCATTTGGGTCGACACGCTGGTCGGCTGGTTCATTCCTAACGTTTCTTTCTGGAGTCGATGACTGACCAGGCCGGTTTCCTAACCCTTGCGCCGAGGTTTCCATCACTGCGACTCGGTTGCTGAGGTTTGAAATGTTATCGCGTATATGGCGGACCTCGTCCATGGCCTGTGCCATCACCTCATTTTGTTGCGCCATCATCGCCATCATATGGCTCAGCTGATCTATGCTGATGGCCGTTGAAGTTCGTCCGCCTTGCCGCTGATCCGCACCCTCAGCAACCTGGTCCTTTGGTGGCTCCTTGCGTGTAGGGATAGCCCCGGGTCCTGATCCGCCAGCTACTCCACCAACTGCTCCCTCCTGCTCCGTGTCAGACATGTTAAAAAGTTCGTCTATTTTTCGCGAAAAGCTACTTTCCCCCCCGGAAAACGAAAACTCTTCTGTAATCCTAAAACTAGGCGGACGGACTGACTGGACTATATGTTCCCCCGATGACCTAAAGACCCGCGAAGCACACCTGTTAACAAGGTCTGTTGGTAATAGATCGGAATGAGGTATGCCCGTATCGATCTGCGTAAAAACCGATCCGACAACTTCGTCCCGCAACGCCCTGGTTCTGCTACGTGTCACGATCCTGTTTAGCTCCAATTCACCACCAATCTCGTCCTGAGCGTCCTCCTTCTCCATACAACGAAGACTTTCTTCCGCCAATAAGAGGTCCGAGTCGCCAATCGTCGCGGAAATCGAGAAGGGGTATAGGGGTTAAGGGTCCACGAAGACGACAAGGAATGATTCAGAAATCCAAAATTTCAAGACAAATTCAAAGTACAAGAGATCTATCTCTAGAACCAAACTATAAAAATGTAAACAAAAGGGGTTAACCAAACTACTTTTGTTCTCTTGGGTTAATTACCACAGGAGATAGTAGTTGTAAGGCAAAAAAATTAAAAAGTTCCAAATTCAGTAGGGCTTCCCTAACAGCAGGTAATCAAAAATGTAAAAATGTTGAGACGACAAGGAGAGCTTATCTACTCCAGATGTATGGTATACCAAACGGAAATTCAAGTGTATGGTACGTTAAAAGTAAAAGAAATGTATTTAGCCTAGGCCGCAACAGGGTTAAACTGAAATTCAAGGGGTTTTGGAAACTCAGATGACGGCAAAAACCTAATTCAATATATCTAAAAAGCGGGGGTAAACCTAAAATATCCAAGAAGTTAATGAATCAAAAAATATACACGTTTAATCGACAAAGAGTAAATATGAAAGTTAAAGAGGGGGAGCCAAAACGTTGAAATGTGTAACTTGCTTCAACTAAGCTAATCGAAATTCAAAGCACGCACTCAACTCCAAGATAAGGGCAAAAGAATAACATTCAAATTATAAAAATATTAACGAATAAAAAAAAATATTAATAGGCGGATTCCAAAGAAGTTAAAGTATCAAGGTAGATTTACATAAGTTTAAAACAACGAAACTATGCCACGGGTTAATCTTAAATTCAGATCGTCAACCCTCGGAAGTAGTTTAGGAAATCAACCAAAAATTAAAGGCTAACTTTATATTAGTAACGAAAATTTTTAAATGGATCTATGTATAAAAATTTGAAATATACGTGTGTTTTAAAAATTAAATAGAATTGAAATCAACGTGTTAGAAATAAATATAATAGATAAGCATATGCATATATATATGTGTAAGTGTACGATAGTTGTTTACACCGAGAAAAATTGATTGTTTCTCAGTTCGTTATTACTTAATGTTTGTTTATGTGGATAGAAGTAATTATATATGTTATTGGTGTGTGTTGGTGTTGCACCTCGGCAAGGTCTCAGTGAATGTGAGTGAGTGGTCCGTATGTAACTAATCTAGGTCCTAGTCGGCTAATGTCTCCCCAATTCGTCCGCTTATTCAGTGTGGCACAACAAGCATATCAGCGCAAGGCTTAAAACTCGGTTGCCACACTGACTCCAAAACTCCTT
The DNA here is from genome assembly GCA_964058755.1 of Campiglossa producta. NCBI lineage: Eukaryota > Metazoa > Arthropoda > Insecta > Diptera > Tephritidae > Campiglossa > Campiglossa producta. The sequence continues at coordinate 101,710,873 of CAXKVI010000005.1, forward strand.
CGTGTAGGTAGACTACAAACCTCACGTGTACGTAGTGCTGGACTACGTACGCGGTAGCTTAAACAGCCACCTACACGCCACAACATCTATATACTAGTCTTACCGCAGAATACCACTTATGCAAGCGTTGAAGCTTTCATAAGGAACTTCTACGGCAAGACGAGTACCCCCCCTTATTTTTGTTGTAGTGGCACATATCGCGTCGGACTAATCCAAGCGACGTTGCCCCTACAACTGTCATCAGTCCAGTCAGAGAAGGAAATCGGAAAAGGGAAAAGTGTAAACCAAAATTATAACAAAAGAACGTTATTGAAAAACAAAAATAAAAAGTTATGTACAAGCAAAAAGGTATTTTAAAAAAACAGGAAAGCAGAAAGGAAGGAAATTTATTATGGCAAAAAAAAATTGTTTAATGAATGAAACTAAAACAAAATAGAAGATTAAAGATTGCAATCGAGGAAAAAAAAAATATATAAAATAATTGCAAGTTAAAAATTCGAAAATTAACAATTGAAAAATATAAATTGAAAAAAAAAAAAAAAAAAAAAACAATTTAAAAATTAAAAACTTGAAAATTAAAAATTGGGCTATTACGTTGGGCGCCATTGTTGTATAGCTGGCTGTTAGGGTAAGGCTAGGGTGGCAGGTGGCATGGTGGCAATCCCGCTAGCTCGTCGGATGGGGTAGGTTTTTGCTCACCAGCCCTACCTACAGCTACACAGACAAAAAGGAGGTTCATGCCTGGTGACATCTACACAGGAGAAAGGGAAAGAAAAAGAGAAAGGCCTGTCCATGTCAGGTGGAGTCATCCCGCCCCTCTCGTTCATATATCATGAACGACCTTGGACTCCACTTTGACTCCGCTCACCGAGTGGAGTCCCCTTTGCCTGACACATGTCAGTCTGTCAGTTACCGTCCCATGTTCCTAACAGTCCTGTCCGTCCTCGTCACCTCACACCCACTTCCCCTCTAATGCACTAGTGCAACACCCACACCAATCAGCTGCTCCTTTAGCCAGACATGGTATTTGTCCTTCAGCCCATAAAAAAAATAAATGCAATGGTAAACAAACGAATCAAAATTCCTTGCAAACTTTACAAACTTAATTTATTATTCACATACTAAAAGTTAAAAATTAATAATAGAATTAAGCTTCTAGCCTCGAACAAAAATTCAAAAAAAATTAAGTTGACAGAAATTATAAGTTAACTTACAAACTAAAAATAAAACAACGAAAACTTATTACTATAGGGGTAATTCAAATACCTAAAAGGATTAAAAAAAAAATTCAAATAAAAAAAATAAAACAATAAAGGAGGGTTTTGATTAATGAAGTAAAAAAAAGGAAAACAAGATTAAATTCAATTCAAAATTAACCTCAAAATAAACGCTATTTAAATGAATATTAAATAAAAAAAATAATAAAAAAAAAACGAAACAGGGATAATTAATAACAAAGGAAGGAAAAAAAATTAAAACTAAAGCCTATCGAACGACCACTGTGGGCCGATACTGCCCTATCTCAATAGCATTCCAAATTATGGGTTTTTATATGAGTATGTAGGTATGTAGTGAGTAATAAAAAGTTTTGGTAAATATACCTTAGAATTTAGCACTTACCGATCTTTTCGTTGACGGAGGCGCCTACGTCGCGGAGAGAGGATGGCTGTAAAAAGATTAATTTACACACATACGTACATATGTCAATTCCCCTATGCTGGAAATTCTTCCAATGCCCACTTGTAGGTAGGCAAGGTAGCCAAGCTACGTTGGAATTTATTCGGACGCGCGGCTGCCGTCCGAATCAAAGGAAAAAATGTACGGCCAATATAATTACTCAGAAATAAAAGCGAGAAATAAATGTTTTGTGGGAAAAAAAAAGGGAAAAACACCGGCGTAAACTCTAACTATGAACTGTGATTAGAAATGATTTAAGAACAAAATACCAATGGAAACGAATTTAATGGATATGAACTATTTTTGCCTGTGAGAAGGAATAGTGGTGCGGGGAGGGAAGTGGGATGACTGCTAAAAAAAAAAAGGAAAAAAAAAGGTGGGAAGAAAAGACTGAAGTGGAGTGTTTTACGGAGAGGGTTTCGGGAATGAAAAGGGAAATTGGGGAGGGGTGAATGCTAAATTCTCACTAAAAACAAAAAAGGCAAAAGCTAAATAAAACTAAATTGTGAACCGAAAGTATAAAACTAAATTGTGAACCGAAAATATAATGCGTTCCTTAGAAAAATTACAACAAAAAAAGAAGGTGTTACGTAAGAAAGTAAAGGATACCACTAACTGAAAAAAATTTATCAACAATAAAAAAAACCCAAAAGTACAGCGAGGTGAGTAACTAATAAACGAAGAATACCAAGTAAGGAAAATTATAAGTAAAATTAGAAAGTAATAAGGCAAAGAAGGTACGTATATAAAAGGAAATCGTTTAAAGAAAGGGAAAGCTAAAATAATGCGGAGGGCATTGGCTTAGTCTGCATAAACGAAAACTAGGGTGGGATAAAAAAATAATATAACTATGAACTCTTATAATTCAGTATAACTTAACAAAAAATATGAATTCCGGTAACTAACTTAAATATTACAAAAAGAAAGATAGAAAAAAAAAGTATGAGAAAAGTTATTCTAACAAAAATGGTAAATAAATATCTTAAGTTGTGTATAGGGGTGGCAAAATTTTGGCATATGATGGTGCAGCGGAAATAATATCTTATGATCAGGAAAATAAACTTTCGGGAAATTGAACTTAAATGAAGGAAAATTCTGAATTATGGGAATAAAAAAAATCAACCAAAAACGTCTTAATTTAAATGAAATTATTTTTTTAAACAGCAACGGTGGCTCCACTCTCCTCCCTCTCTTCCTCTACTCGTTTATTTCCAGTGACTTTGAACGATGTGATAGTTGCTGTGGCAAGAATGTTCAGCTGCGCTTCGTCGCCTTTGGCGTGGAGCGCGGCGACCGGAATATGCTTCCTCGCTTTCCTCTTCTTCCGTAGTACAGTGGGCACGGCTTGTTTTATTGGACTTCCTGAAGGGGGGTACGAAACAGTTTAGGGCCTGATTGTGGGGGGTAACGGCTGCCAAGGGAATGTGAAGCAAGTCATCTTTATGGATGTGTGCGCATATTTCAACCATCCTTCCTAATTTTCTCCTTTTTTTTTTCTTTTTTGCTTGCTTCACCTCCCTTTTGGCCACCTCGAGCACCGTTTCCTTACCTGTAGTTCTGTAGTTGGACGCCGATACCGTTGGCTATGATCCGTTAATGTGGTATCACCAAAAAAAACTTTGATATATATATTTTAGTAACTTTCAACTCCCGTACTGAAAAACCGCACTGCACTTTAGACTCCACTTTCTTTATTAACCTATGGGATGGACTCGTTAAGCGATCGAACCCCATCAGCGGAAAAATGTTCCTTTTCACAATTCCTACTCAAAGACAGAGGGCACTCATACATAGAACCAGGATAGCGGGACACGACAGATATACACTTTCACGACACAACTTCCACCCACACTAACAGATACATATTCATACATCTAAATACATGTATTTGACTTTCGCCACATTACTAACACATGCAAGGGAAACTCCGTTGCTGTTAACACACAGATACAGCGGTGTTCGGACTTTTACCATGTTGTATTACCCTACAGGCTGCCGCTACAATGTGCAAGTGGAGGACCCATGAAGAAAATTGTTATTGCTGATTGTGGTGAATTGAAATAGTTTTAAACTGAAGTGTTGTTAGCGGTAGTAATAAAGATCTTAATTCTAAAAATTATAGATCTATAACGTATAAATCGTTCTAAAGGGATTAGGGATGTTTGGCAGTATTGAGTACTTCGCTATCGTCACTTTTAAATCTGGCAACTCCTCATTCTTTGCGAACAGCTGATGTTAGTAGCTTTGTTTCTTTCCTGCTAATTATGAATAAATATTCCTAAAAAAGCGTTCTTCGAAAAACTTAGCAGCTTTTTGACATTTAATTGAGAGAGAGAGCGCCAATTCGCTGCAAGTTATTGCTGGAGATTTTTCGTCCAGCAGAAACCAGCAAGCAGGAACAGCTGAGCGGTGACATAGCAAAACAACAACAAAAGTTGTAAATTCAAATTGTTAGCCAATCAGAAACGTAACCGCTGTTGTGTCTGCAAGTTTCTGCTGAACTCTGTTCGACGAAAAATGAGCAGAAATGAGATTTTGACAGCTTTTTACAAGACTCTCTTCTGCTGACAGTTCTTTGCTGGAGATTTCAAGAAACAAAGCTAGTGATGATGGGAAAGCCCGCGGGCGTTATTTCTTTTTGATAACGGGGGTTATTCCCTTTAGGTCATGTCATTCCCTTAGGTCATGTCATCCCTCCATTCATGAGGAAGGAGAAGATGGGTAATGAGAGGTGAGAGGCATCATATCCGTAGATCAACCGTCGAGTTAGCACGTCATTACCATATACCATATGCATATTAGTCGCCTCTTACGACCGGTATGCCTACCTCGGGCCAGTTCATTTGCCCTTTATTTCACAGGAGGATGAACTGCCCGATAAAATTAGAAGTGAGAGTTGACGGCTAGTTGAGAAATCCGTCCTAAATGTACGATTTGATTGAAATTTCCACACGGGGCTATTTACTTTTGAAAACGGGCCTTATTTCACTGCACCGATGCAATATTTCAACAAAAGTGGAGATTTAGCACACTACATCATGAACCAAAAGCGGCCTTTACACGATCTCATTGTGTGACAAACATTTGCGGTGTGATGAGAAGTGTGAGCGTGTAAACATAAGAAATTCGTGTGTGTCACACATGTGTGATGGTTTTCTAAAATTTTAGAAAACATGATGGTGTGACACACATGTGTGATAGTGTAAACGCTTGCATCATGCACGTAGTGTATTTTTTCAGTCGATAAGCAAAAATTGGAGGGTAATGACATCGCGGGCAAACAAAGAAATTTGGAAGGAGTTCTTCGAAGTATATCGAAGATATCCAGAAATCTGGAAAATTAAAAGCGCAGAATACAAAAATAAAATTTTTTTTTTCATCACACCATGTTTGTCACATAGTGTGTTCGGGTAAAGGCCGCTAAAGAGAGGAGATTGTGCCAAAAGCGATACCGTTAGGCCAGTTTTGACAGAAACAGCTTATTGCTACGTCGTGACTTGACACAGAATACTCTACATTTACCACTGGTGTGATTTAAAAAAAACTGTGTTGTGGGGGCAACCATGGACGAATTCAAGATGGCCGATGGTCGAAAAGCAGTGTTGCAGTTGTAACGTGATGTCATGAATTGAAAGGGAAAACGGGAAGCCAAACACGGTTTTATAACAGAATTTCAAAAAGAGCCATGGATTCCTTAAAGCAGGTAAGTTTTTTGACAATTTTTATATTTTAACTATTTTATGAGTGTCTTAACGGGTTAAAAAAGAAAGTACATAACTCAATCTTTGCGGGTTACACTAATGTACCTTGCTTTGGGGTCTACCTGGATGTCTTACTGTTCCACAAAGTTTCGGCGGAGCTCCAACCGAAAGGAAATGTAACAATGAATTTCGATAAACCCGGTGGAATCTCTGTCGACTATTAAAATTATTACCACCGGAAGCTCCGCCGGAAAAGCTAATAGAAGCGTTTGTTAAAAAGCAGACATTTCGTTCAAGTATTCATTTTATTGCCGTTTACGCGTAGAATAAGTTCGTTCGAAAGTTGACAACTTTATATAGCTAAATTAATTTTGACTAAGACACATTATCCAGCTCCAGCTCCTTTTTATTCTCAGTTTCTGGTGTTTTTGTCTCTGTTGTAGAGTTTACTTTTGGCAAAAATAATACGCAAATGCCAGCAAAAATAAGTGTCACCGATTGACTGTACAAAGCTAACTCGCAATGAGTTTCGATGAGAGCACCCAAAATATTTGAGCCCGAGATGCTGCCAATACGACCGATCATCAGCGAAATACAAACTGCCATTCCTCTGTGAACATGAAAAGAATTGCTAGATTTATTTATATGCATAGATTTCAAGTCTATTCTGCCGGAACGGGAAACACAATAGAAACCAGAAGTTTATCTTAACTATCTACCGAATTCCCCGATTATCTATCAAACTCTGATAAGAAATCACGAATTCCGGTAAGAAAAAAATTTCTTGACTTCTATTGAGTTTCCCATTACGGCGTAATATATGATAGATCGCTTTCTAAATACCTTAATTTTGTTGGAAATATTTCGACAATGACAGCGTTTACCACTCCAATTCCCACCCCGGAGCAAAGATTTAATACAAAGAGGTAAATAGCGACCATTGGCTGTGTTATTGAAAATGCCACAACACCACTAACTCCACATGCAGTTAGCCAAAGAACTAATGAGATCAAAAAAGTTGTAAAGTTGTATAATTATTACTGTTAGATTTAAGAAAAACCCTTATTAATCTGACATAGGCCCGGGTTTTCAGTGCTAGTTTAAACTTGGTTTAAACGCCCAATTCTGTCGGAATGGGAACTCAGATGAATTTAATTAAGGCTAATATACCCCATAACCACATCCATAGAAAAAAGCTGATCCAACCAACCTTAGGGTCGATTTACATAGCATTTTTACTTTCAGTCTTCGGGGTCTATCAGCAATTACGACGGAGCTTACGCGGGGTGATAATTTTCCGTAATGTAATAGATCGTAAAAGCATTCTATCGATTTCATCGAAATTTGGCAGTGGATTTCGATAACGTTGATGTGATCCCTATGAATTCTATTACAATTCTTCCACGTGAAAGTTTCATCGTAACTGCTGATAGGCCCCTTCATCTGTCAGCATAGTTTGAGAGATAACGGGTCTATCACCAATTATGACGGAGCTTTCGCGGTGTGATAATTTGCTGTAATGTAATAGATCGTGGGAAATTCTATCGATTTCGTCGAAATTTGGCAGTGGATTTCGATGTGATCCCTATGCATTCACAATTCCACTGCCAAATTTCGATAGTGTCGATGTGATCCCTATTAATTCTATTACAATTCCTCTGCCAAATTTCGCTAGCGTCGATGTGATTCCTATGAATTCTTTTACAATTCTTCCACATGAAAGTTTCATCGTAACTGCTGATAGGCCCCAACATCAAAAGGGCGTTTTGAAACAGCTGTTTTGTATGATTGCTCCAATTAATATTGCGATGTCCTAGGACTGGACCATCTACTCCAACCTTCGCTTTGTTTCTGCTCCTCCATGTAGTGTAGTACCTACTATCAGAGTACTGCAATGTTGTTACTCCTTGGAGTATACATATATATCTCCCAAAAAGTTAACTTTTGTAGCGTGCGAACTCCTTCGTTTTTTGTAAATATCTTGAAAATTAACACTTGCGCGAAATCATCCTTAACACAAATTATTGTTTTACTGAAATATTAGATATCATTTGCTCAGCCCAAAAAATTATCAATACCTCGAAATATGCTAGCCCAAATAGTAACGGAGTAAAGGCTGGTTTTCATTAGGTCAAATGGTGTCAAATTCCATCGACTTTATCGACATTTGGTTGCTATTTTCGATAAAGTCGATAGAATTTGTCAAAGTTTGACCTAATGAAAACCAGGCTTAACTTTGGCCACTTTGGAATCTACCTCTTTTCGGACCTTTGCGTTATAAAAATGGAGAGTATTGAATATTTGTCGATTTCCACAGATGTCACCACAAGAAGGTTGTCGCCAGTGTCGCGGAAACTGGTGGATTGGTTTCTATTAGAGTGGTTTTATACTGAAGTCAAAACCAGGGTGCCGTCTTATCAAGGATAATATGTGTTCGAAGTAATCAATTTGTAAAAAAAAGTGCAAACTTCGGTTCTGGATTTTGAAACGGTTTCGTTTTTTTTTTTTTTAATTATAATAACGGTATAACGGTCACTGTTGCTATTGTTAAAGGGACGTGACGGACCAAACAGAGTTGTACGGTATTGGGTCTATTCTCTCACAGCTGCCGAACCACCTTACTACCCAATGCCAATTTCATCAACCCCGTGACCGTGGTCGAAATGGATTTTAGTCGCCTCTTGCGACAGGAATTCCACCTCGGGCATATTATAAACCCCTAACTCGCAGGGTCATGAATCGATTTTAATCGCTTACAGTTTCTTTTTCGGTCTAAGATCCAGTTGAAAAAAGATTAGACCATTCATCTTAGCTAAAATGTGCTAGTCTAGCTAATATGAACTCTTAACTATATTTAAACGTGCAAGGAACTGAGGCAAGCGGTATTGTATTTATATGAAATAATTTGCTATTTATTCACACTAATGAAAAAATTTAAAAATCTTAAACAGAACGGGTTAATATATTTTTTCATTTGACGGGAAAACTCCTACAGAAAAGAGAGAACTGTCAAGTTCACTATTACTTTGTTTAATATACCTTGGCCTTTGCCTTTTTTACAAAAAACGAAAGAGTTCGCACGCTACAAAAGTTGACTTTTTGGGAGAAATGCTCATATACTGTCAGAGCCATAGTGTCGTGATTTTCGTCGATAACGCAAGAGCAATGATCGGCTTTCAAAAAGCTGAAGGTGGTCCGATGAGGTATACAAAGGATTACTATGGGAGTACTCCAATATAAAAAAATTGGAACACATAATCCAACAATTTTTGCAGGGTATGGAAATCAGTGTAATCAATTAATGATGTCATATCGAATATATTGAGTTAAATAAAGTTAGATCAGCTGTTGAAAATTGTTATGTTACCGTTATGGAAGATTAATTGTGATTTAAACTGGATATTGATTTGATATAAGAAACTTACACTTACTTAACCAAATCTCATTTCCAAGTTTGGAAATTCATCACATTTAGCCAAATTTGCCGAACAATACAATCCACAGTTCATCCAAATAGCAACGGTGCAGAAATGACTCATTTGAATTTGCCAAAATTGGTGCAGTGTAAATTTATTATTACCGTCAACAGTATATAAGATCATGTTCACACTGAAGCGAAAACACCTTGTTTTCGTGTAAAACATCTCACATAAAACAGGTGCGTTCATACCTGCTATTCTTGTTTTCATTTGACAGAAATCAGCTGTTCTAGAAATTGTGATTTGTGAGAAAAAATAATTTAAATTTTGTGAACGTACATATTATATTTTATGTACTTATTTTAAGTTTTACTGTCAGCGCACTTATTTCAAATTTACTTTATAGCACAAACATTTTCATTTTGATTTTTTATAAATTAGGGCGACGAAAACATTTGACATATCAGATATGTGACAGTATGTTTTTCGATTATTACCGATAAAATTTAGAGCCGACACTGATTGTGAAAGGTTTTCGTTGATGTTTTGGGATAAAACATGATGTTTTCGCAGGTTTTCGGTTGAAAATTTTGTATGGCGAAAACATCGGTTTTCAGCATGTTTTGCCTCGAAAACCAGAATGAGCTCGAAAACACGCTAGTGTGTACATAGTATAAGTCTCTTAACCTTATGTACTTACAAAGAATGTTTTTCCGTCCAAATTTACCGATCGCATACATCAGAAGCCACGTTGACGATGAATATATAATTTCCAGCACTATATTATGCGTATAAGTTGATATTTCCAAATGTGTTATGCATGGTTTTACGAGTACCTCTTGCTGTTAAAAAAATATATATAAAAGTGGAATTTCACGTACGTTTAATGAACTCACATTCTCATAATCGGCGCTTGAATGTTTTCCTAATAGGTTGAATCTGACAATTTCACATAAAGTTTTCGGTTCTGAATATTGTTCGGTATACTTCATGGTGTTGTTCAAAATGTACGGGAACCACATATATACTCCATGAGCACAAACAAATATGCAGTACAATATAAAACTGGATAAAAATGTTTTACGTATATGTTGACGCATAAAAAGTGGAACTGTTTGTTGCCACATTGAGCGCATTATAAATGTTATTAGATTTTGACCTTTTATAGGTCTCCTCACTTTTGTTGGTGAGTCGGCATCTGGTAACAATGAGGTGATCTACAAGAAATTAAAAAAAAAAAAATATATTTGTGAACGGTATTTGTTCTATGTGCTGAGGTCCAGGTGACTATAACTAAAGCTTTGGATTTCTCGAAAGCGTTGACGCTATATAGCGGCCGTTACATAGCGGTGAAGTACGTTGTAAAAAAAAAAAACTGCCATAACGATGAAAATTCAATCAAATACTTATAAATACAACAATAAAAACAACTGAAATGTTTTGAAAATAAATATTTTAAAAATTTAACACGCAATGAAAAAGAGGCCACAAAATTTTACAATTGGAATCTACTGGTCGCTACATGTAGGTAAGTTTACAACAAAGCGGTGCCGCTAGTAACTGCGAACATAGCGGTGGGAATATGACGCTCGCAAGATGACGGTACCACGAGGTAACCAGCGCTCAAGTGTATCGAAAATATAAAATCAGAAGTGGAATATTTTCTAATGCATGAATTTGAAAAAATAAAATCAGAAGTGGAATATTTACATAAATGCATATATGTAAAAAATATCTAAAGTGGAATATTTACATAAATTTATTTCATTTAATTTAATTTATTATTATAAAGCATTAGTATAATAAGAAGTATATATTCTTTTTTGTTTAGTGCAACAGCAGGAAGTAATACGGCAAGAATGTCAAAAACGCAGTAGTACATACAAGCTTAAGAGTAGTTAATTAATTAATTACCATAGAAGCCTGGGCCCGTAGTTATAGTCAAAAAGTTAAGTATGATTTTAGGTTAGTAACAGCCTTTAAAAATAATTTTACGTGCGTTATCTGTAAAGGCTGGTTTTCATTATGTCAAATGGTGTCAAATTTCATCGAATTTATCGAGATTTGGTTGCTTATTTCGATAAAATCGATACAAGTTGTCATTGTTTTACCTAATGAAAACCAGACTTAAAAATGCCCTTATCAACTCAAATCATACCTAACCCTGACTATGACTACGGGCCATAAAATAAACATAAGAAAATAAATTAAAATAAGAATATTAGGGTTTAGATAGCACATCTTAGAGAAGAGAGAAAACATTTATTATGTCACAGTGTTACCAAAATAATTTATTATTTATACTGGGTAAAGAGTTTTAAAAGAGGAGTGTGTCAATACGATATTTCGAATAGGTTTACAGAAACGGGCTACTGCTTGGTAGTTGATTTGGGATAAACTATGTAAACGAATTCATGATTACATAACTACTACAACTATCACCCGCCGGGCATTTCGTTGGAATAGGTTATAGACCCCAATATTTACATAGTATAATACTTATGTATTGCAAAATATGTCCAACTACCTTAAAATCATCCTTGTTTCTATTATTTATTCGATATATTCGCTCTAGCACCTTAAGAGCCTCTTCGGGCTGTCCAGCAGCTAGTAAATACTTGGGGCTCTCCGGTAAGTAGAACATTGACAAACCACATAGAAATCCAGGAAAACCACAGGCAACAAAATAAGAGCGCCACGGCTTGTAAGTAATATTAAGTAATGGCACATAAAATTCCCATTCTTGATTAATAAACACCAATGCTATAATAGGGAAGAATACAGCGGATATTGCACTTATTAGTGAACCATACATTATTGCACGATCGCGATATTTTTTGCTATGAAATTCACCAAGATAAGCGAAGATCGTTGCTGAGCTGGCGGATAGCCTGTAGAAGTTAAAAAACTTAATTATTCAAGTACTATCTTTAGTTTAGGTATGTTATAAACTTTTTGGGTAAGAAATGTTTTAGTTTTAGAAACGTACAAATGAATTTTAGTTAATAGTACCAAATCCTGAAACTGAATCTTTAATCTGAAACAATGCGTTAAGGTTAGGTTTTAAATTTGATCATTGGAATAAAGTGAAATAATGGGGCCTATTATGAATTCCGTCGGAACTCGTAACTCGATAGAAATCATAAAACTTATCGGAATTTAGTAGATAATTTTGATAAATGTCGTGATTTCTATCGACTTTCCCGTACCGACGGAATTGATAATAGGCCCCAATGTCTATCAGCTATTCCGTTGGAACAGAAAAATCGATAGAAATCAAGAAATTCATTGGAATTTGGTAGAAAACTTCGTGATTTTTATCGAGTAGTCCGTTGCGATGGAGTAGCTGATAGATCTACGTCTACAAGTTTGGTTTTTAATAATGGGCTCTGTAAAGAAATTTTATGTTTTCTTTTTTTAAAATACACATTTGCTAAATTTCCATTTTTGTTGAAATATTTCCAGGATTTTAAAATGACAGTCCCGGGAGTATCTCAGATACCGCCCAACAAGGTCGGTGGGATTTCGGGACCGAAAAACTGCGCTGGAGACCCCAGGATCGGGATTCCCTGGGCTCGATGCCTTAGGCACCATTAATATTGCTTTTAAATTAAGTATTTGGTTTGGTTTTATAACTCATAATTCATAAATACTTACAATACTCCACTCAAAAATCTGAATATGCCGAATGATAAAACATTTGGTGCGAAACTAGAACATGTTGTACTTATAAATCCCAAAATCAAAGCCGGATGCATTATACGTTTCCGACCTGTTGTATCGCTAAGAAAACCCCAAAATAGGGAACTTAAAATCATGCCAATAAATGCTACCGCACCCAAAACACCTTGCTCCGAGTGAGTTAAATTCAAATCACATTCTAAGATAGGTAATGCAAAACTGATACCAACTGTTTCGATAAAAACATGAAAAAGCACCACTCCGCCGATTATTATGACGAAAATATTTATTTTTCCAAAACCTGCAGAAATGTGAGAAAAGAGATAGTATATAATTTTGATGGTTTGAAAATATACTTAGCCAATGAAAATTTAATTAAATATTTTATAATTCAATGTCAGTAAATATAACCTTCAAAATATCAAGTCAGCATTTTTTTGGAGGTTAAGTCCGATCTCCGACCCGTTATTAAATTTTTGTAGCCAATTCACTGTTCAAATCCTTCAAAGGTCTATCTATTCGTCTCTTTTTTTTAATATTGATTGATTAATAACGTCAAATCAGAAAACCGTAACTTGATTACCCTGAAAAGATCTGTTTGTACTCAGATTTATTTTTCGTGGGGAATGGTGACAACCACAGTATGGGTTAATGTTTGTCAAATTTTAGCGAATACTTTCAAAGTTAATACTTAGTACTGTTAGGTTATGTTAAAAGTTTTATATATATTTGATAGTATTTTATTAGTACATATTAGAAAATGTTTGACAATTAGTTGGTGCTTGAAATATTTATGCAAGTACTTACTTAAGTACTTAGAAATCGCAATATAGCTAAAGTTACAAAATTTGGTGATATGCTAGAACATATTGTAATAGTATATCCGAAAAGCAATGTTGGCTGCAATATACGTTTGCGACCAATTGTATCTGCTAGAAAACCCCATAAGTGTGAACTTGCAATGACGCCGGCAAAGGCCATAGAACCTATTATACCTTGTTGCTGATGAGATAATTGTAGATCACATTCCAAGATTGGTAGTGCGAAACGAATACCAACCAACTCGAGTACAACATGTACAAGCACCAGTCCGGTGAATTCTCTGAGGAAAATATTGAATTTTCCAAAACCGGCATAAATTTAAGAAATTAGACCTCTGCAAACCATAGCTCGAGTTTTACGTGAAATGAGTGTCAAAATCTATACAAATTTTCTTGACATCAAAATTGCGAGAAATTCTGAAAGTATTTTTCATCAAAGTAGTGCTCGGTTCACACACTGAAATTTTTTCAACCTTGGGATAAATTAATAAAAAAAAGCAAATGCTTTTTCGAAGTTTCTTTATTAAAATTGAGAAAAAACAAATAAGTTTTTTTTAAATTAATTTATTTCAATGTTTAAGCTGTTCATGCCATTTAAAATTGAGTGAAAAATTACATTTGTTCAAAGTGACGTGTGAAATTGACTTCCTTTTTAGCGATAACCGACGCCAATTGGAAACCCCAAGGGAGTTCAAGTCATCCTCCACCTGTTGTTTCCATCTCAATTGAGGCCGCCCACTTCCTCTGCTGCCGAATTCAGGCGACGATAGGAAAACCTTCTGTGCTGGAGCTTCTTTGTCCATTCGCATAACATGGCCCAGCCAGCGGAGCCTTCGGGCTGTAATTCGCTGGACTATGGTCAGGTCTGCGTAAAGCTCGTACAGCTCATCGTTAAATTTCCTTCGATACTCGCCGTTGGCATCACGGGAAGGACCATAGTTCGTCCGGAGAACTTTTCTCTCAATATCCAAACATTCTTATTTATTTTTTGCACTGCACTTTTTTATATTAATGGTCGTTGTAAATCTATCAACACTCACCCGTTTTCTCCAGTGCCTCTTCTATATCAAAAGACTTATCCTTCACATCGTTTGTCATTTTGTATTCGATTTTATGTTTTATTTAGTGAGTTAAATTAATTTTATAAATTTTTCAAAAATACTGGACTTGTTTGTAATTAGCACGGAGTGTATGATCTCTTTCAAATTATTTAATAAGCTATTTAAAAAATTTAATCTTTGATAGAGCTAGGCATTACCGCTATTGTCTGGCATCAAATGTTATCTGTGGCTACAATTCCTATATGCATATTAATTCACTTTCAGCTTATATCTAATTTTATATATTTTTAGATAAGTGAAATCCCGTCTAGTTAGTCAAATATACATATGTAATTCTTCTCTAATGCTGAAAAATATATGAATATATAGTCCCGTAAACAAATTTTTTGGAAAAATACATGAGCTTATCACAATTTCCGCCTATGCATTATACATTTTGACAGATCGAATAAAAATTTTGGCATTTATTGTAGCGAATATGTACGTCAGAATTTTACCCAGTTCATGGAACGAGGGAAGATTTTGACAACTTTGGGTACAGCAAAACAGAAGATATTTGAAGACCAAAGAAAGTTTGTTTACCTAATTTTTATCGCTTTAACTGTCAGAATTTTCCTTGAAGTACAGCTATTATTGTTTCTGTTAAGAATCATTACAGAATACAGAATTACAAAATACGGGCCCCAGATTAATGATCATGACAAAACCATCTGCGTTTTGTGGGAGTATAAAGGGTCAAATACATAAAGCTTTGTTAACCTCGCCTGACATTTGCTACCTCAAAACTTTGCGCCCAACTTCAGAGGTATGCTACAATGAACGCCTTGACGCTTCTCTTTTATACATTTGTTTTCGTTATTTATTTTCTTTCATTCAGAGTGTTTTGGTTAATTTATTAATTTAATAGAGAAAAAATGAATTAATTATTATTTCCTCCAACTTTTTATTCTTTAATTAAAGCAAAGTCATCAACATCTGATTGTCAAAGCAAGCAAAATTTAAAGGGTCAGTTACATAAAGCTTTATTTTGGCTTTACCTCAAACTTTGACTTTGACAGAAAAGTTCAGTATACGTATTTAAACCAAGCATGACAAATTGGAGACCTCAAAGTTGAAGTGAGGTTGAAATTTGGCAAACTCTCAAATTTTGCTTGCTTTGACAATCAGATGTTGATTAGTTTGCTTTAATTAAAGAATAAAAAGTTGGAGAAAATAATAATTAATTCATTTTTTCTCTATTAAATTAATAAATTAACCAAAACACTCTGAATGCAAGGAAATAAATACCCTGCAAACCACGGCTAACCGCATTGCAAACACACACACATTTTTCATTTGACAAATTTCCCAAAATTATGTTAACCTTAAGCAACCAAAAAAAAGTTGTTCTGAATTAAATTAAAATGTGGGCCTTTAAATACCAAAAGTTCGTTTTAGGGTTAATGTGCAAACGATCTGCCAAAAAGAGAAAACATTGTTGATTTTGTACTATGCCTAATATTATGAGTGCGAATGAAACAGCATAACAAAATATCCCAAAAATTGACAATCTGCAGCTTTCATAAATTAATTATTATTTGTCAAATTTTTTCACGAAAAAAAGGTAAGCGTAAAATATTTTTTTTTATTTGCATTTTTAATAGAAATTCTCCCTTCTTTTATGCATGCCCGTATACGAGTGATGGCGGAAGATACAGCGTAGGAAATGCAAAAGGAAAGTTCGATGATTCCGAGAAATTCAGACGGTAGTGGCTGCGCCTTTGGAAGTCGGGTCGAAAAATTAAGGAAACATCGCCACAAACACTACGACGGGGTCGTATCATCATACATAAAGCATTTCAAATTGCAAGTCCACCTTTGCATGAAACGGCTTTTTAAAAAATTCCGGATTTAGTCGTGGCGCTTGCGGATGCGACTTCTTAATTGCAGTGGAGAACTGCGCTACGCCTAAATTCGGTAATTCTTAATAATCCATTTTACGCAAAGGTGGACTTGCAGCCTCAAATGCTTTGGTAGGTATTTGTTTCCTTTAAGGTCAACTGCTAATAAATTAGCTAAGAGATTCAGGACGCGACTCCGGAAGTGCTTTTTTTAATTTTTTGTTTTAGTGAAAAGTTATGGTCAGAAAACCGAAAAATGACCCGGGTCCGATACCAAAATTGGGGCGGTGGTATTTATGTGCGAAACACCTTTCGGTATTTGTTTCCTTTAGGGGTCAACTGCTAATAAATTACCTAAAATTATGTGATATAGCTCAAAAGACGGGATTCGGCCTCAGGATCAGGAATCCGGAAGCGCTTTTTTAATATTTTGCTTCCATGAAGAGATATTTGCAATCAAATTTTCAAGTTTTCATGTGGTTGTAGTTTTATTAGGCTGTCCCTAAAAACGTGGACAAAATTTCGGTAGCCACGGTTATGTCACACGTCCGGATTTGGGATGACGTAGCCCAGGGTTATTTTTTCAACTCAGAAAAGTGTTTTGCACATAAATACCATGGATTCCGCCCCAATTTTGGTATCGGACCCGGGTAATTTTTCGGTTTTTTGACCATAACTTTTCACTAAAACAAAAAATTAAAAAAGCGCTTCCGGATTCGTGATCCTGAGGACAAAACCCGTCTTTTGAGCTATCTCCCATAATTTATTAGCAGTTGACCGCTAAAGGAAACAAATAACCCTGGGATATGCCATCCCAAGTCAGGGTGGTGGACTGAACGCATTTTTTTTGCCACGGTTTTAGGTACAGCCTAATAAAATTACAACAACCACAAGAAAACTTAATATCTCTTCAGAGAAGCAAAATATTAAAAAAGCGCCTAGGGATTCGTGATCGTGAGGCCAAACAGCGTCTTTTGAGCTATATCGGTTGACACCTTAAGGCAACAAATACCAATGCTTTATTTGTATGATGATGTGTCCTCGTCGTAGTGCTTGTGAAGACATTTCCTTAATTGTTGTGGAGACGGTTCACATTATTTTAATATATATTTAGTTATTAGTATGTATAATATCAATAAATAAATGTTTAATATAAATTAATAAATGATAAAATATGTATATATATTAATTTTTGTGCAATTTATTTGGAAAAATTCGGTAAGTATTGTCCTTTTAGCAATAACCATATTGGTAACTGGTTTGGTAACCTATTCAATTATAAATGTTAACCATATGCTAGCTGGTTCGGTAACCGATTCAACTACTTATGTTAACCATATGCTAGCTTGTTTGTTGACTTATTCAAAGAATAATTTTAACAGCATGTTAACCAAAACATTTACTGTTTCATAACATAATGTTAGCCACCTGTTACCAGTTTCCATAACCATGTCAACAAATACTATTAACAACATGTTGGCCAAAACATTGACGACTTCAACAAACATTTTAACCAAAACATTAGCCACAGTTTGAAAGGGAAATTTTTTATTTTGAAGAGTGCAGGTATACTTTATAGCAAATGGAAAAATAGAATAAGTGCAAGGGAGAGGCAAAGTGTTAATATGGTTAAAATTTTCACACGGCCTGAATAAAATTAGCTACTTCGGTAACCGTATGAAAAATTAATGAAACCAACTATTTAACTTGGTTGCTAGCCGGTATCTGGTTTGCAGGGATAACGAAAACAAATGTATAAAAGAGAAGCGTCAAGGCGTTCATTGTAGCATACCTCTGAAGTTGGACGCAAAGTTTTGAGGTAGCAAATGTCAGGCGAGGTTAACAAAGCTTTATGTATTTCACCCTTGAGAGTTTGCCAAATTTTAACCTTGCTTCAACTTTGAGGTCTTTAATTTGCCATGCTTCGTTTTAACACGTATACTGAACTTTTCTGTCAAAGTCAAAGTTCGAGGTAAAGCCAAAATAAAGTTTTATGTAACTGACCCTTAAGTGTGCAGCTCAGACCAGACCAGTCAATGAGTTGTCACTAACGAAACAGATTGTTTATGCAGTAATGTGCATAAGAAATTTACAGTTGTTGTTGTAACGAGGTGTAGCCCTCCCCAAATTTCAGACAGGGTCACCCCGCGTTTATTGCTGTAGGGGTGTTTCGCGTTAAATTTATATACAACGCCGTCATATATCGCTACGAAATCGGCGCCTACTAATTCAAGTGCCATTCACAATTTTCAGGAACTCGATATAAGGTAGTCAATTTGAATCAACTATCGAAGCAATAACAACAATGCGTCATGCCGCGCAATAGTACAACAAAATTCAAGCAATCACAATCGCACAATCGGTTCTATTCACAACGCAAGTACAATCGCTAGATATCGGTATCGTTTTGTCATTGTTTTTGCACGTCTGACGAATATTTTGTGTGTTTATTTAATTTTATAAAAACCTGTAAACAAGTGAAAAACAACGAAATTATTAAAATATGAATGCTTGCAATTATTAAATTGATATAGTGATACATAACAAAGTGAAAGATAAACGCAGCAGAGGAAGGAATACATATTTGTTAGTGCTCTTGTTCTCGCTGCAGCTTCATAATGGAGGCGGCGCCGATATGCGTGTCGAACCCTTAAAAAAATTCTACAACTGATATCATTTTTCTTTCAACGCGAACGCACATAAAACTATCTTTCAAACGAATAATTGCTGATCTTTCTTTAGCTATTTACTACTCGAAGAATTTGTAAAATCCATTACGGCAAATAAATTAATGCAATGAAGTGAGTACCCTTTGATATATTTAGATATGTATGTATTTATGTTTGTATGTATGTATCAAAATAAAATCAAAATAAATTGGGTTTAATTACATTAATTTTATTCAAATTATTTTAAACAATAAAAATAAGATTAAACCTAAATTTAATAAAAATAAAGGTATTAGTTTCGTTTAAGGCTTTTAGCAGGTGACCCCTAAAGGATACAAATACCAAAATAAAATAAAATTAAATTATGTATAATGATTTAAATAAAATAAAATAAAATAATATTCCGGGCGAACTTGGACGTGTAGTTATAGATATTCAATATTTATCTTTTATTACTAGCGCAAGTAGATTAGAAGGCTATTTAATGTATGTATGTACGCACGGATCGCACAGTATTATACATTTGGATGTTTACATACATATTAGGGTGATTAAACAAAAAATATCGACTTGGTCTTACCCCCTAAAAAGTTAGGTATTGATGAGAAAATTAGCCTTTCAAAAAATTAGCGCTCTAACTTAACCCTTAGGGGTGGCTATTTTTGTTCGCCCTTTTGTTTAAATTTTTGAAACTATTTTCAAAATATTTTTATACATTCTTAAAGTTGAAACTTTGAAGCAATTATTAAATTATCTTAACTATAATATAATTACAGCCATTTAAAAATGACTGAGTTTTGTACTATTGCACACATATACACAGTAACACGTATAAAATCTACTAGTAAATTTTAAATGGCTGTAATTATTTTAATAGTTAAGATAACCGCACATGGCATACCATTTTGGAAGCTTCAAATCTTCAGCTTTAAGAGTATGTAAAAATATTTTGAAAAAAGTTTCAAAAATTAAAAGAAAATTCACTTTGAAAAAAATGTCATTTTTCCCCATACAAAATGTATGGGAAAGGGCGAAAAAAATAGCCACCCCTAAGGGTTAAGTTAGAGCGCTAATTTTTTGCAAGGTTTATTATCTCATCAATAGTTACCTAAAGTTTCAGGGGGTAAGACCGAAAAAAACCAAATTTTTATTATTTGAATCACCTTAATACATATGTATGTATCTGCATATATGTATTTATAGAGTCCATCCCAATTGTTGTTATGGTTGCGGTCAAGGTAATAAATGCTCAAATTTGGTAAACTTGTTTTTAGACAAACATCGATTTTAAAATGTTTGTTTATTTCTTTTAGTTCAAAAGAAATATGCAAATAGCTAGTTTCATATGAATAAAAAAGGTGGCGCACACGTAAATAAATAATTAATTGTTTTTATATAAATTCCTAGAAATATTTATCTTAAATATTTCTATAAGGTTCATTTACGTAGATGGTAGATAAGACTATCCCGAAAAAAATTTTAAATCTTCAAAGCAATTAAAAATACTGTAAGAATTGAAGGCCTTAATAACAATTTTTTAAATTTAATTAAGTTTTTTAAAACTACTACTCAAAATTTTTTTTATTATATGTTAGTTTTTTTTTAATTATCGATATCGATCCTAAAGCGACAATTATACTTCCTTATCGCTACCCAACAAACCATGAAGCTAGATTTCGATTGGAGGTACATTCGAGAACTAGCCCCATTCTCCAATCTCTAACGTTAGAGGATGATTCGAGAAACACACGAGAATCACAGCGTTCTCTTACAAAATGGAACATTATTCTCAAAACGAGAATGCCATTCTCTAATAGGATTCTAATGTGAATTTGCAAATGGTGCAAAATGCTCACCTTTTGACTACTAGTTCTCTTCCTAGTTTAGTTTTCTACTGTTGCCTTCGAATAAGGGTGTAAGGGTAGGTCGCCTCCCCGTTGGTGGCAGTGTTGCCGCTGAAAAATTTCAAAACGGGTCCAAAAAAAGGGGTCCCAGCAGAAAAAAAGGGTCCGCTGTTTTTGCAAAAGGTCTCGAAAATGATAAGAAAACTCATTTTGAAAAGAATGAATTTTTTTTCCCGTAAAAAAATTATGGTAAATAGCGAAAAAACGACCCCTAAGGGACGGCCAAAATTGCCTAGCCGGTTAAGGCTATTTTAAGTAGGTAAGGGGTAAGTTGCCAAGCTAACTTTTTGCGAGGCTTATTTCTCAACATTTCCTAACTTTGTAGGGGGTAAACTAAAACTTTTTTATTTGAATCGTGATTCGTGATTAGGGTGATTCAAATAGAAAAATTTTTGTTTTTTTCGGTCTTACCCTCTGAAACTTTAGGTATTGATGAGAAAATAAGCCTTGTAAAAAAAAGCTATAACGTAACCCTTAGGGGTGGCTATTTTTTTCGCCCTTTCCCATATATTTTGTATGGGGGAAAATGGCTGTTTTTTTTTTCAAAGTGAATGTTCTTTGAGTTTTTGAAACTTTTTTCCAAATACTTTTACACACTCTTAAAGTCGCAGCTTTGAAGCTTCCAAAATGGTATGCCATGTGCGATTATCTTAACTATTAAAATAACCTCTTACAGTTTGTGATGGTGACTGTTCACACATTTTTAAACTTTTATTTCTTCCTTTTGTTGTTGTTGTTGTTAACAGCAAAACACTCCCCGAAGGTTTTGAGGAGTGATGCCGAAGTTGACAGTCCTTGGCCGGATATGACCCCGGTACGCTGCGGTACTCCCTTGCGGTACTGCCCGACTGTCGTGGTAGCGATTTGGTATGACCAGTGGAACCTTCTAGGTCATGTCATCCCTCCATCCGTGAGGAAGAAGAAGATGGGTAATGAGAGGTGAGAGGAATCATATCCGTAGATCAACCATCGAGTAGCACGTCATTACCTATGTGCATATTAGTCGCCTCTTACGACCGGTATGCCTACCTCGGGCATATTCTAAACCCCTAACCCGCAGGGCCTTTTAGCTTGGTGAGTAAGCATAGGTATGTGTAATTTGCTTCCAATTTTTTTTCATTTTCTTTGTTTTCATCAAATTGTCCCTTCTTTATGGTTACTGCATGACTAATTGTTCACATTGGTGATGGTTAGCGTTATGGTTACCGTTATGGCCATGGCGTTAGCGTTAACGAAGTATAATTAAGATTTCAGACAGTTTGGCTAGTACCCCAAGGCGGTAAAGGACTGCCAATATTAGCACAAACCTATCTGATCCGTCACCTTACTTTTAATAAGAGAATCTTCCAACTAGACAGGGCGAAGTACAACAACAACAAGGAAATTAAAATTAATTTTTATGTGTTCATACCATATATCGTTGCGTAAATACCTACTTATCTTTTCATATTTCTGATTTGGGTTGTCCCAAAAGATAACATTTCATTGATAAATGAAGACATGCATGGATGAAGGGGGTATGTCGCATTCTCACTCAATTTCTGTTTTTGGCATTGGTGAATAGTGTTTATGCAGATCTATATTTCTGCCTTATCAGAATCTGCCTATCGTGAAAATTGTAGAAGATAATTCATGGATGAAGGGGGTATGTACACAACTTTTCAATATGGTATGTTCCGATTTCTTCATATAAAACACTAAATATAAACTTATGCTTTTTATTGCATATTATGCAACGTCTTTTATGGCTTTGCATAATTTTTTTGTCAGTTTTCCATAAAGATTCGAAAAAACATCAAATGTTTAAGCAAAACTTTAAAGCCGATTTTCTCGTTTCACTGAAAATGCGACATATCCCCTTCATCCATGCATGTCTTCAAATACGCACATAGTTATGTATGAGCACATAATTTGTTTGCATTGACCAAATTTCGTTCAGCTAGCAAAGCTAACCAATAATTTACATTTTTTTATTTATTTTAATGTAACTGATAAGCTCCGATCAGTCGGTTTACGTTAGGCTTTAGTCTTTCGCACAATACGCTTGATAGAACCTTATATGCGATACTCAAAAGGCTGAAAGGAATTCGAATTTATTTAGTTTAACTAAATATAATTTAAAATATTTTTTTTTTTAAGTTTAGTTTATTTTATTTAATAAAACTTTGTTTTAATTTAGTTTACTATTACATCAGGTTATATCTAAAACTATTTAATTTTATTTTTTTATTTTGAAAATTTTTTTATTTTATTAAAATTTTTTTTTCTAAATTTTTTTTCGTTTACTTCATTTTACTCTAGTTTAATAAAATGCATTGCTTTATATTTAATTTTATTTTTTGTGTTATTTAAATTTATTTATTTTTACTTAATTTTGTTTTATTTTATTCATTTTATTTAATTTTATGATTTTTTTAGGGACGCAACATTTTCTGACTTGAGCCTTGGGCATTTATATACAAGACATTTCTTTTTAAAAAAGCCTTTATTTTTTTTTTATATTCTAAATAAAGTCTTCACCTAATATATATTTCTTGTACTTAGTTTCAGATGTCTCCTGCTTGCTGTAATTTATTGCCTTTACACAAAATGTCTTATCTTAAAAATATATGCACAATCACCAGGTGGTAAGTGATAAAAAAAGAATAATAAACAAGTAAAAAGATAGCGGAATGACATAGATAGTTCGAGCGTACCGGAAATTGATATCCGGTGAAGCACAATCATTTCGGAAATGTTTCGCAAAAGCTAGACTTACTATATTTCTAAATATGAAGGACTTTCTTATTCTAATCTATTTTTATACCCAGCGTACTTGTGTACTAGTACACACAAAATAATCGAGATAGATATAGAGTTCCATATATGAAAGTTCTTAGCTTGAAAAGAGGAGTTCATTCAGGCATTTCCGTCCGTGTACACGATAACTTGAGTAAAAATTGAGATATTTGCCTGAAATTTTGTATACATGTTACTTTCTGGCCAAGGTAGGTTGCTATTGAAAATGGGCGAAATCGGATGATAACCATGCCCCTTTTTCGAAATCGAAAATTTCGAAAATCTCATAAATTTTCATATCTCGGTAGTTGAAATGTCTAAAATTGTATAGTCGAATCCCCCTGGTCATTCTATTGTGATTTTTTGATACAATTTTTTAAGTGGGCGTGGCACCGCATCACATAAATTGAAAGAATTCGTTAACGGAAATGGGCAAAATGATATAACTTGGTAGGATGAACCCCTAGCCATTCTATAAGATTTTTTGAGGGGGGCATTTTTGAAAATTCGACTGGTCATAACTTTTAAACTGATTACGATGGAATCATGAAATTTGGCACAAGGTATAATACCATTGTAAGGAGTATACCTGATGAACTGAGACGAAATCGCTTCCCGACCACGCCCACTTTCAATATGGAAACTTTCGAAAATCAAATAAATTGACATAATTCGGTAAGGTAAATAGGTAAAATAGTATAAACTGGTAGGTAAATCCTTCTAGGGCCTATATCATTGTTATTCCGTTCAGAAAAATACTGCTGGATATTTAATGTTCGGTTCACCCGAACTTAGGCTTCCTTATTTTTTTAAATTTATTTATTGCTTCTTATTGTAAATTTTTTATAAATTTTTTAAACTTTTCTCTTTAATAGAAACTAGTCCCCGAATAGTTATTGGCGTAGGCGATAGTGCTAACATCACTTGTCGCATGAATTTAAAAATGTTTGATGGCGAAAATAGTTCTTCGCTATATTTTACGACTGACGATCCTAAACATAAAACTACAAATGCAAATATTGTGGTAAATATCACTATAAAGAAATTATGAAAGGCTGGGAGTAAAAAGAAAAAGTAAAGTTTATCTGGTAGAAAAAAATTGTCCAGTAAAAAGTAGACAAAATGTTTTTTTTTTAAATTAAAAGGAACAAAATTGTGCTAAATTAAATGTTTACTAAAAAGAGGATTAAACAAATTGTTCAGTGAAATGTATACAAATCGTTTTTACTTCAAAAGATAAATGAACGACATCCCTCCCTTAAATGAAAACAATATTTGTCTATCTTTACTGAACTACTTTTTTAACCCTTTTTTTATCAAACATTAAAGTGCATGAAAAACTCGTTTCCTTTTTAATACCAGCCTTTCACTAAGTTAAACAATTTTCTGTTGTTTTTAAATTAAATTACGTTACCTTTTCACAGATCATAAACGCCACAACAATAGTTTATACGCTAAAAAATGCAAGCGAACAATATACGAGCTATACTTGCAAAAGTGGTCAATATGCGATTGCAAATACCGATGTTGTTGTTGGTAAGTACTATGTTGTTATTACATATTATAAGTGCAAATAAAAATTTAAATGCGTTAAAAGATTTACAATGTTATTGTAAATTGTTATCTTTTCTTGTTAATAAGTGTACACGTTGCGCTAACAACAAATTGCATTTTAATTACTTTTTTTTTTTCTTCTGAGTACAGGTACAAAGCCCACAAAGGTTACAGATTTCACATGTCAAGCATATGATTTTGTTTACATGACGTGCTCGTTTACAATTCCCGCTAATACCGTACCAACAACTTATAATTTAAAATATGTAACGCAAAATGCGGTAAGTTGATTATAAAAAAAAAAAAAAAAAAAAGGAGGGACATTTGAACTTCAGTTTTTTCCAAGCAAATACCTCCTTTGCTAAAAATATAAATTAAGCTTGCCTTATTACACCCAAATTTAACTTTCAAAGTACCTAGAACCATAAGAAAGACTCAAATTTATTTAGTTTTAATAGCAGACTTCTTTTATTGTCAAAGTCGCATTGCTACTTTTATATTGCTCTTAACCTCTTTGATACTCACTGTTTTTAATTTTATGCATGTTCTAATTTTGAGTAGTTGGATACTTACGAATCCGTAAACACTTTACTTAGATAACACTTTGTGAAATTTTTATATTTTTGAGTTTTGAGTTATTTATAGGTATACTTATTTAAAAAAAAAAAACAGAAATATTCCAAAAATAGATGTTTAGATGGATCAAAGTTGAAAAGCTGGGGGTAAAAGAGAGAAATATCGTTATTAAAATAAAATGTTTTATAAAACGGGCAAAGAAATAGTTCAGTAAAAGCACGACATATAGTTTTTTCTATTAAAAAGTATAAATATCGTCTATTTTAGATAAACGATTTGTTAATTATCGTCTATTTTAGATAAACGATTTGTTAATTATCGTCTATTTTAGATAAACGATTTGTCACGTTTCACTGAACATTTTTTGTACCGCTTTTTATTTAAAATTTAATAAGTTTAGCTTTTACTTGCATACGTTTCTTCTTTGTCTATTGTGTCCTTATCACAAATCTTAGCCTAGAAACATTGGCCTATACTCGAAAACAGCGTCACATTCTAAGGGGCTTACGACGGCTGATTAGCTTACCTTTGTCGTTTTATTTCTAGTCGGCACTCCAGCAAAGCCTTATTCTCTGTCTTTCTCACCTCTTTCTATTTATCTGTCTCTCCCTCTCCCTCTCCATCTCCCTCTCCCTCTCCCTCTCCCTCTCCCTCTCCCTCTCCCTCTCCCTCTCCCTCTCCCTCCCCCTCTCCCTCTCCCTCTCCCTCTCCCTCTCCCTCTCCCTCTCCCTCTCCCTCTCCCTCTCCCTCTCCCTCTCCCTCTCCCTCTCCCTCTCCCTCTCCCTCTCCCTCTCCCTCTCCCTCTCCCTCTCCCTCTCCCTCTCCCTCTCCCTCTCCCTCTCCCTCTCCCTCTCCCTCTCCCTCTCCCTCTCCCTCTCCCTCTCCCTCTCCCTCTCCCTCTCCCTCTCCCTCTCCCTCTCCCTCTCCCTCTCCCTCTCCCTCTCCCTCTCCCTCTCCCTCTCCCTCTCCCTCTCCCTCTCCCTATTTACCGGTGCCCAAACCCTACAACCCTTAATTAAACCATACAAAATTAAAACGAACTTCCTTATAGATTAATTTATTCATATCCTTACTTATTTTGGGTTTTACTATAATTTACTAATTTACTAACATTGCATGCTTGGGGCAACTTCTAAATTATCGCACACACTACCTATTAAAACGACTGCACACGCATGTTTTTTGGTAAACATTTACTAATGTGGCACAAAACCAAACAAAAAAAAACTAAATACAAAAACCAAAATATATAAGGGAAGAACGGCTGATAATCGTAAGATATATTCACAGAATTATGTACTTAATTGTACGAAATTGGTAAAAGAAGGCGACAGAGCCACATGCAATTTTACGCTTGATGATGGCAGTTATAAACCAAATTTTGAATATTACAATTTTCGTTTAACTAGTAATAATACGCTCGGTTCGCTGAGTCAAAATTTCACGATAAATCATAAAGAAGTTGGTAAGTGATCAAATTAAAAAGCCTAATATATGTAAGTTCTAGCCTCATATTAATTTCGTTTCTTTTTTCTTTTTTTGCTCGCAGTGAAACCAGCGATTAGCGAATTTCGCGTTATTGACATCTCTGCTCATAGTTGTGCTCTCACATGGCAAATGGAACGTTACGCTTCGTACAAATTGAATCGTTTGCAAATGTCAGTTAGCTTACAATCACCTCATTATGAAAATACGAAAACTTATACGTGTATGAAATGCAATAATCATGCAATATTCAATTTGAAAATTAACGATTTGCCTTATGCCTACTATGAATATAATTTAACTTTGCGTATAAAAATGAAAATGCATGCAGCTACATGGAGTGATCCGTATAGTATTGTTTTTCAAACACTACCTTCAGCTCCACAAATTCCACCTGTCGTGGATATGAGCAGTTTTTATTTGAATGCAACACATCTACGTTTATTTTGGTATCCAATGGCAGAGTATCACCGAAATGGCTCGAATTTTCATTATACTGTAAAGCAAATGATGAAGGATGGTGTTGCTATGTAAGTGTTGTAGTCCTATTTTATCTTGTTTTTCAAGTATTTATATTCTTTTTTTTCTATTTGAAATAGCGACCAACCTTCTCTACACACGCAAATGCCAACTGCAGCTTTCCCTTGGGACAACACGCACAGTTACGAATACCAACTCTGGAGTAGCAATGAAAAAGGCGTGTCACCAAATAGTAGCCGTATACGTATACCATCGCTTGCTCATAACTATGATACTAGAACACCGTTTGGCATACGTAACGTTTATCATGCATTGGAACGAGCTTATACCCTGCTGTGGAGTGCGCCGGAAGATTTAGAAAATCTTGAGAATTATACAGTTTTTTGGTGCAAGCCGAAAAGCGTTGTTTCCAATGAGTGCCAGGTATTATTATTTTTCTTTTGTTTAAAAACCATTCAGTAATTCAGAAGTGGAATATTATTATCTTTATGCTGAAGAGAAAATGACATGACAAAACTCGACTGAATACCGATCTGAGAGACGAGACAAACGATTAGGACTTTTTTTACCACCAACATGTGAGAGGTGCATATGCCTGTTTTGAGTAGCCACTAAAATCTACGACTGGAAGGTTCGACGTTAACACGTTAACAAATGTTGCTTGGGCCTGAGCGTACGAGATCCATAGCCTGCAAAAGGCTTATCACAAAAAGTTCACTAATGTTATCAGAAGCAAAAACACTACCTGAAGGTTTTGAGGCATCGATACTCCCTAACGGTATGAAGGTGGAACTTACACTTCTTGTTCACTAATGTTATCGGAAGCAAAAACACTACCTGAAGGTTTTGGGGCATCGATACTCCCTTACGGTATGAAGGTGGAACTTACACTACTTCCGTAAGGAAAAAGAAGGTGGGCAATGATAGACATCATATCTGTAGATCAAACACCAAATTACAGGTCATTGTGTCTTTTAGTCGCCTCTTAGTAAAGGCAAGCCTTGCAGAGGTCATATTTAACCCCCTGGGATGAACCGCTTTCTAAGGTTCAGGCTAACCTGTGACAAGTTAATATATGCACGTGCAAATATGACTTTGGGTATATTTAGGAGTTGGTTTCTTGCGTAAGAATGAGGGTGGGAAAACATGGACACCGCGGCATAATATTAATAGTCTGGCTAGCTTCTGAAGTTTTCTTGTGTGCAGTAGTTCAATTTCTCATGCCCTTGCTACCCAGCCTATTAGAAGGACCGACATTTTTAGAAAAATTCTCAGGGTTTAGGTTTGTGCAATGTGTGAGAATCTTAGTGCCTAGCGTATACCTGCGGACCAAAAAGTTCTCATCCGGACCTCCTTATTTTGAGCGCTCTTTCAATCGAGTTTTGATGGGGTCTCATTTTTGTTAGCGCTCCGAATTTTTTCGGCTAGAAAGGTTGTGAGTAAAACACTTGACCCCAAGATAAGTACAATTAGGTGGTAGGTGTTTAATCCTAAAAGTCTGCCAATTAAGAGCATTTTACTATCAATTTTAAAATATTTATTAGTTTTTGTGCAGCTCTTTATACAACATTTCCTTATTATTTCTAGAATATAATTGAATTTACACATTTGCATAAGGATTCACGCAATTTCACAATTCAACAAAGTCAACCGCTAGTTTTAGCTGTGGCGGCCAACTATGCAGACTACTACACTGGCATGCATTGGGCAAAGTGCACTGCAGATGCTTCAAATGATTTAGATAAATTAGAACCGGAAATTGTGGAGCAGAAGGCATATTCGCTAACAGTACGTTGGAGTTCAGAGCGTGTTTGTGCATCGCTAATCAAGGGCTATACACTTATCTATTGCAAAACAAAATCTGCAACAAAATCGAAATGCTTAGATAATGAAGTAAAAATTAATGTTGACAAAAGTGATAACAAATATGAGATATTTGATTTAGAACCAAACACGTCATATAAAATGCAAATGTTTATGTACTCCGATGTGCAATCTGGACCAGTCAGCGATGCAGTGACATTGCAAACAAGTGAAGCGGGTATGTAAACATTTTTACAATGTGTTTATTTTTTATATTTATTTTTTTGGTTGGAATATTTTTTTTTACAGCCTCGACGCCACCAAGAAATCTAACTTACGAGCACATAACGCGCCAATCAGTAATGCTTATATGGTTTGCGCCATATAAGAAAAATGGTAAAATACGTAGCTATATTATAAGGTAAGTTTTGAGGGTAAGCGTGTGTTTTTTTTATATTGTATCTATTATTTTTTATATTACAGTTATAACCGTGAAATTCATGTTGTACCCTGTAACAATACACATGGCTCACATTGCTTTGGGAATGGCAAGAAAAATACACGCTTTGATGGTGATCGTGTAACCTACACATTGGAAAATTTGAGTAGTTTTACAAATTATACGATATGTGTTAAGGCATATACTGTAGCCGAATCGTTACCCAGCAATTGTGTAGACATACTAACACTTATTGGAGGTAAGTCTTTATTTTAAAGTCCCTTAAACTAAAAGTATTTAATGAAAAAAGAAAATAAATAAAGAAAAAAAAAAAATAAAAAAAATAAAAAAAAAAAAAATTAAAAAAAAAAATAAAAAAAAAAAATAAAAAAAATAAAAAAAAAATAAAAAAAAAAATAAATAAAAAATTAAATAAAAAAAAAATTAAATAAAAAAAATAAAAAAAAATAAAAAAATTAAAAACTAAAAAAAAAAAAATTAAAAAAATTAAAAATATTAAAAGAAAAAAAAAAAAAAAATAAAAAAAAAAAAAAAAAAAAATAGAAAAAATAGAAAAAAATTACAAAAGTAAAAAATAATACAAAAAAAGAAAAATAAAATATAATACAAAAAAAACCAATTTAAATGGGGAAAAAAATAAGATAAAATAAAGTGAAACAAAGTAAAATAAGACAAAATAAAATTGAAAAAAATAAAATAAATTCATAAAATTTAAACTAAATTAATAAAATTTAATTAAAAAAAAAATCTAAATTAAATTATTAAAATAAATTCAAATAAAATAAATAAAGTACTTCAACCATATAGCTTAAATCCTATAAACGAAATAAATAAACAGCTTCACCTCCATATCACCAAATCTTAGATACTGATAAAAAACATAATACAATTTTTTCTTCTCAGTTCCTTCAAGTCCCACACAAACAAAATTCAATGACGCCAACGATATAGTCATACAATGGCAGGAACCTGAAATGCCTTCGGGACGTGTAGAATACTATGAAGTAATAGTAGAAACCAAATATAAAGATAATATAGAAGCACGTCACATTTCGCGCATTACAAACAATGTCATGACATGCACGATTCGAAAGCCCAGTTGCAATGATAATGATTTCAAATATACAATTGGTATACGTGCTGTCAATTTAGCATATGAAAATGAAATTGATCCATATCTTGAGCATGCTTATAATCATAGTCGGCTAAATGAAAATTACGTTACAGCGGTCAGTGATGAGTTGGGTTGCCTAGAAGCAGATGCGACAACGCTCGAAAATCCTTTCGAAAATCGTTACTACATAGAATATCGTTCATTTGAAGTTATCGTTTTTAATTATATTTGTGGTGCCATAATCAAAACGGATGGCAAAATATGGATAACAATATTTGTAATAATTTTGGGTACTTCCATTATCGTTATAGGCGTTTTGTTGATACTCAAACGTTTACATGAAATGGCAGCAATCAATTGTAAAATACCAGATCCATTAAATGATTTAGTCAATGGTGTTAATGGCAAAGAATTTAAGGATCATGATGAGTATTTGGGCGCTAGTAGTAAAATACAGCAGAAATATAATGCAAGCGAAAGTGGGCGTTTATTACAATGCATTTCGAATGATAAAGATTATAGCAATAAAGCGCACGATGATCATACTTGGTCGAATACACAAAGCAGTTACTATGCAAATTCGGCTGATACAGCAGTTGACTTTTGCATACAAGATCCAATGACAATGTGCGACACACAATTGCTGGAGAGCAGCAGCACAGAACCAGCTGGTTATATGGTAATGAAAGCGCCACCAAAGCATGAATTGAATAGCAAGGAGATGCAAAAGAATGTTGTCAATAGTTTGCTGAATTATACAGAAATTGAAAATGGTTATGTCAAACCAAATGCATTGCCGCCAAAGGAGTGCGAAAAACCATTTACAATCAATTGGCCTATGGGTGCAGCAGATGGCTATATAAATCAAAATAATAGTCACACACTTAAAAGGCAAGAGGAGTTGAGTAGTGGAGGAAATGCGCCGCAAACAAATTTGAATAATAGCGTTTATATGCCTACAGTGACGTAAAATATAAAGCGCTAATTGGAGGAGTTTATGTATGAAGACTTAAGTTAAGTGCCTTAAATGCAATGCAAATTGTGGTTGATGAGAAGATAACAATTTTTTAATATGCATGTGCTAAAACATTGATCACACTTGTTGTTGAACATATACAAACGAATACATTAAGGCCCGCTTGCATAAAAGCTGATAACGACTAACCGGAGTTTAATTGACGTATTTTGTATGGTTAGCTGTCAAGTTAATCACCGATTAGGCTTAATCGGCTTTTATGCAAGTGGCCCTAAGGTGATTAAAAAAAATGTCTTCTTGTTCTTACGCATGCAAATGTTAATAAGTGATAAGAAAAGAAGCCTCAAAAAAATATGTATCAAAGCTAATTTGCTCATCATTTTTTTTTTTTGAAACCTTTAGATGTTCTTGAAGTTGAAGCTTTTAACTTTCCAAAACAGTTTACATTGTACGATTATCGTAAGTATTAACCTATTTACAGCCATTAGAAACTGACTGAATTTTGTGCTAAAAAAATTTAGTATTTTGAAATGTATTGTAATTCGTTTAATAGTTACGATAATCGTACAAGCTGAATCGTTTTGGAAAGTTAAAAGCTTCAACTTAAAGAATATGTAAAGGTTTTTGGAAAAAAAAATTAAAGTAATAGTTTTCTCTCATACCAAAGAAAAAGCGCGGAGGCCGTATTTTTCGAAGCTCATTTTCTTATTAATTACGAACTTTTAAAGGGATAAGACCAAGAAGAATTTTTTTTTTGGATCACGCTTGTATACAAAAATAGATTTACAAAAAAAGCTATTTAGCTAATTTGTATTAAAACGCACCAAAAATGTGACGAACACACAAGTCACAATTTTCTACCTAAAGTACATCACTTTTATTAGTAAATATTTATCATATAGCTTTAAATAGAAGGGTGAATTGAGATTTAAAACAACGCATAAAGAAACTAGATTAAGCTTAAATATATGTACTATTTATTTACATATTTTGCTGCTTTAAAATATGTACCTCGCTAAAGGCAGCTTTTTAAAACAATTCACATTGTAAATAAAAAAAATGCAGCTAACTATTAAAGAAGCAAACAGAAAGTCTGTAAAGTGCCTTAATTATTAAGCAAAGTAAAATTTGTTATTTATTTATACTATAATAATATATGTCTGTAAAGATTTAGAATTATTTGCGTAAGCGCTTTTGTAATTTTATTTATATGAAATGTACATATAAATCAGTAGAAATAACAAAGAAATTCTACAACATTTATAGTTATTAAGTAAGAACGAAATTAGCTCAGTGCTAAATGAAAAGCTGTAACGTAAAAAAAGCTTTAACTTCCGAAGGGTTTGAATGATAATACGATTCAAGAGAATGACATTTTTGAAACAGTATGACTGCACTAGTCTAACATTTTCACAACCTTCAAGGGTTATTACTCCATATAACCCCTCTCAATTCGAGCTACAAAACTCATTTGAATCGTTATTAGTCGTTTCGACAAGGAATAAGCCTAACATAAGAAGCAGTGAAGCGCACAAAACTATTTTTTAACTCTACTTTTTGAGCACAACTAAATAGTATTAACACAAATCTAAATGTAATGTAATTTTTACAATTTTAAGAGGCATTTTTGCAATATAGTTAAGTTTTTAAATTTTCTTTTAAGTATTAATAAGTTAATTTTATTTTACATTAAACAAAGCAAACGCTAAGTGAAAGATCACACTATTTTAAAATTTTCTTCCAAAATGCCTTATCTCAGAATTTGCCTCTATTTCAACTCCATATTTAAAAATTTGGTTCAAGAACGCCCTATCTCAAAATGAGTTTCAAAAACACTAATTAAATGAAAATTCAATACAAATTCAGGTAAGAGAGAGAGAGGGCGTTTTTGATTAAATTTTAAAAATAGAGCGTTACTGTAGAAAATTCTGAGATTGGGAAAAAATCATATAACGGGTATATCGACTAAAATGTGAATCCAAAAAATTATTTGCAGGGACTTCTTGGTTTTATTCGGGTACATGTGGATCATTTTGGGATTGTCTTTGAGATAATTTTGGAACTTTTTCTGGACTGTTTTCGGATCACTTCAAAAATTGTTTGTTTTGGAGCGCTTTCGGAATCATTTTCATATCATTTTCAAATCGTTTCGGGACTTGTACCAATAAGGAACTTTTTCGGGATTGTAGTAGGATTATTTCCAGACTTTTTTTTAACGGTTTCCGGAAAATTTTGCTCTATTTTAGTCTTTGTGATGTCATATTGAGATTACAAAGAAACTTCTTGCTTGTTTGTATTAATTATAAGTATTTTGTGTAAATTTTATACTATTTTAAGCTGATTTTAATTGATTGTATTAGTGTAAATGTAAAAAAAAAACTATTAAACATTGAAATCTTAATTTTTTTGCTGTATTCTAATGAGAAATGAACCGCAGTGTAAAACCAACTTACAATAAAAACCTAAAAATAAAAATAAAAAAATTCTGTAATTCTGTCACATATCAAGTCACTAACTTTGAGATATTTCATTAGATACAATTTTTGTGACTTGAGATGATTCCGGTATTCTATAAGAGAAAGTCACAAGAAATCTACCATAGTCCCTCTCGCTCATTTTAAGGTGTGGTGAATACAAAAATTGCATAAATTTTAAGTGACGCATTTGACACTCGCCCTATAGATGTCGATGTAGCCGGAGCGTTAAGCGTCCGGTTTATGACGCGGAAGGTTGCAGGTTCAAGTGCCGGTTCGCGAACAATAAATTTTTATTTTTTTATTTAATTTTTTAAAATTTAATTAACTTTTTTTAAACATATAAATACTTCTAGTTCGTAAATTCACTTTTTTTTATTTTATAAATTTTTTAACAAATTTTTTTAAAATTAATTTCGTTTGTTACCTGCCCACAACGAGATGGCAAATTAGTGACTCTTTATTGAGACTAGAGATATGAGGCAGCTTACTGAATACCAAATTGTATCAAATATGAAATAGACCACGAAATGTCTCTATTAGTGACTTACAGTGACAGCTTACAGAATTGAGGTATAAAAATAAAAAAAAAATAATAAATAAAAAAAAAATAAAAAATAAAAAAAAAAAAAAAAAAAATAAAAAAAAAATAAATAAAAAAAAAAAAAATAAAAAATAAAAAAAAAAATAAAAAAAAAAAAAAATAAAAAATAAAAAAAAAAATAAAAAAAAAAAATAAAAAAAAATAAAAAAAAATTAAAATTAAAAAAATAAAAATCTAAAAATCTAAAACTAAAACTAAAACTAAAAATAAAAACCCTAAAAATAAAAATCTAAAAATAAAAAGTAAAAGTATAAAAATAAAAATGAAAACCTAAAAATAAAAATAAAAAACTACAAATAAAAATAAAAAAATAAAAATAAAAAAAATCTAAAAATAAAAAAAC
Source organism: Campiglossa producta (assembly GCA_964058755.1). Taxonomy (NCBI): domain Eukaryota; kingdom Metazoa; phylum Arthropoda; class Insecta; order Diptera; family Tephritidae; genus Campiglossa; species Campiglossa producta. Next base: position 101,746,333 of record CAXKVI010000005.1, read on the forward strand.
AAAAAATAAAAAATAATAATAAAAAAAATCAAATAATAATAAAAAACAGGTATAATAAAAGGAAAAAACAAAGCAAAAAAAATAAAAATAAAAATAATAATGAAAAGAAAAACTAATAATTAAAAAAAAAAAATACCATAAAAAAAAAATAAAAAGAAAAACAATAATAATAAAAGAAAAAAAGTAATAATATAAAAGTTAAAAAGTACTAAACAATAAAAAGAAAAAAATATTAATATTAAAGAGAAAAAAAAAATAATAAAAAGAAATACAAAGAAAAAATAATATGTATAAGGGGGAAAAAAATAAAAAGAAAAAATTATATAAAACTAATATTATAAAAAGATAAAAATTAATTTAAAAAAATATTTAATTGTTTGACTTATTTTTAAAATGCTAAATGCTTTATAGTTTTTAATTTAGACATATTTTTGTATGTTCTCGCACTCTAAACAAATAAATTGACTTGCATGCCCTCAACTAAACTTATTTGAATTTAAATTAAGAAAAACCATTTATTTATGTATGTCTGTAAATATGTAACTATGTATTGTATAAGAATTAAAAGCTGTACTAAAAAAATATAAATAATAAAAATAAAAAAAAGTGTGTTTAACCAAAATATAACTTTTCTTGCAATAATTCAATGAATTCTTTTATTTTACCTACCGTGTTAAAGAAGGGGGCCTCCCAATAAAAACACAAATGCCATAATTTTCAACATAATTAATTTTTTCAACGTAATTTTTATTAAAATTTTTTTTTTCACATTTGAATTTCAGTATAATGCTGGGATTCGTATTTTGTATGTTTTTTGTTTTTATTTCCATTTCTTATATTACACAATTGTTCTGTTATGTTGCAATAGACAAGTGCGTGAGTGTGTGAATTAAAGGTGCAATAGAAAAAATATTTTTAAATTTGTTTTTCATATTTGTTTTTTTTTTGTCTAAATACATACAACTTGTTTTTTCTTTGGTTTCTAATTTAGCGCTAAAGCTTTTTTTGTATTGCAATTTATTTGAGTTTTACTTTTAATATCTTTTTTTTGGAATTTAAAATTTTTTTTTAATATCTTTTTTTTTGTGTTTTTATTTCTTTTTTTTTTGTGTTTTTATTTCTTTTTATTTTATATACTTTTTTTGTGATTTTTTTTTAAATTTATTTTTATGAACAATTTTTGTGAACACTGTGCTTGACTACTGTACTTGTATGTATGTATTTCTCTATGTATTGATACATAATGCTTATTACTTAACAGTTAATATCAACTCTTTCGCTGTTACTAACATTAGTTCAACTTATTTTAAAAATTTGGGCCAAAAGAGTCGAACTTTTGCGAAGTCGCATAACTCAGAAGTGGAATAAATGGAGTAAATACTACAGTTTGAAGAAAATGGAAAAGTTGAATTAATGATAAAATAAAAAAAAAATCAATAAATAGAAATAGAAAGGGTAAAATTAAAAGAATAAAATTATATAAAGAAAAACAAAAAAATTATATAAAGAAAAATGAAAACAAAAAAATTATATAAAGAAGAATGAAAACAAAAAAATTATATAAAGAAAAAATAAAAATAAAACAAAATAATGTGAAGAAAAGAAAAACATGGAAAGAACAAAGTAAAACAAAAAAAGTAAAAACAAACGAAAAAAAGAAAAAAAAGAATAAAAAAACCAAAAAAAATAATAAAGGTAAAAAAACGAAAAAAAAGAAAGAAAAAAAATTAAAAATAAAAAAAAGAAAAAAAAAATTAAAAAAATTGAGATAGTAAAAAGAAAAAAGTAATGATAAAAAAGAAACAAAAAAAAAATTAAATAAAAGAATAATAAAAAATACAAAATTATAAAAAAGACAATAAAAAGAACAAAATAAAAAATAGCGAAATATAGTAAAAAAAAATTATAAAAAAAAAAATTAAGAGAAAAAAATAAAAAGAATAAATAAATATATCCGAAATTACAGAAAGGGGAAATGTGAAATTAAAAATTCTTTTAACATGGAATTCCGGATTTAAAATTTTGAAATTTTATATAAACTTTTATGTGTTTCCATCGTGCGTGTGCGAGTTGTAAGTAATTTATATATTTTTATTTTAAATTTTTTCATTGCCATTCTTAAGAGTTACTTGCATACATGCAATGCGTAATTTTTTTAAACTAACAATTAGATATGAACGAAAATAAATATTGCTTTATAAATTTCACTTTAGATTTATACTCACATAAGTTTACTAAAATAAGTTTTTTTTGCTTAAATTTGTTTTATATAACTACGCTTAATGCTTAAACTACCTCGTAACATGTTTACTGCTTTTTTATTTTTAATTTACTATTTTTTTTTGTGTGGTTTTATCATTATTTCTATTCGTGCCACTTCTTAACTATTAACCTCTACCCTAATCCCCCTTTTAAATATTTTAGCTTATATTTTTGCATTTTCATAATTTCATTGTATTTGTTTGTAATTTTCTATAGGATTCATTTAGATATTAGTTCAGCATATGTATGAGTAAGTGTGTATGTGTATGTAAACAGTGGTGGGCAAAATTAATGTATGCATTTGCTCATTACTTTTAATAAGCATAAATGGTGTTTAAGTTGTTTTTCCAGTTGTGTTTTTTTGTTGTTGTCATTTTTTGTAATACCCGTTTGATTTACTGAAAGGAGCGTGTTTTGTAACTGTTATCACAGAATTTTTTTTTCTAACATGGCCTTTCCATGTCAAATTATCAATTTTATCATAAAGTGAAGTTTTGCCAAAAATAATAATTCATTTTTTTTTAAAAGCTCTCATTTTCTTTTCTCCACTAAATTTTGGACTCAAAATTTTTTGCATCGTAATTCTGATATCTCTGAAGATATCCTGGCATTTTCAGAAGCGAGTTACAATTTTTTTAATAATTTTACAAAAATAGTTTTCTTAAAGTGTTCAAACCATATTTTTCCAAAAAAATTTTTTTGGTTCCAAAAACATTTTTATTTATTTATTTTTTATTTTTTCCCTTTTTTGTTGAGTTTAATTAGTTAAACACAAAATTATTAACAAAAACGTTAAAAAAAACATAGTCATATTTTTGTTAAAAAAAGTCTTCAAAAAAATAATAAAAAAGTCTTGAAAAGAAATCTTAAAACAGAAAAAATCTTGAAAAAAATTAAAAAAGAAAAAAATCTTGAAAAAAATTAAAAAAGAAAGTAAAGCAGCTTTCAAACAAATGAAAAAACTTAAACATTTCGTTAAAAAAAAAAAATGTTGCAACGTTTCAGGAAAAAATGGCGAAAGAATAAAAATTCTCGATGTCCTGTAAGCATATATTTGTTTGAAAAAAATTAAAAAAGGAAAAATAATTTTGTAAAAAATAAAAAAAAAATGAAAAAAATCAAAACAAATGAAACAAAAATTGAATAATAAATAGAAAATTAGAGAAGATATAAAAAAAAAATTCAAAACATTTTTTGGAAAACTCTATTTTAAAAACTTAAAATTTTTTTTTGAAAAAATAAAAAAATTGAAATTTTTTATAAATAAAAAAAAACTTTTGAAAATATTACAAAAAAAAATTTTAAAATAAAAAAAAAATTTAAAAAAAATAAAAAAAATTTCTATTAAAAAAATCTAAAATTTATATTTTTGAAAGCGAAAAACTCTATTTTCAAATTTTTACGATATCTTTAAGTTTTTCAGAATTATGATATAAATTCTTCCTTAAAAGTTTTTTTTTAAAGTCCTAAGAGTTTTTTGATTACAGTATTTTCCGAAGTACTGAAAACATGAACTTTACGTAAATGACAAAAATAAAAAAAAATGAAATTTTGAGTTTGTGCAAAATTGAAAAGATTAAATTTTTTTTTGCTAAAACTTTGCTTTATGATAAAAACTCCCTACCAATATGTATTTAAATCGTAATCGCTCGATTTCAACTATACGACGATTTGACATGGAATTCAACATATACATAGTTACACAAACATTTACATATAGTTTTGTTTTGCATTTAAGCGCTTTAGAAAAAAATTGCTTAAGTTCTTTTTTTTTTAATTTGTAATGCTGCCGTTTTTTTTCAAAATTTTTCCATAAATATATCTACGTTTTTAATTGTTATATATATACAAATTTGCAAGTGAGCTTAATTTAGTTTTTTTTTTTTTGTGCAAACATTTACCGTTATCTTTGTTGATGAGCTGTATTTTTTTGCTTAAAACTGTTCTAAGATGACGGGTTTTGTAGGTTAGTTTAAAGCAGCCTAATATTATTTCCCGTGACTGTACATAGCATAGTTCAGTTTGTTTGTGGTAAGTTGGTTGAAAATATGTGTGGTGTGTGTGTTACAATTTCGCACTCTAAAGCAGTGGTGGCCAAACTGAAGTAGGCTGGAAATCTAAAAAGTGGTTGCCGAGGGTATATAGTTTTTTTTTCTTGAAATTTTTGTTTGTCAAAATTTTGTTTACATATTTTTTACCCGTATGAAGCTTTGCAATTTTACTATATATAAGGTGTTTCAATAACAACAATATATCTTTTTCAAAACTTGAAAATTAAATTTTTTCAATTTTTACAACTTTTTTTTTTTTAATAAACTTTATTTAACTATTTTCACAACATTTTTTTTACACGAGTATAAACTTTAAGTGCAAGTTAGTTTTTTTGTGAAATTAATGTCTTACAAACTTTTGCACCTTATGATTTCGTACTTTTTTATTTTTTTCATATTTTTTTTAAGAACTATTTTTATACAATTTTTGGTTTTTTTTATAAAATCAGTCTCAATACAACAAGCCATTCCCAAAAAATCGCTACTAACTGTAAACTCTGAATGCGTAAAAGGGTTCTTCACTTCTTTTGTATTTATTTTTTTCTTTCGAAATATTTATTTAATAGAAAATTCTTTAAAGAAAAAAAAAAAAAAAATTAAACAAATTTTTTTAAAAATGTACCTACTTTGTCCCACTGTTCCAAAAAAACATTTGTTTTGCTTCACTGTTCCCAATTGTGTTGTTTGCGAGTAAAAATTAAAAAAAAATATGATTAGTTCGCTGTACACCCAAAAATAGCTAAGAAATTTTTTTATATGGTCATTCTAGTGTTAAATTTTTATCTTTTTTCCTTCATTTATTTCGCATTTGTAGTCTGCTTCTCCACTGTGACACAGTGATATTTTTGTATTTTGGCTAGTTTGTTATTACAAACTCATTGCAAATAGGCCGAAAAATTATTCTTTAACCCTTGATCGGCCACAAATTTTTTTTTTTCAGAATCTACATTGCGGCGGAAATATCTGTTACAAAAATAGTTACCTACACTTTTTTTAATATTCGCTCTAGTGTTAATTTTTTTCTAAAAATGTCCTTTTAACCCTCGAATGACTATAAAAAATTTGTTTTTGGAAATATTAATTGTAAAAAAAGACGAAAAACTCTTTTAACTCTTGATTGACCATACAAAAATTTGTTTTTGGAAACTAAATTGCAAAAATAATTACGAAACATGCCCTTTTAACCCTTGATTGGAAGCTAAATTACAAAAATAATGACGGAAATGCCGTTTTAACCCTTGATTGGCCACAAAAAAGTAGTTTGCAAAAATAAATTTTTGTGTTTAATTTTTTTAACCCTTAATTGGAAACTAAATTGCAAAAATAATGACAGAAAAGCCGTTTTAACCCTTGATTGACCACAAAAAAATTAGTTTTTTGGAAACTAAATTGCAAAAATAATAACGAAATATGCTCGTTTAACCCTTGATTGACCACAAAAAAGTAGTTTTGCAAAAATAATTTTTGTGTTTCCTTTTTTTGTTTTAGGAAACGATCTATCTGCTGCAAAAAAATGACAAAAAAGCTTTTTAACCCTGGATTGACTACAAAAAAATTGTGTTTGGAAACTAAATTGCAAAAATACATATTGGCGAAATATGCCATTTAACCCTTGATTGACTAAAAAAAAATAGTTTTTGGAAAATAAATTGCAAAATAATGACGGAAAAGCGGTTTTAACCCTTGATTGACCACAAAAAAAATTTGTTTTTGTAAACTAAATTTAAAAAATAATGACGGAAATGCCGTTTTAACCCTTGATTGATCACAAAAAAATGAGTGTTTGGAAACTAAATTGCAAAAATAGTGGCTAAAAATGCTATTTAACCCTTGCTTGACCACAAAAAAAATTTGTTTTCGAAAACTAAATTGCAAAAATAGTGACGAAAAATGTCATTTTAACCCTTGATTGACCACAAAAAAATTTGTTATAAATTTTTTGGAAACTAAATTGCAAAAATAGTGACGAAAAATGCCATTTTAACCCTTGATTGACCACAAAAAAATTTGTTATAAATTTTTTGGAAACTAAATTGCAAATCTGTTAAATTTTTTTGTTTTAGAAAATGATCCCTAGCGTATTATAAATGTAGCCACCTTTTTATATAACGAATTGTCATATACATATGTTAGTTTTCTCGCTGGGTTCGTGATTTTTTATTGTTTTCTACAGTAAGACTATTTTTGACCTAATTTTTATTAAATTTTAATTTTTATACACATATATATATTTAATTACATATCTACTTTAAATTTAATTTAATTTAAACAATCACATAGTGGGTGAACTGTAATTTTTTTTTATCTAGAAATTGTGCTTAGCTACTTACTTAAACTATGTTTAGCTACATATGAACTTAAACTAGGTTTATTACCTGTTTAGACTGACTTATACATATAATTTTTTTGGTAGTTTTTTTTTTCTATTTAATTAAAAATAAAATTTTGTTTTTAAGCAATAAAATTTGGTGCTTAACAGTAAATATTTTTAATTTATTTATATTATTTACACTCATATACATTACAGTTATCTAAGGGTCGACTCTAATCAAGAATTTACATATAAAATACCTAGTTTGGTTTCTGGATTCAAACTAAAATGTAGAATCCAAAAATTAGATAAAAATAAAAAAATAAGTAAAAAAAAAGACGAGAGTACTAAGAACTTGTAATGTTTGATGTGTAAACATGTGTATCCCAACACAGAATTAAAATGGCCCCGAAATTATCTCAATAGGATCTAAATATGACCCTAAAAAGATTCTAAAATTATCCTAAATGATCCTCAAATGACTCCAAAATTACCCCAAAACTATCCCCCAAATGACACCATAGTGACCCCTAACTGATCCCCAATTGACCTCAATTTGACCTCAAAATGATTTCAATATGATCCCAAAATGACACCAATATGTCTCCAAAATTCTCCGAAATTACCCCTTTCTTTTTCTTTCTTTCACTTTCCTTTCCGTCCTAATAATTAAGGGCCATTTTCTCAAGTAAACTTTAAAACTTATTAAATATTGAAAAAAAAAAAAAATTGTTCTATACAAAAAAAAAAGTTTATATCAGTTTATATATTACTTACTTTCCTTTCACCTTTTTTATGTTTCTTTTCTAAAAAAAAATTAACACAGCGCAAATTGTTGAGCACATTTCTCCTATAATATCTAGGGGGTTATTTCATGTCCAATTGAACAAGGTTTGTCAACGTCCACTTTCGATTTGGAGGAATTTCGGGCAAAGCTTTACTAACGAATTTTTTCAAATTGTGTTTAAAACTCGAATTTTATATTTTTTTTACCTTTATTTCTGTTTTTTTCGAATTTGAATTAAATCTTTTTATCCAAAAGTTTTAAGCGCAAAAAAAATGTCTGCTTTGCGAGAATTTTACTAAGAGAAATGCAAACAGGAGTGTCTAGTTATTTTGGTCCGTCAAAGTCGTTGCTTATAACCCATTTTAATTTAAATCCTTTCTTAGAGAGACATTGGGCCTCATGCAAACAAGGTGAGCATTTGCTCATACTCGATTTTTTTAAGTTAAAGGTGGCTTGTTTGTTTTTATTTCCATAACAAAACACCTAAAATTTACTCAAAAAATCTAGTATGAGCAAATGCTCGTGTTTTATGCATGAAGCCCATTCAAAATTTGGTCAATCGTAGTTATATTAAACTAAGGTTTTAGCTAAAGTGAACTATAACAGGGTCCTCTTATAAAGAAAAAATAAAAAAGGTTCGTACTATGAAGAAATTTTGGATGTTTTGAAAGGTCGCCCTGTGCTAATTAAAAATTGCTCAATCATTGTCCCATTAAATAAAGATTTTAGTTAAATTTAAATAAAATTAGTTGTTTGATCACCCTGTGTTTGTATTTTCTTACTTTATATTATTTTAATCAATTTATTTTGATTTTAATACTTTCAATTTGATCAGTTTTTCGCGATTTCAAAAATATTCACATCAAAACGTCAACTTAAGATGTGATTTTAGTATGTTAAAATTATGTTTTTGTCATTTTAGAATTAAAACTCCGTTTTAGATATAAAACTTATTTTAAGTTCACTATATCAGACGTAAAAATCAATTTTTTTACAATGACTATTTTTTGAGTAAAAAAAAAAATGTTACATTTTTTGTCAAAATAAATATTTTGTCTCAAAAAAATTTGGATCAAAATTCCTTCAAATCGAAATTGGGTTGAAACTTTGACATTGCGTTATTCTTATATATTTAAAAGTTTAGTTATAGCTTTTGTTATTAACTTGTATATTTATTTAAATATGTACTAATGAAAAAAATAAAGTTTTTAATTAACAAAATTAAATTGGTACTTATTTTATTTTGACTATGAGCTTTCGAAGTTATTTTTTTTTGGTGTAAAATATTTTGTAACTTTCTGTGTTTGGTCACCACTGGTTTAGGTATAGAACATAGAAACTATGGAGGTTTTTTTTTTATAACAGTGGTGCTCCCAGGAGCGGTGTGAGGCTTTTTGTCGCAAGTTTTAAATTAGTTCGCATACATATATATTTTCGTGTTGCATTGGACCCCACTGATTGATGGGTGCACCACTGCTTTATACGTTTGGTGCGACATTTATGTATCTCTATTTTCTGATTTTAATCTATTGCATGACACTCACGAAAAATCAATTCCATTTTTTTAAATTTTTAACTAATTGCTTATACTCGAATATTAATACTAAATATTTTCAAAACTTTATACCGTAGTAACTAGTCTACAAGTTAACCTACATTACTAACTAGCTATCTCTTTTACACATTTTCGTATTATTATAATTTGTCTCTTTCACTCAGATTTTTCTGTACATAACCTCACTCTTTATATATACATAACCTCACTTATTTTTTTTTAATCACTATTTAAATCATCATTGATTAAACTTCGATCCATACCCTTCCAATTATTGGACTGTAATGCCGCCGCTGTAATGCCATAGGTGCCGCTCGGTAAACGCTTTTGCCGACACAAGGCTATTCGTGTCTTACTGGGCGATGGCGGTTGTAGCAGCGGTGATGTGGCTTGTGGTGAGTCCAATTCGTCGGTATTCTCTTCGGGACAACTATCCGATGGTGAAGCCAAACGTTCACGAGTTTTTATTGATTTTTTAAGACGACGCAGAAATCTGAAATAGGGAGAGACATATAGGCATTCGCTTTAAGCAATGTCTTTAGTAAAAGGCGACTCAAATCGCCGAAGCTTCTAGTTGAAGTTGGCTACTCACTTCGCTTCCACAAACTCACCTTATCTGATTTCCGATGGCGCGCAAACGATTTATTTTACATTTTGGCTTAGCGACTTCGGTATCCTCTTTCACAATGCTCGGCGAAATGCGGCGCAGTAAAGCCTTTGAAAAGAGTACAACGATTAACTAAAATTACAAGCTAAGAGTGAGAAAATGTTGCTTACATCAGCCACATCCTCCTCGCTTAGACTCTCCTGTTTGCGTGGACGTTTCTCGCGATTCGGTGAGTTGAGACCTGAAAATAAGGAGAGAGACGAATAAAAGCTTTGTTAAAAACACAACTCAACCCAGCTTACGTCTCGGTAACGGTCTTGATGCGGCCAACTCCTTCGGCGAAACCAAACTTTCCGATGAGGAGGAACTGCTCGGCACAGGCGGACGACTGTTAACACGCCTCTTTGGACTCTTACGCGTAGTAACCGATGATACTGGACACGGATGATGGTGTGACAAACAATGTTTATTGCATATATGAGTAGAGCTGCTCGGTGTCGTCGTTGTTGTTGTCGTCAACGAATCCTTACCCGGTATATCGAGTTGTTGTTTGGTGGGCGATTGTGTTGCTGAACATTTCGAAGATTTGCGATCGCGTTTCTTGCTACTACTACGACGTTGATGTGTGAACGAACCACCTTTACCATCTGATGATGGAAAGTCGTAGAGACCGTCGGAGTCGGTGAACGGTAATTGATCCTTGCGTCCATAGAAATGTGGCGAAAAACGGCCCATACTAGCACGTTCACTTAGCGGACTCTCCGAACGCGATGATACCGGCGACAGTCCCTTTTCATTACCATCAATTTGAATCACAATCGAAGGTAGCTGCAATTGAGCCATTTGGCTTGAGGTGGCGCTCATGCTATTAGCCCCCATCGCACCACTTGTGCTTGCTGTCTGCGTTTGTTGTGGTTCATCCACTTCGATTAGGACATGTTCGGCCATATAAGCGCCCAAAGTCTTAAAGCGTGTACTACTCAAACGTGTGTCGTCCATTTTTTCATCGATATGATCGGTTCCAATACCTTCATCGTTCGATTCCAATATGATTTCGTCGGAAAATGTTTCCGAATCGGAGCGTGGCCTATGCAAGTGATCGGTGCTACTACCCGTGGTGCCACTTTCATCATTCGTCGTCTCCTTGCCATTTGTTATATTTTCCTTGCAGCTGGCTAGCGCAGCACTTTTACGTCTATTCATTAGGTTGACATGCAGTGAGAGTGGACCAGCCGAATGTCCAGCACCTGGTTCATCCATTTCGCCGGGACACAGAGGATTGCTGGAACCACAGCGGCTCGGCCCCGGACTTGCCATACTCGAATAGCCACTCGAGCTGAGATTACTCTCGGAGATGGTGCGATCAGCACGACTGCACATTGTGAACGGGCTCAAGTAGCACATCCCCACCGGATTTGGTGGCATTAGTCCGCCCGGATTTGCACCGATTTTCGTAGCCGGTGATAATGGCTCTGTATCCGATTCCAGTTCACTCATATTCGAAGTGATGGTAATCATGGGTGGTACGAAAGGAAACTCAAGCGAATTCGGCTTTTCGAATTGTTTTAAGAGCCTAGAGTGGAGAATGATCAGAGGGGGAAAACAAAATTTTTGGGTTTATTTTTAAACTAGGAACTTTGGGGATCTTAAAAGCTTTTCCTCTCTACTTATAAGTGTTATAGTGCGCTTTAAAAAAAAAAAACAAATGTATAAGAGTATGAATGTATAAGAATTAGGTTAATGGTGTAGAAAAATTTATATAAAAAAAGCTTAGAGGAAGCTTTTAAAAGCTTTCTCTAAAATTTTATGTGAATTCTATTTTCGGGGAAGAAAACTAAATCAAAACTAAGCTTAAAAAATCGTTCCAAGCTACTTTTACATAAGGAAAATTTTAGAAGCTTTCGAAAGCTTTCTCCATAATTTTATGTGAACTAAATTTTCGGGGAAGAAAAACTACATACATAGAACAAAGTTAAGCGTTGAAAAAAGATTTTGGAACTATTTTTAAGCAGATTAATCTTTAAAAGTTCTCAAAAGCTATATTTTGAACTTCAGGAAAAAAATCTAGTGTGCTTCTCGGAAAAATTAAGGAGAGTATACGAAAAAGCTTCGTGTGAAAAGAACTAAAGAAAACTTAACCTTAGTAAAAAAGCTTATTCACCTTTGTGAAAAAGCTCACTAAACTAGGGGTAAACCACAGCTATGTAGGTACAAATTATTTTACTCATATGTTTGTGGCTTAATTAAAAAACTCAATAACAATAAGTATAAGCTTTCGAAATCTTTCTCTCTAGTTCTGTGGATCTACATAGTGGGCTTCCCGAAAAACAAGTTGTGTATGCGAAAACGCCTGGTTTATGTGAAAAAAAACTAAAGAAACTTCAAGCTTGGTGTAAAAGCTCACTAAGCTTGAAGGAAGCTACAGCTACAAACCAATTGTTATATTCAAACTAAAATGTATTAAAGCTCGATAACAATAAGCAAAAGCTTTCTAACGCTTTCTCAGAAACAAGTTCGTGTGAAGAGAAACTCCAGAAAACTCCAGCTAAGTAAAAAAGCTTACTAAGCTTCCTTAAAAGCTCGCCAAGCTTATCAAAAAAGCTCCATAAGCCACGAGTAAGCTACAGAAAAAAATCAAAATTCAAAAATACCACTTTTTCGAAAACAAAAAACCAACAACAAACTAAACCGAACCAAAACATTGTGTGTGCTCTACTTTTATACCTTTTTTGTTGTTGCTTATTTGGAAACATAAAACTGGTTTCACCTATGCTGGCGCGTTGTGGTGGTGGTGATCCTGGAAATATAATCATCGGATGACGATTTTTCGTTGGGCTTGGATGTTCCACTGTCAATGTTGGTATGATGAGATCACGTGGTCGAGGTGTTTTCTCTTCAGGTGTCGGCGGTTCTACATCGATAATAATCGCAGGTGGTTTCAATGCCATTGTACCAGTAAGTGTGTGTGATGCTAATTGCAGTTCGCTTGTTGTTGGTGTCGGTGGTGAGAATCTTAAAAGTGGCAAACGATTTAGGCACTCCACTGCCAGGTTGTTGGTGTTGTTGATGTTGTTGTTTTGTTGTCCTGCCACAGAAGTGGTTGCTGTATCTGTTGGTAACGTCTCTACATCACTATCAATTATGACTTGTGTTTGACCCGTATGTAGATCCAGTACAATCTTCAAATCGGCAAATTTTTGTAAAAAGAGGGAAGAAAAATTCAACGTTAGAAGAGAGTTTGAGATGGGCGCTATTTTTAAAGCATACTTTTGGGCGCTAGTTAAAATACGAAAATCTGCATATGTATGTATTTACCAAGGGTGATATAAAACTCGAGCTTTTTAAAATGTGGGGTCTATCAGCTATTCCATTGGAACGAGAAACTCGATCGATATCACGAAATTTATCGGTAAACTATTTCGATACATTTTTCGAAACTTCTTGGTAAGCAATTTCGTGATTTCTATCGAGTTTTCCATTTCGGCTGATAGATGCCTGTGTCGAATAATGAATATGAGATCAACAAACTACTTTCTGTAGATTTAAAGTAGCAGCCATTTTCTTATGAAAAGCAGGTGAATATCGGTAAACGATTTTTACAGAATAACAAACTCGTTAAAAATTATCGAGTATCGATTGCAAATAGCGTTAAACAAGTTAGTGAATTCTACTACTGACTACTGAGTTTGAGTAAAAGCGTCTAGGTTTTTGAAACTGACGCACAGGTACACCACTAATTTTACATTAGGGTGGCACGAAAAGGCTAAGTAAAAATATTTATTTTTAGAATATATTTTTTTAACAATTATTTAAAGAAAAAGCTTAAGTTTTACTAGCTTCGTTTTTAAGAGAGAAAAATTTACACTGAAGATGGCACAGTTCCAAAAATGACAAGGAATGACAGAAAATCGTTACAATGTACATACAGTGACAAGCAATAACTTTAAAATATTTGTTTAAATATTTGATATAGCAATCATTTACATAATATTAAAAATTTATTTTATTGCCTCTCAGCTAAACCAACGATGATTTTTACGTCCAAATTGTATAACTATACCATCATCTGAGTCAAACTGCATTCGGTATGATTTTTTAAGAAAAAAGTGTTAACCTGATAAATCAGTTATAAAATGTAATATAGGCAGTAAAAGCATAGTAAAACATCGATAAATATACTTATAAAAATGTACTGTGCAAACAGAGGTGTTCAAATTAATCGTCGATCAAAAGTATTCGATTAATTCGACGATGAAGTTTACTGGGTTAAACCAGTGCTCGGCAAAAAAGAGCCCTCAAATGAGAATCTATTAGTGAAAATTTAAAAAAATCAAAAGAGTTCGAAATAAAATAAAATATATTAAAAAAAAAATTTATCAAAAAAAAAAGAAAATTATAGAAAAATATTGTAAAAGAAAATTACATTACATAAAAAAAAAAATAAAATAAAACAAACTAAACCCAAAAAATAATATAAAATAAAAAAACCATAAAGTGATAATAAAATCAAATTTAACAAAAAAAATAAAAATAAATAAAGTAAAAGTAAAAAGAAAAATAAAATAAGAAAAAACCAATTAATAATGAAACTGATAATGAGAACTGTCAGCAATATAGAGTTTTGTAAAAATCTCAAATTTGCTAAGTTTTTGTTGAACAGGATTCAATTTGAATTAGCATTTTTGTTGTTGCTTTGCTGTCGCGATCAGCTGATGCTGATTTTTGCTTAAATGTTAAAATGCGTTCTTTCGCTGCTAAATTCGCTGCAATCTTTTTTCATCAAACGCTTTTTAGGCATATTTAAGCATAATTTGCAGCAAACGAACGCTCCTATTGATACATTTTTCGCCACCTAAATTGACAAATCAATCCACTGTGCACCGGCAGTTTCAAGTTAATGGGGTTTACTGTCACTTTTCCGTTCCTGGTCCCTATTACGGTCACCATCAATGGAACTAATACACTTACTGTCACTGTCATGGTCAAAGTCACTTTTAAGACAACAGTGATTTTTACTATCATTTTCATTGTCACGGTCGAATATAACGGCGATTTTTATTTTCACTGCCATGGTTACTTTCGATGTAGGGGTGATTTTATTTTCCCCATCACTTTTACTTTCAACGTAACGGCCATTTTTATTTTCAATAATTATGGTCAGATGTGACTTTCTCTGTGATTGACACTTCGACTTTCTTTCAATGTAATGGTGATTTTTATTTCCACTGCCATGGTCGTGATTTTTCCTTACTGTTATGGTCACGGTGACTTTCAATGTAACTAATACCGTCATAGTTTTTTCAATGGCTTTGTCACGGTCACTTCTAAAATAACTGTGATTTGTATTGTCACTACTATTATCGCGGTAAATATCATGGTCTTAGCTACTTTTTATGTAACAGTAGTTTTTATTGTCACTATAGTGGTCACGCTTACTGTTTAGGTCACTTATGGTTACGATTATATTCACTGTTCCATTCACGATCGGAATTTCGGTCTCTCAAGGTCCCGTTCATATTCACTAGCCTTATCCTCCTAACTCTCCCATTTGGTTGATAACAAAGTTTGAATCCGCTTTGAGTTCTCTTCTGTTTTTTTTATGGAAATTGGCTCTGGTCCATAAACCAAGATTTCGTCCTAGAACTTAAGCCATACCAAGCGGAAAGTATATTTCCACCGTTAAACAATCAAAAACTTATCAGTTAAGAAAAAATATCCAAATAAGTAAAAATAGAACTTCTTTCGATAAAGCGGTCTATTGAGCTATTCCCTAGGAACTCAAAACTCGAAAGAAATCATGAAATTCATTAAAATTGTATACCGAATTCCGATCAATCTAGTGATTTCTGTCGAGTTTCTACAGAGTTTCGACTTCGAGTGATTTCTGTCCAGTTTCCCGTTCCGACGAAATAGCCGATAGAACCCAATATTTCCCACTTTGACGACTCTGACCAATTTACTCACCGACATTTGCTCATCACTGCCGTCGTCACTGCGAATATCCTTCTCCTGCTCATCATCATCATCATCATCGGTGTAATCACATATAGACAACGGATCCTCTTGAAATATTGGACTATTGGAACGTTGCGGTCGTGGCATGATCGGTGTTAGAGCTGGCGATGGCATCGGTGTGGGCATCTCACGTATTGGCGACAAACACTTATTGTTTATACCAGCACTGGGTATCTCCAGCAATATCGTCGGTGGGTGTAATAAATTCATTGAACTTGACGAATTCGATGATGATGCGGAGGCGGAAGAAGATTTGTGCGCATTTAAAACATCCAAAACGGGCACTTCAATTTTTGTCTGGCGATAAAAAACTGGCGAATCGGGTGGACCACTCGAATAACTAACAGGCGTATGCATTGACGATGTGGACGATTCATCATCGCCGAGTGCTTCATCTTGTGGACTAGAAACGTTGTTGGGGGTTGTTGATGGTGAGACGTAAACGGATGCGGCGCTGTGCATTTGTAAATTAGCAGTGTTTATTGTTGTTGTGTTCGGTGAGGCAGTTGTTGTTATTGTTGTTGAATTAGCATTTGTTGAAGGAGAAGCGAAATTACGAAACATAGCCAATATAGAATCGGCGCTAGTGACTTTGGGTCGTGCATTTGTGCCACCGATGCGACTACGAAATGATCCACCAACACCACCACCACCACTACCAATGTGAATGTTATGATTTGTGCTACCACCAATCTCACTGGCACTTGTTTGCATTGAACGCAAACCAAAATCGGTTAGTGCTAAATCTGAACTGGATAATGAATCGCTACCCTGATTCGATGAGGTGCTGTGCGGTGAACGCATATCGTTTGTGCACGGTGATGGCGGGACTGAGCTGGCACGAAATTGTATATCGGTTGGTAGGCTGAGGGCGCTCGAATTCCGTGTATTCTAAAGGGTGTGTGTGCGAAAAGCGGGTAGTACGCCGGGTCGGTAAGGAAGGTAAAAAAAATAGGTAAATGAATGAGTACAGGTGTGGTAAAAAGTACACATGAAACACATATAATACAGTTACATTTAACATACATACATAAAAATATGAGTACATACAGCAGAGGACAAAACAAGGGTCTTTCGGACAAGATTTGATGAAAAAAATATTTAGTCATTTTTTAATGCCACCAGTGTATAAAGCTGTTAAATAGTACCTAAATCTTAAGTTGGACATCTGGCAATATTTCGATAAAAAGTGCATTCAATTATATTCAGCGGATTTTCAGTGATGCGCAAACAAACATATACAGACAGAATATCTAAAATCTTATATCTTTGCATATTTGTGTATCTAGTACTATCTCGGGAATCGCTTGACCGATTTGGATGAAATTTGGCATGTAGGTAATATGATTGATTCTAAGAATATCCACTTGCGGCGGTTTACCAAATTTTTTAAATTATGAAGCAAGATATGCCAATATGGGTATCAAACGAAAGGTATTTTCGGCGACATACCAACTAAAATACTGTCAAGTATGGTTGCCGCCCAGGGTTACCATATTATCGTATTGTATTTGTATACTATGGGGTAATATTGGGATCATTTTTGAATTATTTAAGGATCCTTTTGGGATCACTTGGGGGTAATTTTTGGGATAACTTTGGGTTCAACTTTGGATCATTTTGGGATGATTTGGGGTAATTTCAGATTATTTTTGGATGATTTTTTGGGGCCATTTTGTCATTTTATGGTCTTTTTGGGATCATTTTAGGTTTATTTTGGAATCGTTTTAAGGTGAGTTTGGGATAATTTTGGGGTAATTTTGGGGCCTAGAGATATTATGCTTGATTTCAAGACTGTCCACTTGAGTGTTACCACTTGGGGCGATTTACAGGGTTGTCACCTATAAAATTTTTCTTTAATATTAAGCAAGGTATGGCAATGTGGGTATCAAGTAGTTTTTGAGCCAATTCTTTACAAAAAAATCCCCAAGTACACCAGTGAGCTGGGTCACGGTTGTGTGGAAGTCTTCTGTCAGGAACAAGTTCTAGTTGACTCATCTCTGTAGTGCCTTCAAGGCGGAAGTTACAGCAATCGAGGTCGCAGTAGATGGTATGCTATTTTAGTGCTACTAAGGTTCGGGAATTTAATATTTAAGGGCCTATCAGCTATTCCGATAAACTTCGTCGTTTGTCTGTTGAATTCTGTGATTTCTATGAAGTTTCTCGTTCCGAAGGAATAGCTGATAGACCGAGAATCTATTAAGGCGCTGTTTACACAAGTATATTACTAGGACTCCAACAGTTGCGTGCAAACAAATAGCTCTACTTGTTGTTATGGTGCTATGAATTAATGAATTTACGTAATGATCATAGGAAAGCTTCTGTTTCCTCTTGGTCCTGAGTAGGGGGTCGTAAGAACTTTAATTTTGTTTTCGACTTTGCCTGAGAATCGGTAATCCACTTAAGTACGCAAAAACAAATAAAAATTGGGAATTTCATTATTTTCATTCGGATATATCAGCAGATGAGAGCTAAAAGTGATAAATAGGTGACTTGGAGTGATAACCAGGCAGAACCTATCGGAATCTTGTTTAATTTAGCATATCGTCTGCCGATAAAACACACCAAACCAACACACAATTCACCTTCGTAAAAAAATTCGTCGACTCACCTGCAAATGCCCAATATCCATATCTGAACCCGAGCTCATTTCCGCCGATACCTTGTTCAACAAACGAGCAAATGTCACTTTCTTTTCCAATTTTGGATCGCCCATTGTGCGTGCTACATTTGCCACAGTAGTCGATGTTAGTGAACCTGAATTCTCTGAGAATGTTGTCTCTTTCACATCACTCTCTGAGTCCGCAGTACCCGAAGTGGTACGCAAACGTTGTTCTGTCATATTGATCAGTTCACCCAGACTTACTTTGGGTTTCTCCGGATTGGTTGCTGGTGAGACAAGCTGTTGTAGAATTTGTTTCTTTTCGGCAGCATTTTTCTTGACAGGCGTTGAATTGTTGCGTTTCTTGCGTGGCGATGGTGAACCTGTCGATGAGGTTATAGGTTTATGTTTGAGTTTTTTTTTTTGTTTTTTGAAACTCATTTTTTTATATGAAGATCCATTAAAACTACAAACAATTCGGTGGCATTTAACAAAGAACACATTGAACTATGCACATTCAGTTACGTAATAATGAGTGCGAGAGAGAGAGAGAGAGAGAGATACACAGACAGACAGTTAGAAAGAAAGTGTGTGCGTTGGAAATTGAATGAAAGAGAGTGAGATTGAGTGTGAAATGTATGGGTGGGTGAAGGAAGGAATTTTAAGTGGCTACAGAAAATTCTGGTCGAGATCGGATTTGGAAAAAAAATTAAAATTAAATAAAAACAAAATGAAATAAAATAAAAATGGGGGAAACTAAATAAATAAAAACATATAACCAAAAAAAAATTATATAAAAAAAAAAATAAAAAAAATTACATAAAACGAAATAAAATATATTAAAATAAAATACCATAAAAAATTAAAAAAAAAAAATTAATTAAAAAAGAAAAAATATTAAAAAATTAAATTAAATAAAGTGAAATAAAATATCAAGTAAAATCTTTAGAATTAAATAACAAAGTAAAAAAAAAAAAAACAAGGAAAAAAAAAAAATAAAATATAAAAAGAATTAAATTAAATAAACTTAAATAAAACGAAGTAAAATAAAAAATAAAATAAAAATTGAATAAAAAAAACATAAACAACCTAAATACAACAAAATAAAAAAAAAAATAAAAAATTCAAATAAAATAAAAAAAATTAAAAAATTCAAATAAAATGAAAAAAAAAGAAAAAAAAAAAATTATAAAATAAAATATAATAAAGTAAAAAAAAACTACTATTTCCAATCTCCTATAACTAATCTCGAACAGAACTATGAATAACTGTGCGTTTTCTGAGTATAATTTTCAGTGAACATTTTTATTTTATAGAAAAGCGTAACACTAAAAAAATTGAAAATATGACTAAGTAAGGCGTACCACATTTAAGCAAAGTTACAACAAGACATTTCAAGGAGTATAAGTACAGCAAACAACAACAACAACAATGATGGGACACAGTAGACTCGCGAGCAATCTATTATTTTGCTCACGACTGCTCATTTATTTCGCTCGCGAGCATATTGCGCATCCAACACTGTTCTACGTACAAACATAGAGAAGTTAACTACAGCTACAATACTTGTGGAAGTATGAATGATTTTGAAAACATAAAATCAAAATTATAATTCCAAATCAAATAAGCATTCACTATTTTCAAACACATTCAATCAAATCTAACAGAAATTTTTTTTTTATCGAAAGTATTACGCCCACCAGCAGCCGCAAAAGTAATCGAAGATTAAAATGTCGATTGTTTTGTTAATTAGTCGAATGATATATTTATAGTAAATGAAGTCGTAAATTTGTTTAAAAGTTTGTATGGAAATTGGTTTGTAAAATATTTCCTATTTTCAAATTTCATGTGCCAAAAGTATATAAATTATATATTCACTTGCTGAGTTTAGGGCCTAATTATGTAAAATATTTTTAGTGAAAAAATCAATCAGGCGAGATTTTTATATCTTTTGTTTTAAGCTCAACTGAATAAAGAGTATGGAATATAAAAAAGGTTTGTCGATTTGAGTAGACATTTTTTTTCTGAAAGTCACTGAAGCAAAACCACTTTGCTTACTTTTTCATTTATGGACTGCCCGAGATTTACCTCTCAGAGTTTTAAACCTTAACACAACCCTCTGATATGAAAAAGTAAAAAGAGTAGTGAGGATATATTATGATTATGAAAGCATATATACATTAAGATCGATGTTATATAAATGTACGTACATATTTAGGTCCACAGCAGGTACATAGGTAGAATTAAGCATGGTGCAAGGGAAGGTTAGTGATTTAAATTTAAATCTTAAAGTGAAGCTGCTTGTTAAGCGTGCATATAATGTTTACAAATTGCAATATTACATATGCATTGTAATTTTATGTATGTTTATTTGAGTATGTTTGATATTTTCAAGGACTTAAAGAGTGACAGGAGTGTAATGGGGTGTGGTTGCTGAGTGACCGCGCTCAATCCCGACTCTTGCGTCCTCGTTCGTGCACTCTGGGCAACGTTGAGCTACCTAGGCTCGCGGCAGAAAGAGAGGGAGCCCCGGGGGGGCCACTCTGACATACTTGGTTTAAGGGCTCACCGGGGTCTTTTTCGCAGCGTCTGTACACCAAGAGGTGCGGCTGTAAGCGGGCGTCTGTCTTGAAGCAAGCGGCTCGCTATATAAATGTGCAAAACTTTTCCCTCCCAATCCAGGGTGTTATGCGATACCGTGCCCATTGGACGTTTGCAGCCGGGAGGCAAATCGTGGCTGTAGTCGAACGGAGCCTCACTGATACCGGGCCGCCTCAGGGAGTAACTATGGTCTTACCGCGGTATGGGGCTCTGCCGCGGCGGACGACACACTTCCCCTTACACTACCCTTGACCCTAAGCTGGCCTTGTCCGGCGAGGGGTCGTACGAACAAGATGAAGAACACACAAAATACAAAGCAATTAACGACTTCGTTTACTCCACAGCAGAGAAGAACTATGTTGGAGCAAGCGAAAACACAACGCCGGAGGACAAACTCCGCCTCAAAGTTAACTGGGAGGCCGACAACGATGGAAACTACGGGTCAGTCATCCCCCAAACTGCTATCAAGTAAGAGTGACTTGATGGGAGCAAGCAACAGTGCGGCTGCCTACGCAGTCAAGCAGAAAACGGCGGAAGCTAAGCTTCCATCAAGCGCTGGTACGAAACCCAATCTCTTCACATCTGGGGCAATGGTCTCACGACCTGGTTTCAGAGTTTCGAAAGAGAAGGACGACGCCGTAAAGGGAGAGACCGCGATGGCAACTACGAGTCTGAATCCCCCCAAAGAGGCATCTCCCCGACGCTTTGCGTACTGGGATAAAAGAAAGGCCGCAAGGATCCTTAAAAAATATGAGGGAGCATCGCAGGAGAAGCTGTCGCCAGAAGAAAGGAAGATGGTGGAGGAAGCGAAAGCTCTGATACCAAATTTCCAGAGGCCCTATGTGCCTAAGAGGGTGAACGGTAATCCCTTCAAACGCCAGAGATCGGACGGAGAGGTAGACCCCCATCCGAAGCGGCATCAGGTCAACCCCGTAGTGGGAAAACTCAGCTTTGCTGAAGTAACCAAGGACAGAATCCTTATAGGTTTCATTGACCGAGGTAACGACCGTTGGTCCATCCCCAAAGACCAGTGGCTGTATGTCCGGAATGAAATGGGCAGGGCCCTCCTCCACTTAATGCGTGAGTCTCCGGGTAGTCCGCCGCGAGGTACTGACGCGGGCTGGCACCAAGGTCAGATCAAAATATTCGCGTGCGAGGATGCAAGAACTGTCGCACTGTATAAGGCAGCAGTTGCAAGACTGGGTGAAGTCTATCCAGGGGCAAGACTAGATGTCGTCGACTGGAAGGACATTCCTGCTCGGCCAAGGGCAAGGGCATGGATTCCTGCCGTCCCTGCAGAACCCGAGAATATTCTTGAGATGCTGCAGGTCTGGAATCCGTCTCTCCCGACGCAGGATTGGGGCGTCAATCTGGTCGATGATGTGGTTGGGCCCAATAGACAGGTGGTTATCACTCTGAATAAGGAGGCGCTCGAGCCCCTTAAACGGTGCAACGGACGAGTGCATTACGGCTTGGGTCAGATCGTGATCCACGTATACCGTGGCGATGCACAGCGCGCTGCTATTCCGGACGCTCCGGAGGACTCGGAGATCGAGGCATCGGAAGGGGAAGCAGAGGAGTCCGACGCGGAAAGTATGTTATCCGCCACGTCAAATTGCGATGGTGCTGCGAACAACTCGGCGATAGAAGAAAGCCTGCTTGACGAAGAAGGCCTCGACGTCACGATCGTGGCTAAACCTGAGCACACTAACGTTGATGCTGCTTCAGACAGCAGGGTTCCCGCCACGCCAAATCGTGCAGGTGCTCTGAACAACTCCTCGTTGAGAGACAGCCCCCGGAACAGGCCAGACCTCGACGACACGCTGGCGGCAGGGATGTCTGAGCTCTCTCATGTTGGTGGTGCTTCAGATAAATCTGCACAAATCTAAAGCAGCCTCGGCTGTTTTAAGCAGTCGTCTTTCTAAAGGCGACGTAGACGTGGTCCTTATCCAAGAGCCCTGGGTCAATAGCTCTAGGATCTGTGGATTGGGGACTAAGGGGTACAAGCTCATCCAAGCCAATGATGAGGGCAAGGTCAGAACCTGTATTTTGGTAAAGTCTGAGCTAAACACCTTTCTATTACCCAACTACTCAAATGGTGACGTTACAGCTGCCAGCTTAACAGTCGGCAGCACCAGCCTAACGATGGCGTCGGTCTATATGCCCTATGACGCCGAAGAACCTCCTCCACAAAAGGAGGTGAAAGATCTGGTGGATAATTTCTGTACGGGCCATCTTATTATTGGAGCTGACGCTAATGCTCATCACGTCCAGTGGGGAAGCTCCGATATTAACGCTAGGGGCGAGTCTCTGTTTGACTACCTACTAACAACTAACCTGGTGGTTTGTAACGTGGGTAACGAGCCTACTTTTATAACTAAAGCTCGTAGGGAGGTTATAGACCTCACTGTTTGTAGCGAAGGTGCTTATGAGTGGGTCAGAAAATGGCGTGTTCTTGATGAGCATTCATTTTCTGACCATCGGTACATAGAAATTGTGTTAGACTTTATTGTTGAGCAGCCAGTTATGAAACGAAATCCACGCAACACTAACTGGCAGCTACATAACCAAATATTAGCTAGGGACCTACCAGTATTACCTCCACAAGCCCCCTCATCAGTGGGAGAACTGGATGATCTGGTAACGACCTTTACAACGGCGCTCTCAAATGCCCTAGAGCAGGCTTGTCCAGTACCAAAACCACGCGGCAAACATAGACCCCACTGGTGGTCTTACGACCTGGATTCGTTCCGTATATCATGCAGGAAGCAATTTAACAAGGCCAAGAGCATCGGTACGGAGCCTGAATGGCTCGAATATAAGGCTAAACTGAGGGCCTATAAAAAGGCTCTAAGGCAAGCGAAGAGAACTTCGTGGAGAAATTTCTGCACCGGGGTCGAAAAAGTCGATGATACAGCGAGACTTAGACGAGTGCTATCAAAAACTCAAACAGCCATTAGCTATTTACGGAAGCCTGACGGATCTTGGACCAGCACGGAAGGGGAAACCCTGGAGCTGCTCCTGAACACACACTTTCCGGGGAACTTGTATGATGCACCTGTAGCATCTGCAACAAACCTGGCGGTAAACATACCCATTACGGAGGAAAGGGTAAGGTGGGCAATCAAAAGCTTTGAGCCGTTCAAGGCAGCCGGGCCAGACGGGATTTTCCCCGCACAACTTATAAACACGCTGGAAATATCAGCTAAATGGCTGGTAGTTCTCTATTCAGCCTGCCTGGCTCTTAATTACATTCCGTGCTCCTGGAGAAGCGCCACGGTAGTCTTTATTCCAAAGGCTGGGAAGGCCTCACACTATGAGCCTAAAGACTACAGACCGATCAGTCTCTCGTCTTTTGCACTTAAAACCTTCGAGAGGATAATTAGCGATTATCTCTCCTCTACTATTGATAGCAACCTTATTTCTAGCTATCAACATGCATACACCAAAGGTAAATCAACGGAAACTGCGCTCCACAGCCTAGTCTCTATTGTTGAAAAATCATTGCACGAAAAGGAGTACTGTCTCGTGGCCTTTCTGGACATCGAAGGGGCTTTCAACAATATAAGGCCGGATGCTATTAACACTGCTTTAACAAACCTGGGCATAAATAGGTCTCTTATTGGACTAATTGATCAACTACTAAAGGGAAGGAAAATAGTTTCTTCACTGGGAACAGTTGATCTTTCACGCTATGTCACAAGAGGAACGCCTCAGGGTGGTGTTCTCTCCCCGCTCCTATGGAACCTCACCGTAAACTCGCTGCTACGAGACACAAGGTGGGGGGGCGGGAAGATAGTGGCATATGCAGACGATTTAGCTATTGCATATAGGGGCAAATTCCCACAAACCCTGTGTGACTTGATGCAAGTAGCACTGCGAGAAGTTTCTTCATGGTCCTCTCGCTGCGGACTTAGCATCAACCCGGGAAAGGTGGAGCTTGTCCTTTATACCAGGCGGTACAAGATACCACCGCTGAACCTACCAGAACTAGATGGCGTGCGCCTGAACTTAGCTGATAAAGCCAAATTCCTAGGCACAGTTCTAGATAGAAAGCTTAACTGGAAGGAGAATGTCATCCAGCGCCAGAGGAAAGCGTGCATTGCACTTTACACGTGTAAAAGAGCCATTGGCAAAAAATGGGGGCTCAGCCCCAAAATTTGCAGATGGATCTACACTGCGATAATCCAGCCAATTATGCTGTATGGAGTCGTGGTATGGTGGCCTGCGCTAGGAAAGGCAACAAACCTAAATCTGTTAGGAAAAGTCCACAGATCGAGCATGATCTGTATAAGCGGGGCGTTAAGAACAACGCCCAATGAAGCTCTCCAGGCCATTCTTGGCTTTTTGCCACTCGATCTGGAAGGGTACCGGGCAGCAGCAGCATCGGCTCTGCGTCTAAGGGAAACGTCCGTGTGGGGCGCAAGCACTATTGGACACTCCTGTATTCTAAGATCTTACAGCTTTCTCCCTCTGAGCACAGATCGGTGTGCGACCACAACAGTCGGAGATTGTTGTTTTAGAATAAACATTCCCAGCAGGGAAGACTGGGAGAACATAGATCGGTGTCCCGCTACTAATGGCGGCACTTATATATTCACCGACGGCTCGAAGTTAGACGGCAGAGTCGGAGGAGGGGTTTACTCAAGGGATTTGGACCTAGAACTCTCCTTTAGACTACCTGATCACTGCAGCGTCTTCCAGGCTGAAGTTTCTGCAATCATGGACGCCGTAACTTGGATAGGTAAACGCACCATCGGACAGGATATCTGTATTTTCAGCGACAGCCAAGCGGCCATCAAATCCCTTGGCTCTTACTCGTTCAACTCCGAACTGACGCTCAGCTGTCGTCGATCTCTTCAAGAGATGGCCCAACAGAACCGCGTGAACCTCACATGGGTCCCGGGACACAGGGACATTGAGGGAAACTGTAGGGCAGACGAACTTGCCAGGCAGGGCACGACCAAGCAGATTCTTCAAGATAAAGAGCGCATAGGTATGCCGTTTGCCACGTGCAAGCTAATGCTGAAGGAGCATACACTCCGCGAAGCCAACGAAAGATGGCTACAAGCCCCAGGGTGCCGGATATCCAAGCAAACCTGGCCAAAATGCGATCTTAAAAGATCTAGACACATATACGCCCTAAAAAGGAAGGAAATCTCCATATTAATAGGTGTTTTAACCGGGCACTGCCTTATTGGTAGGCACGCAGCAAGGCTAGGCGTTCCCTACCGACGATGCTGCAGGAGTTGCAAAGATGATGAGGAAGAGGAAACGGTGGAGCATCTCATCTGCAACTGCCCGGCCTTAAGCGGAGCGAGAAGGCGCTCTCTGGGAGTTCCCTTCCTGGTTAGCTTAAGCCAGGTCGCGGAGCTAGACATAAAGGACTTGATGGCCTTCATCAAGTTATCAAAATGGTTCGAGGAGGGGTAGCGGTTGTCGGTTAGGAGTGTCAGTCCCGGGTTTCGGCTATATGGAGAGTCCCAACAGCACTGGGATTTTCCATATGGCCGGGCCCCGGGACTGACTTTCCTAGTGTTTGGTGGTATCACAACGGGCCTTTTATTACTGGCCTAGGTGTGCCTTTGCGGCAGCCACTTCTACCTACCTACCTAAAGAGTGACAAGTAAACAAAAAAAAAACAGTAATCTATTTTGAGCTAAAGTTTGTGTATCTATTTATTTTACTTTATTTTATTTAATTTAAATTTTTTATACCCAGCTGTACTTGTACACAGGGTATTATAACTTTGTTAGGATAACGGTTGGTTGTACAGGTATAAAGGAATCGAGATAGATATAGACTTCCATATATCAATATGATCAGGATCGAAAAAAAATTTGATTGAGCCATGTCCGTCCGTCTGTCCGTCCGTCCGTCTGTCCGTTAACACGATAACTTGAGCAAATAATGAGATATCTTCACCAAATTTGGCATGCGTACTTATTTGGGTTCAGAATAGATTGCTATTGAAAATGGGTAAAATCGGACCATAACCACGCCCCTTTTTCGATATCGAAAATTTCGAAAAACGTATAAAATGGGTTAATTCAATATTAGAAGCAGCTACAATGATAAAATTTGCAATATGTATTGATTTAGATGTTCTAAGGCCGATTTTATAAAAATTTTTGAAAAGGGGGCGTGGTACCGCCCACGTATATTTTAAGAAATTTTAAAATTTTGACTCTTAATAACTTCAGAACAGTTTATGCTAGTATAACGAAATTTCGTTGAGGACATACTATTGTTGTGTCAGCTATAGAAAAATAAACGAAATCGCTTCGCGACCACGCCTACTTTTTCATAAAAGTTATATTGAAAGGAGGTGGAAATATTGAAAAGTCCATATCTAATTAACTGATTTCGCTATAATAATATAATTTGGTACATACATCAACTTTCATATTCTTTACATAATTTTTTCAAAATTTTGGAAAGTGGGCGTGGCCCCGCCCACTTATGAGTCAAGCAATTTTTAAATTCGACTGCTAACAACTTCAGAACGGTGTGAGATAGATTTACGAAACTAGGTACCAGGCATTTTATGTTTATGTAGAGTACTACCACAGAAAATAAGAAAAATCGGTGAACGATCACGCCCACTTTATGTGCACAGCTGGGTATGTAATGTTCGGTTTCACCCGAACTTAGACTTCCTTACCTTGTTTTAACCTTATCTTATTTCACTTTATTTTACCTTAGTTTATTTTAATTTATTTCGCTCTATTTCATTTTACTTTATTTTATTCTAATTTTATTTTAATTCTTTCACTTTATTTTGTTTAACTTTACCCATTTTACTTTGTTTTGCTTAGTTTTTATTAAATTTTACTTAATTTGTTTCAATTTTATTTTCTTTTTTTATTTTATTTTATTTTATTTTTATTTTATTTTATTTTATCTTAAATTATTTTATTTTAATCCTTTTTTATTTTATTTTTATTTTTTTATCTATTTTTATTTTATTTTTATTTCATTTTATTTTATTTTTATTTTATTTTATTTTATTTTATTTATTTTATTTTATTTATTTTTATTTTATTTTATTTTATTTTTATTTTTATTTCATTTATTTTATTTTATTTGATTTATTTTATTTTATTTTATTTTATTTTATTCTATTTTATTTCATTTTATTTTTATTTCATTTTATTTCATTTTATTTTATTTTATTTTATTTTATTTTATTTTATTTTATTTTATTTTATTTTATTTTATTTTATTTTATTTTATTTTATTTTAATTTTACTTTATTTTATTTTATTTTATTTTATTTTATTTATTTTAGATTATTTTATTTTATTTTATTCTAGATATTTAATTTTATTTTATTTTGTTTTATTTTATTTTTATTTTATTTTGTTTTATTATTTTTATTTTTATCTTATTTTTATTAAATTTTAGTTTATATTATTTTTATTTCATTTTTTTTTATTTTTTTGATTTCATTTTTATTTTATTTTTTTTTTATTTTATTTTTATTTTATTTTTATAATTTTTTTATTTTTTTTTTTTTATTAATTTTTTATATTATTTTTATTTTATTTTTATTTTATTTGTATTTTCTTTTTATCTAATTTTATTTTATTTTTATTTTATTTTTATTTTTATTTTATATTTATTTTATTTTTATCTTATTTTTATTTTGTTTTTATTTTATTTTTATTATATTTTTAATTTATTTTATTTTAATTTTATTTTTATTTTAGTTTTTTTAATTAAATTTTCATTTTTATTTTTTTTTTATTTTTGTGTTATCTTGATTTTATTTTTATTTTAATTTTATTTTTACATTATTTTATTTTTCTTCTTTTTAGTTTTATTTTATATTTATTTACTTTTTTTATTTTGTTTTTACTTTTATATTATTTTAATTTTAATTTTATTTTATTTTATTTTATTTTCTTCTTTTTTACCTTTATTTTTTTTATTTTAAATTAATTTTTTTGATTTTTATTTTAATTTTTTTTATTTATTTTTTTGTTGTTTGTATTTAATTTTTATTTTATATATATTTTATATATTTTTTTTTTGAGACAGATACTCTTCCAAATGGCTTGTAGCTCAAAATCAGGGATGTTATAAGTTAGGCGAACTTTTAATGAGTGTTGAATTTGATTTATATATACAAATATAAGTATGTAGTGGTATAAATAAAAGATTAACAAAAACAATTAGGTGCTTTCAAAATGTATGCAATTAGAGAATTTTGATTTCAAAACTAGTATCTACAGCGTTTTTTTTTAATTTTGTGAGGAGAGGGGAGGATTTACAGCACTTGGTGTACACAACAAGATTTAAAATTTTGAAGAATATTACGCAAAAAAAAAAAACTATTAACCAATTACATAATTATGTTATATGCATATAAAGGATCACATACATACATATGTTTACAGGGGGCACAAAGAGATAAGGAGTAAGTGACAGAGAGACAGAGGGAGAGAGAGACAGAGACAGGCTGATAAAAGTGAATTGCAGTGAAGTTGTTTTTGGTTTGTTTTGGAATAATTGCATAGTTGCTATAACTTTAAAGGTTTTTGTTTTTGTTTAAAATTTTTTGTTTGTTATTGTTAATTGTGCAAATCGAAAATTTGTATTTGTTTTCTGTTTTAAATAATCGTGTGTGTTTTTTTTTTTTGCTTTTCGAATTTTTTTAAACTCAATTTAGCCTATCTTACGTCGGGGAGGCGGTCGTAATAGATCGTCTAGTGAAAATGTACGCGCTGCTGCCCCTCCCCCTCCACTTATCGGATTGGGGCTGCTGAGGCTCAAAAGTGACGGTTTTCGAATACCCAATCTGTTGAATATGGAACGTTGTGTGCCCGGTGCTATATTTCCGGTTGACTGTGGTATGGCAGTTGTAAATTGCAATTGCTCGCGTAATGATGTGTGATGATGATGTCCATGTATGGAGCCAGGTGCT
>CAXKVI010000005.1:101776252-101952984 GCA_964058755.1 Campiglossa producta
CAAAACTACTTCGATAAAATTTTTTATTATTTGCACTGTGTAGTGCTTTGCTTTAGTACACCGTGTCGTATGATAAACATTTTATTCTCATAATTGTATCGAAGAAGTTTGGGGAATGAAATGTTACTCATACCGCACGGTGTACTACTGCAAAACACTACACCGTGCAAAAAAATTTTAAAAATAAAATAAGTTAAAATAAAGTTAAATATAATAACAAAAAATAGAATAAAATAAAAATAAAATATTTAAAATAACATAAAATAAAAAAAATAAAATAAAATAAAATAAAATAAAATAAAATAAAATAAAATAAAATAAAATAAAATAAAATAAAATAAAATAAAATAAAATAAAATAAAATAAAATAAAATAAAATAAAATAAAATAAAATAAAATAAAATAAAATAAAATGAAATAAAATAAAATTAAACAAAATAAAATAAAATAAAATAAAATAAAATAAAATAAAATAAAATAAAATAAAATAAAATAAAATAAAATAAAATAAAATAAAATAAAATAAAATAAAATAAAATAAAATAAAATAAAATAAAATAAAATAAAATAAAATAAAATAAAATAAAATTAAATTAAATAAAAGAAAATTAAATAAAATTAAATTAAACAAACTAAAATAAAATAAAATAAAATAAAATGAAATAAAACAAAATAAAATAAAATAAAATAAAATAAAATAAAATAATATAAAATAAAATAAAATAAAATAAATTTAAATATAATAAACAAAAATAAAATAAAATAAAATAAAATAAAATAAAATAAAATAAAATAAAATAAAATAAAATAAAATAAAATAAAATAAAATAAAATAAAATAAAATAAAATAAAATAAAATAAAATAAAATAAAATAAAATAAAATAAAATAAAATAAAATAAAATAAAATAAAATAAAATAAAATAAAATAAAATAAAATAAAATAAAATAAAATAAAATAAAATAAAATAAAATAAAATAAAATAAAATAAAATAAAATAAAATAAAATAAAATAAAATAAAATAAAATAAAATAAAATAAAATAAAATAAAATAAAATAAAATAAAATAAAATAAAATAAAATAAAATAAAATAAAATAAAATAAAATAAAATAAAATAAAATAAAATAAAATAAAATAAAATAAAATAAAATAAAATAAGATGAAATAAAATAAAATAAAATAAAATAAAATAAAATAAAATAAAATAAAATAAAATAAAATAAAATAAAATAAAATAAAATAAAATAAAATAAAATAAAATAAAATAAAATAAAATAAAATAAAATAAAATAAAATAAAATAAAATAAAATAAAATAAAATAAAATAAAATAAAATAAAATAAGATGAAATAAAATAAAATAAAATAAAATAAAATAAAATAAAATAAAATAAAATAAAATAAAATAAAATAAAATAAAATAAAATAAAATAAAATAAAATAAAATAAAATAAAATAAAATAAAATAAAATAAAATAAAATAAAATAAAATAAAATAAAATAAAATAAAATAAAATAAAATAAAATAAAGTAAAATAAAATAAAATAAAATAAAATAAAGTAAAATAAAATAAAATAAAATAAAATAAAATAAATTTAAATAAAATAAAATAAACTGGAATCAAATAAATTCGATTACATTTTATTAATAGCCAAGGCCCTAAACTTAACCTTAACATGCTCTTATATTCATTTTAAATTTCGAGAACCTCTCGCGTTGTACAACTACATACTAGTTATCGCCTTGCAGGAGGTTTTTTTTTTTTGTTTTTGAAAACTTGGAGACGCCTGTATATAATTAAATAACAACTTTAGATTAATTCGAGGACGAGAAAAGTCATTAGACATTCAGGCAGCACTAAACCACACAGTATGTTTGATCAATAAGAAAGCAGGTAGTGGAGATGGTAGCTCGATATATCGTTGCCTCAAGCAAAGTGTTGACATATATTAACATAATGATACGTGAAATAGCGCACAAACCTAACAAATAATGCCACCCAACTGTAGAATAACAAACTATTTTAATTTTGTTAATTCAACCGCAAATTATGTTGTTTATGAATATCAATTATGTATGTACATAAATTCATAACAAAATATTTTTGACAGCGACAATGAAGACGGAATTGTACAAATGCCAATCTATGAGGAAGACGCACACAATTAAACAACTTAATATGTTTGGTTTTTGTAGGCATTTGTATCGCATTTGTAGGGTAGAGAAGGGTAATAGAGTAATATAAAATCAAGTAAAATAAAACAAAAAAAATTAAATTAAATTAAATCAAATAAAATACAATAAAATAAAATTAAATAATATAAAATTAAATTAAATTAAACTAAATTAAACAAAATTAAATAAAACTAGAAAATGTAAAATGAAAATAAGAAAAAGTTAAGTAAAACTCAATTAAAAAAAAATTAAAAAAAAATTTCGATATAATTTTGAGAATAAAATGTTACGTATACGACACGGTGTACCACTAGAAATAGTACCCAGTACAAATCAAAACAAAATAAAATAAAGTAAATTAAAATAAAATAAAATACAATAAAATAAAAAATGAAACGAAATGGTATAAAATAAAATAAAATAAATAAAAAGAGAATAACATAAATAAAATAAATTAAAATAAAAGAACATAAAAAGAAACAAAATAAAATAAAATAAAATAAAATAAAATAAAATAAAATAAAATAAAATGAAATAAAATAAAATAAAATAAAATAAAATAAAATAAAATAAAATAAAATAAAATAAAATAAAATAAAATAAAATAAAATAAAATAAAATAAAATAAAATAAAATAAAATAAAATAAAATAAAATAAAATAAAATAAAATAAAATAAAATAAAATAAAATAAAATAAAATAAAATAAAATAAAATAAAATAAAATAAAATAAAATAAAATAAAATAAAATAAAATAAAATAAAATAAAATAAAATAAAATAAAATAAAATAAAATAAAATAAAAGAAATAAAATAAAATAAAATAAAATAAAATAAAATAAAATTAAATTAAATTAAATTAAATTAAATTAAATTAAATAAAATAAAATTAAATTAAAGAAAATTAAATTAAACTAGAAAATTTAAAATGAAACGAAATGGTATAAAATAAAACAAAATAAAATAAGAAAAAATTAAGTAAAACTCAATTTAAAAAATATAAAAAAACATTTTCGATCTAATTTTGGGAATAAAATGTTACGTATACGACACGGTGTACCACTAAAAATAGTGCACAGTACAAAATAAAACAAAAAAAAATAAGTTAAAATAAAACAAAATAAAATAAAGTAAATTTAAAAAAAAGTAAATAAATTAAAATAACAAAAACAAAATAAAACAGAATAAAAAAAAATAAAATATAATAAAATAAAATGAAATAAAATTAAAAAAATGAAATAGAATAAAATAATAAGTAAAATAAAATAAACTCAAATGAAAAAAAATAAAACTAAAAAATAAAATAAAAATAAAATACTATAAAACAAAATAACTGAAATGCCTATCCCACATTACCCGTAATTACCCTACACTCTTCCATGTTCGCAGCATAATAAAATAAATTGTTAATTTAAAATTTGCATGCTAAATCGCATTTATTATGTGAATATTTATTTTGCTAATGAAAATATTGAAACTCACCTGTTTATTTGTTTTGTCTGTTGTTGTTGTTTTTTAATTACATTGATTGTTATTGAATAACTGCTAGTATTTTCACAATACATTTGCGAATGCAGTGTGCTTCACTAAAAGCTAGTTACTAAGTGATTGCATAGATTAATATTTTAGCTACTTTCTTATTTACACTATTTAATTAATTTTACTGCGTTGTTAGTTAAATAATGTGTGACTATTTGCGGTGTTCATTTAACATTTAACTATTTTTTTGTTAGTTTTATTTTAATTTATTTTTTTTTTGTGTTTTAATTATTTATTTTATTACACAAAAACACAACACCATTCAAGTGCAAAACTAATTTTATATTTATTTTCTCGAGGCTTAAACACTCATTAATGTAGTATTTTTCGTTGATTAATATTAACATAATTTTTTTTTTTTTTTTTTTTTTTTTTGCTGACTAAATTTATATTTTTTCTGTTTCAATGCACTCAATTAGCATAGTTTTCAATTAGAAGTTATTTACTAGAATTTTTTATATATATATTTTTTTTAAATATTTTTTACAAGCTAACCCCATTAACGGCTACCCATTTTTCGCAGTGTATTTTTTTTTATTTAATTTTTTACTCACTCATAGTTTATCTAGTTATTCTGTGTAACGCTTTTCAACTTTTAACCACAAATCCGATTTATTTGCGCATTTTTGCACTCAATTTGTATTTACCGTTATTACAACTGTAAAGTACTCAGTTATCTTAAATTGATTTAAACCGCTTAAATTAAATTTTAAGTATATTTTTTTGTGTATTCTTGTTGTTGTTTTTTTTTTCAGATTTTTATTGCTATTTTTACATTTCTTTAATAAGCTTTTTTATTTAATTTTCTTTTCGCTGCATTTTTGTCTTATTTCCGCTCTGATTTCTTTATGCATATTAAAGTTAATAGCTTTTCTCAAAATTTAATATTCTCTCGAAGTATATCATTAAACTTTATGATTTTGTCTGGCTAATAAATAAGAGGAAATAATTTTTTACTTTGCTTTCTATCAATTTCTTTGCTTTTTCTTTTGAATTTAATTTTTTATGGAATTTATATACACAAGCAAACTTCTTCGAGGTTAAACGGGTGTATTCTTCTCTCTCTTAATATAAGGCTTTCTCTTTCTCTTACCATGCATCTCCCTGTTTCTCTTGCTTTTTTAACCCTTTTCCTCTCTCTCAACACCTTGCTCAATTTCTTTCTCTTCCTTTTTTCTCGTCCTCTACCTATTCTCTTTCCACCTCCTATTATTCTTTTTCCTTTTCCTCGTTATCTATCTTTTCGCTGCCTGTTTCTTCTTCTTTATATTCATCTTCTTTTTTTTTACCTTCCTCCCTTTCTCTCCACTCTATTACACCGCTACTTCTTCAAATAAATGACCAAATTTTAAATAAATGTTATGAATAGCAGCATATGTAACCCTAGAAGGGGCGTGACCCCGCACACTTTAGATTTATGCACGGGTCTTACCAAGTCAAATCGTTAGATAGTTGCAATTTGCCTTTTGAAAGAATTTTTATGTGGAATTTCCTTTTATCACAAAATGAAGTTATCCAAAAAAATAATTAATACTTTTTTTCAAAAGGTTTGCAAATTCAAAACAAAAACCATAACCACAACCATTAACAACCATAACCATAACCATGACCAAACCATAACCATAACGATAACCTTAACCATAACCATAACCATTACCATAACCATAACCTTAACCATAACCATAACCATAACCATAACCATAACCATAACCCTAACCATAACCATAACCATAACCCTAACCATAACCATAACCATAACCCTAACCATAACCATAACCATAACTATAACCGTTACCATTACCAAAAACATATCCATTATCATAACCATAAATACATATACACAACTAATAAAAATAACTATAGCCGCATTAGCCATAACCATAGCCGTAACCCTGATCATGACCATTAAAATGCATTTAATGTTACCATAAGCCTAACTTTAACCATAACCGTAACAATATCCATAAACATTGGCATAAACATAACCGTAATATACCAATAAACCAATAACCATACCCATAACCATAACGAAACCGTAACCATAACCATAACTGCAAACTTAACCATAACCGTAAACATAAATATATCCAAAGCCACGACTCAAAGCATAAAAATGCTCTTGCATTCGTTCTGAATTTCGCATGGACTTGAAAAAGTAGTAAAAGTTTTTCTTTCAAAACTTTACGACGCTTGTAACTTATTAATTAACAACTTTAGATTAACTTAAGAACAGAGTATTCATTCGAAATTCAAGCATCACTACACCATTCAGTATGTCTCATCTATAAGAGGGCAGGTAGCGCGAATAGTAAACACTAGTATGGGCGTGATTTTCTGCAAGAAAATCAATTTTTATTTTCAAAAGTTTTGCGAAGTCAAAATTTTAATTTTTTTCGTTTTTTAACTATTTTCTAAAGTCTTTTTTATATTTAGACAATTACGGTAATTACATACAAAAAGTTGTATCTATATTTATTTTATTTTATTTTATTTTATTTTATTTTATTTTATTTTATTTTATTTTATTTTATTTTATTTTATTTTATTTTATTTTATTTTATTTTATTTTATTTTATTTTAATTTATTTTATTTTATTTTATTTTATTTTATTTTATTTTATTTTATTTTATTTTATTTTATTTTATTTTATTTTATTTTATTTTATTTTATTTTATTTTATTTTATTTCATTTTATTTTATTTTATTTCATTTTATTTTATTTTATTTTATTTTATTTTATGTTATTTTAATTTATTTTTTTTATTTTATTTTATTTAATTTTTTTTTATTTTTTTTTATTTCATTTTTTTTTATTTTATTTTATTTTATTTAATTTTTTTTTATTTTTTTTTTATTTCATTTTTTTTTATTTTATTTTACTTTATTATTTTATTTTATTTCATTTTATTTTATTTTGTTTGGTTTCATTTTATTTTTTTATTTTATATTATTTTATTTCAATTTATTTTATTTTAAGTTATTTTATTTTATTTTATTTTATTTTATTTTATTTTATTTTATTTTATTTTATTTTATTTTATTTTATTTTATTTTATTTTATTTTATTTTATTTTATTTTATTTTATTTTATTTTATTTTATTTTATTTTATTTTATTTTATTTTATTTTATTTTATTTTATTTTATTTTATTTTATTTTATTTTATTTTATTTTATTTTATTTTATTTTATTTTATTTTATTTTATTTTATTTTATTTTATTTTATTTTATTTTATTTTATTTTATTTTATTTTATTTTATTTTATTTTTTTTATTTTTTTTTTTTATTTCATTTTTTTTTTATTTTTTTTTTTTATTTCATTTTTTTTTATTTTATTTTACTTTATTATTTTATTTTATTTCATTTTATTTTATTTTGTTTGGTTTCATTTTATTTTTTTATTTCATTTTATTATTTTTTTAAGTTATTTTATTTTATATTATTTTATTTGTTTAAGTGTATTCATTTAATTTTGTTTTATTTAAATTTTTTTTAATTTAATTTTTTTTTTTTTCAAATTTTTTTTTCATTTTATTTTTTTATTTTACTTTATGGTACTCAATTGTTTATTTTATATCCTTTTTTCTTATCTTTTTATTATTTTATTTGATTTTACTTTATTTATTTCATTTTTATTATTCACTTTTATTTTTTTTTTTTAATTTTTTTTTTTAATTTTTTTTTTATTTTTTTTTTTGTAAATTTTATTTTATTTCATTTTTTTTTGTCGATTTGACATGGAATGACCCGGTAGGAAATGTCACAAATACAACTCACAACTAGCTTTATTATTTTTCGTACCATCCTAGTTTAGACTTCCTTTCTGGTTTATTTTTATATAAATCCTATTTTTCTTTTTTTTTTTAATAACATTTACATATTTATTTGTTTTGTGGAGTATATTGCTTTAAGAATTTGATTTTCGCCATGCTTTTTTCTACACAAAAAATTCACCAAAAATTACCCCACCGACGAGGTGTTGCGTCCATATAACCAAACTATTCCTCATATGTGCAGGTATGAACACCACTAAAGACGCACACACACACACACACACGAGCTTCGCAGGTAAATTTCTTTAACAGCCCACGCTTAACAACCGCGGAGCTGTTGAGGGGCACAGAATTTATTGCTTTATTTAATTTTTGGAGTTACGGTTAGTAGCGTGGTAGTTTGCGCTCTTTTTCAAGCACAACTGCACACCCGCACATCTGCACAAAAATACCCCCTTTCAGGCTGTGTTTTCGACTTTTGTTTTTGCTAGTGTTTTTATTGTTGTCATGGCTTTATTATTTTCATTTGCGGCAAAATGTTTTCTTTGTTTTAACATTCTACATATTGTTGCTATTGTTGTGCTAGCTTATTGTTAGTATTAGCTTTTGTTGTTGTTGTCCTCTGCTGAACTGTTTTGTAAGTGGCTTTTATATTCGTTTTGTTGGCTTTAAGAAATATCATCAAGCGTTTAAGTTGCTTTCTTGTTCTTCTTCTCAATTTTGTTTTAGGTTATGCTCTTTCTCCTTTCTATTTATTGGTATCTAACTACATGGCTCATAGGACTTATATAAGATTTAATGTAAAGTACCTTAATGCACATTCCTTTGCGTGAATACTTTACACCCACATACATACATTCATACCTATGAGTGCATGCACAAATGTGCCTTATGTGTATAGAGTTGCCAACTTGTTGAGGATTTTGAGGAAAGCGTGGGAAGTCGGCAAGGGATAGAATCTTGTAAAATAGAAGTACAGTTCAACCAACCCTGATAATAATCTTTATCGATGGATAAGCTATCCCGCACAGCTGCAGTACCCTGCTTTAAAGTAACCGCAGTCTCTCTCTCTCTCTCTATTGTGTTTCCGGGCAAAGCAATGTCGAAAGGAACGGGACACCTGAGTAAATTTCGAAAGAATCCCTTGAAATTAGAAGAAACTTTATTTTCCCTTCAAACTAAAAGAGATGATTGCGAACTCTCCAGGAACTAGGAACGATCAGGCTTTGACAGGGAAGGGCGAACTACAAATTTTTTTTTTTTCTTAAATTAAACAAGTCCGCGGGCTGTAAGACCTAGTAGGTTAAAGGTGATAGAAGTTTAAGAAAATGAAAGAAGTTTCGTCATGGTCCTCTCGCTGCGGACTTAGTATCAACTCGGGGAAAGTGGAACTTGTTCTTTACACCAACCGGTACAAAATATCACTGCTGGACCTACCAGAACTTAATGGCGTGAGCCTGAACTTGGCTGATAAAGCCAAATTCTTGGGCAGAGTTCTGGACAGGCAGTTAAACTGGAAGGCGAATATTCTTCAAGGCCAGAGGAAGACGTGTCTTGGACTTTACACGTGCAAAAGAGCCACTGGCAAAAAGTGGGGTCACAGCTTCAGATGCCTGCAGATGGATCTACACTACAATTATCCGACTTATCTATATGAAGTCGTGGTATGGTGGCCACAAACCTGAACATGTTAGGTAAAGTCCACAGATCTGGCATGATCTGTATTAGCGGCGCTCTAAGAACAACGTCCAACGAAGCTCTTCAAGTCATTAAAGGCATTTGGCCACTCGATCTGATTACCGGGCAGCAGGGGCAGCGGCTCTAGATCTAAGGAAAACGTCTGACTGGGCGCAAGCACAACTGGACACTCCAGTGTTTTGGGATCTTACAGTTTTCCCCCTCCGAGCACAGATCGGTGTGTGTCCACAACAAACATTCCCAGCAGGGAGGAATAGGAGAGGACGGATCGGTGTTCCGCTACTAATGGCGACATTTCTGTTTACACTGACGGCCCGAAGTTAGCCGGCAAAGTTGGAGAAGGGGTTTATTCCAGGGATCTGGAACTTGAACTCTCCTTCAGACTACCTGATCATTGCAGCGTCTTCCAGGCTGAAGTCTCAGCAAATTTGGATGCCGCGGCCTGGATAAGTAAGCGCGTTATCGGCGGAGATATCGTTATTTTCATCGATAGCCAAGCGGCCATAAAAGCTCTTGGCTCTTATTCGTACAACTCTGAACTGACGCTCAACTGACGTCGATCTCTAGGTATGAGAGGGGCTAGGTGTGTCCTACCGAGTGTAGGAGCTGCAAAGATGATGAGGATGAGGAAACGGTGGAGCACCTCATCTACAACTAAAAAAAAAAAAAAAACTAATGGCGGCGATATACCTACAGGTTATCATCATAACCTCTAACGAGATTTTTAGCCGAGCTTCTCTTTCCAACTTGTGGTGTGTTGCTTTTTTCATCTGCAACTGTCCGGCTTTAAATGGCGCGAGAACCCGCTTTGTGGGAGTTCTCTTTCTGGATAGCCTACGCCAGATCTCGGAGCTGGACATAAAGCACTTAATGGCCTTCATCAAGTCATTTAAGTGGTTCCAGGAGGAGTAACGGTGTCGGTTTAGGAGTGTCAGTTCCGGGATTCGGCTATGTGGAGAATCTCAACCACTCAGGGATTTTGCGTATGGTAATTTATTATAATTGTTATAAAAGGAGTTGCCATCTGTTTAAAAATAAATATTTTTAAATAGGTTAGGTTCAAGTGGCTGCCGCAGAGGCACACCTAGGCCAGTATTAAAAGGCCCGTTGTGATACCACCAACAATAGGAAAGTCAGTTCCGGGACCCTGCCATATGGAAAATCCCTGTATTATCGGGATTCTCCACATACCAGAATCCCGGGACTGACGCTCCTAAACCGACACCGTTACTCCTCCTCGAACCATTTAGATGACTTGATGAAGGCCATCAAGCCTTTGAATAGTTTGTTTCACTTTTACAGAGGCTCAGCCTATAAATGTGTAGGAAGCTGTAACTTTTTTTCAAAAAAGCTGTCACCAGTTTAAAAATATTTTTTTCTTTGTAGGGAGTTAATTTTTTTTTTAACATGTGAAAGACCTTGGCCTGAAAATTTATAATTTATTATAATTTTTATAAAAATCGTTACCACCTTTTCGAAAAAAATTCAATTTTTCTATATATAACACGGGAAGAATTTTTTTGCGAAGAGAACTATTTTCGAAAATAGGATGTCCCAATTTTTTCGAAAAAGCGTTGCCACCTGTTTAAAAATATTTTCTTCTATTAGGTGATTTTTTTTTTAATTTTAGGTGTCTGGGAAAGGCCTTGGCCTAAATATTATTATTTTATTATAATTTTTATAAAAATCGTTGCCACCTTTTCAACAAGTTGTAGTTGTAAATAATACGGGAAGGAATTTTTTTTGGAACGATTCTCGATTTTTGATAAACTCTTCTTCTTCTCTGAGTGAAATCGGTTGAGCCTTGTCGAGTTTTGAAACCAGTTTTTTTAAAGGTGGCAACCCTATTTTTTTTTTGCTAAAAATGGCCTCTGTTATACATGAATAATTAGAAAAGAATATGAATAATTGAAGGTGGCAACCCTAATTCTTTATTTTTTTTTGCTCAAAATTATCGTGCTATTATAGGGAAACATCCAAAAAAACAATAATTGAAATCAGTTAAGCTATGCTCGTGTTTTGAAGCCAATTTTTTTAAAAAAGGTGGCAACCCTATTTTTTTTTATTTTTTTTTTAAACTTTCTTCTCTAACGTTTATCGCTATTAAAACCCTTTAAAACTATATTAAAATTGTGATATAATCTGTCCCTTGTACTCGATTAGAAAGCAAATATTTAGCAGCAATACGAAAAAAAAAAACAAAAATTGATTGGCATCTCTCTAAGACCTACGCAGATATACTAATAAGGTAGGTAAAGGTACAAAGTACTACACCTGTGTGTATGAATGTGTGTCCACCCGCAAAGATATTCTACTAAGTACTTCCTACATTTTTACATACGACGATATATATCATACCCGTAGAATTTCGATGATTTCACTTTCTATTGTTTTTTTACTCAATATTTTGTTTGATAATTGCATAAACACACCAACACTAGCGAGCGCGCGCGTTCACAATACAACTACACACACACACACTTACATGTATGTATGTATCACACGGATACGCGTGCACTTTCACAACTTATGGCGTCGTCTTCGTCTTCGTAGTACTATAATTTTCTATATGTATGTAAGTATTTTTTTGTCTAATGGTATGATGGTCATATAGGGCTAAACGCGCTCAGCCCACCGCTCGTCAACTCTTGTTTGAGTGTGTGTGTGTGGGGGCTTTTAAAAATGACTGCGTAAGTTTTCTTCTATTTTCTTTTTTTTCTCTTGCTTAAGTATTTATTTTTATTTTGTTTTTGTTTTTTCCTTAGTTTTCTTCTTCTTCTATGTGTTTATGTATTGGTTTTGAGCCTCTTTTTTTTGTTTAAAACACTTTGGTAACCGCGCACGTACTCGCACGTTGTTAATACGAACAGAACCTCACGAAGACTGAACCAACCATTGTTCAATAGCTATTATTTAGGCACCGTTAACTTCTCGAAGCTTACAGAAGGTAGTTGTGATATGAGCTTTTTAACGAAAAAGCTTTCAGAGCGGCGAAAGCTACGCTAGCACCTACTCGGCTGAAGAGGAGCTTTTTGTTTGCGCGCCAAATGAGCTTTTCGAAGGTGTTACAGGTGTGTTGTTGTATACAGAGGATGAGCTATTGACTATTTTATTGGAGTGGAATTTCGTTAAAGACATCTTAAACTGCAAAAAATATAAATTTTTTGCAATTTTCAGTTACCTACATTTTTTGAAAGGTGGCAACTCTATTTTTTTTTTGCAAAAAAGACTATGCTGGTATTATTGGGAACAATGAGAAAAAGATATTTGAAGTCGGTTAAGACGCTCTCGAGTTTTGAAGCATGTGTTTTGAAAAGGTGGCAACCCTATTTTTTTTATAAAAACTATTCTGGTATTATAGGTTATAGGAAACAATCCAAAAACAGAATCATTCAAATCAGTTTAACCTTTCTCGAGTTTAGAAGTCTGTTTTGAAGGTGGTAACTCTAATTTTTGTTTTGGTATTGTAGGGAACAATCCGAAAACAAATCGTTGAAATCGATTAGGCCGTTTTCGAGTTATTGCAGCCTTGTTTTTTTCAAAGGTGATAACCCTTATTGTTTTTTTTTAAGTATCCTGGTTTTATATCTGAAAAAATAGTTATTGAAATCGGTGAACCCATTCTCGAGTTTTTAAACATATTTCTTTCAAGAAGGTGGCAATCCAATTTTTTTTCATGATTATTTTACGTTATTATAGGGAACAATCCGAAAGAAGAATCATTGAAATCGGTTAAGCCTTTATCTAGTTTTGAAGAATTTTTTTAATGATTTTAATGATCCTGGTATTCAAAAGAACCTTTGAAATCGGTTAAGACCTTCTCGAGTTTGGAAGACTAATTTTTGTTAAAAAGCTGGCAACCCTTTTTTTCCAAAAAAAATCTTTATATTATAGGGAACAACCGGGAAAAAGAATTAATGAAATTGATAAATCCGTTATCGAGTTTTGGGCCCCTTTTTCAAAAGTGGCAATCTGTTTATCACTTGGCCCGACCAATCCGCATTGACTGATCAGATTTAAGTAGTAAGTTCCAGAGGCTCGGTTTGGGGTTCGAACTATATCTGAGGGAATTTTCTAAAAAAGAATTGCATATACGCAGAGTTTATCTTAACTCATCTGTAGCTCACTTTCCCAAATTAACTCCCTAATCCACTGAAGAGCTCCAAAGCACAAATTTACGGAAACATGACCTGTAATTTCTATACCCTAACATCATAGATACACCTGCCTATAAAGCTTTTTTGCAAACCTGGTTTTGTACAGTGAGTTTCAATGAAGACAAAGGCAAGCTTGGATCTTATAGGCTTTTGGGCTCGTCCTCTCCTCCACATATGTTTTTGGTTTGCCAGACTCCATTGATATTGGAAGCATTTCCATAACTAAGCTAAAATATCTGAGACCCGAGCTTGTGTGCTTTTTCATCAAAATTATTTGCCTCTGTACTCCCGCAAAAATGGGCAAGGTCGGTAACCTTGCTGAAATCATAGAGAGTTGCGTCTACCTATATATTTCCACTCCCAAATGGAGAAGTTTCTAGAGGCCAAGCAAGGTCTGTTTGAAATTCTTAGCACCAGCGGACAATTCCTGGATACTTTTCGCATACAAGTTCAAAATGTGTTTCTAAATTAGTAGGAAGGGAGAAATTCTATCTTACAACCTCCTCTACTCAAAAAGTGGACGGAAAAAGGAAAAGAGTTTTCGTCCGTCAAAGAACGTTATCTTTACGGAGAAAGGGGTATCGGCAATTAAGACGGAGAATTAAAGTCCTCTCTCGACGAACAAAGGTTAAGCTCTGAAAGTCAATTGTCCATACACATCCTGGCATATGACTCGTAATCAGAGACAGCGGAAAAGCACACCCTTGGAGTATATCGGAAAAAAGTTCTCCGGACGATTGATGGACCTTATTATTAATTTACCCTGCGGGTTAGGGGTTTAGAATATGCCCGAGGTAGGCATACCGGTCGTAAGAGGCGACTAATATGCACATAGGTAATTGACGTGCTAACTCGATGGTTGATCTACGGATATGATGCCTCTCACCTCTCATTACCCATCTTCTCCTTCTTCATGGATGGAGGGATGCCATGACCTAGAAGGTTCCACTGGTCATACCAAATCGCTACCACGACAGTCGGGCAGTACCGCAAGGGAGCACCGCAGCGTACCGGGGTCATATCCGGCCAAGGACTGTCAACTTCGGCATCACTCCCCAAACCTTCGGGGAGTGTTTTGTTGTTAACAACAACAACAACAACCTTATTATTAAACTTCCTAAGCCGTAATATACAAATGGTTAATACGCTCCTGCGGCCTAAGAGGCTTAGAATATACCAGAAGTATATATGCCTGTCGTAAGAGGAGACTAAAATCCACATCGACTTTGGTTTCAGGATCACCAAATCGTTCCCATGGCAGTCGATCTTGTACCACCACAGAGTGCTTAATAACCGGCAAAGGACTGCTATACCAGTATAACCCTACGTGGGCCGTCAGGGATGGTTGCGCTGACAAAGCATGACGAAGTGCTGATACTACAACAACAATACTATCTATTTGCAGACAAAGCAAAAATAGGAATAGCATCCCTAAATCACAAAGGAAAACTAAAATTTAAAATAATTTATCTTTAATACACTATTTAGATCAAAGGCAAACTCAGTAAAATCA
Source organism: Campiglossa producta (assembly GCA_964058755.1). Taxonomy (NCBI): domain Eukaryota; kingdom Metazoa; phylum Arthropoda; class Insecta; order Diptera; family Tephritidae; genus Campiglossa; species Campiglossa producta. Next base: position 101,791,113 of record CAXKVI010000005.1, read on the forward strand.
CAGTAAACAATAAAAAAAATATTTTTTCAAACTAATAGCCATGCTTTTTGTAGCCGCCATGGCCACCAGCACTGTGTCCACCATCATGGCCACCGCCTCCATAACCACCTGAACCATATCCGCCGCCACCGCCTCCGGGTCCGAAACCACCACTACCACCGCCGAGGCCGCTACTATGTCCTTTTCCGCCACCTGATCCAAAGCCGCCACCACCACTACCACCGCCGAGGCCGCTGCTATGTCCTTTTCCACCGCCTGATTCAAAGCCGCCACCACCACTATGTCCACCTGAGCCACCGCCAGGTCCAAAACCGCCGCTTCCACCACTATGTCCACCTGAGCCACCGCCTGGACCGAAACCGCCACCAGAGCCACCTCCTCCTCCACCACCACCACCTCCTCCGGGACCAAAGCCACCGCCTCCTCCAGGACCATAACCGCCTCCTGAATGACCTACATCACTACCGCTGCCATAGCCGCTATTACCGCCACCACCACCACCATACTTAGAGCCGCCGCCACCTACGCCATATGCGCTAACGGCACCCAAAACCGCTAGCGTGACAAAAATTACCTATAAGAGAGAAGGAAAGTGTAAGTTTTTTTCGCCCTTGAGCCTATGTAGTTTGAGCACTAAGTTGTCTATTACCGTAAACTTATTCATTTTCTGTTTGTATTGCTCGTGTCTCGTTAAAAATTCCCAGAAAACTGATTGATTCATTCTATTCACTTCAGCTTTTATTGCTTTGGAATTGTTGATGGTAGCAAGTTTGTGTGAGATCGAAGTCAACTGATAAAGCGTAAGACAACAACAACAACAACGTAATCATGTTTGTTTTTGTTTTGATTTTTTTCGGCATTTTGGAAATTACGTGTGGAAGATTACGTGCATGCGCGTAAAAATAGAAATTGATTAATAGCGATCATCCTAGAGCAGTTGCATTCGCTTACAGAATGATTTAGGGAGCGTTAGTGGAGTGACAGTGTTTAGCCTAAACAAATCAGGGTTGTTCAACTAACAATGCACTAAACATGTAAGAATGGGAGTGGAAATCGATGATAATTATCCTTGTTCTATTAGATCTTTAAGTGACATATAAGTGAGCTTTCCTAAGCATGAGGAGAAGGCAACCTATACTCTGTACTACTTGACAAAACCTGTAATTGTTATTCTAAATCTAGCGTCCCATTTTATTGTATTAAAATTTGTTTGAAAAACACTTAATATTCGAATTTGGTTTTTTAATTCTGAAATAGAACTATTTTAAAAAATTTTCAACAAACTCTTACTACTTACCGAATTTCTGTAGTGTACAAAAAACTTAATCGATACACTTTTGAACTTACTCAATGGGTATATCCGTGGGCGACGCGGTGCACCGATGCAGTGATAATACATGCGGCTGTCCAAACGGTAAACAATTACGCTATGCATATATGTATGTATGTTTATATTATGCGATTTAATTATGAAAATGACCGTAACCTCAGATGAGTTAATCAATAAACTAAGTAAAAGCTTAGCTTACTTTCAACAACTTAGCTGAGAAGTGCTGGCAGAAATCTGAATGTTATGGTGGAAAATTTACCTCGGACTTTAAGCGAAGGGCCGAAATTCCGCTAGTTGTAGTCCGGATCTGGTGTTATGGATTCAGGGTAGCGACTTTCGACTTCTATTAATTGAATCAAGAATCAAAACACAAATAAAAAGTTTCTTTGATTCGGTTGAGAATTCAAAACATTAACATAAAAACAGCTTTTCATTCATTTCAAAATTTGTAATTCATTTGAAGTGAAGAATACTTATATATAGACGTTTAATAAGTAATGGTTATGTGTTTAACTACATTAATTACACAGTATAAATACAGATGTGTCTTTAAGAAATTATGATACACATAGTGGGTTTCATATACATACTATATTTTGAATTTAATTACTATTCTCTTAAGGCTTGCTGATTGGAAATATTTAAGAGTTTCATAATTAAGCCACACTGGGAGCTAACATTTTGCAATTAGTTATATAATTTGATTTCGAAGGCTGAGTGCACGATCACCCTCTTTAAAAATATTTTTCAAAAACACGCTATACACAAATTTTTTGAGCTAGGAGGTTCCTCCAGAAAAAAACGGATATCGAGTTTTTGAAAAATATTTTGAATTTTTATTTTGTTATATTATTCTATTTTATTTTTATTTTTTTTTTCATTTATTTTTCTTTTATTTTATTTTATTTTTTTTTTCATTTATTTTTCTTTTATTTCATTTGTTTTATTTTACTTTTTTTACAAATTATTATTTTTTATTTAATTTGTTTAATTTGATTTTTTTTGTCTTACTTTATCTTTTTTTATTTTTTTTTAAATCATTTTTTTGGTTTTTTTTTATTTTCTTGTTTTTTTAATTTTTTTATTTATTTTAACTATTTTTGTGTTTTATTTTACTTGCTTTTTTGGTATTATTTTTTTTCTGTTAGTTTTTTTATTTCTTTTAATTTTCATTTATTTTGTTTTATTTTTTTGAATGTATTTTGTTTTGTTTTATTTTTACTTTTTTTTATTTCATTTATTTTTTATTTTGTATTTTTTTATTTTTATTTTTTTCATTTTATTTTTTATTTTTTTTTTCATTTTTTTTATTTTTTTTTTCATTTCATTTTTTTTTTTTTATACCTTTCATGAACCTGAAATGGTATTATAACTTTGGTCCGATGTTTGTAAGTATGAGAAGAAGAAGAGATAGACCCATCAATAAGTATACCGAAATGATCAGGATGACGAGATGAGTTGTTTTAGCCATGTCCGTCTGTCCGTCTGTCTGTCTGTCTGTTTGAACGCAAACTAGTCCCTCAGTTTTTGAGATATTTGGATGAAATTTTGTATGCGGCCACCATTTTCCAATATAGGAATCATTTGTCGGAACCAGCAAGATCGGACCGATATTACATATAGCTCCCGTACAATCGATTGTTTCGATAAACGGATTTTGAGCTATAACTCCTGTAATTAAAGAGGAAGGAACGTGAAATTTTGTAAGTATTGCTATTTTTATATATGAAATATCGATGTTGAAAATCATCGAGATGGGATAAATATTTCACATAGCCCCCATACAATCGATTGTTCCGATAAACGGATTTTGGTAGATAACTCCTGTAATTATATAGGTAGGAACGTGAAATTTCGTAACTATTGCTATTTTAGAATGTGGAATGTCGATGTTAAAAATCAATGAGATTGGGACAATATAACACATCGCCCCCATATAATCGATAGTTCCGATAATTTCGGTATGAGCGGAAGTTAAATTCACACAGGCTGTACTGGGAGCAAAGAGTAAAAATCGTTACGCTTATTCATGAAAGGTATTTAGCCTTCGGCACAGCCGAAGACAGCTTTCCTTAATTGTTTTCCATTTATTTATTTTTTTGTTTTTTCATTTTTTTTTTTTTTGTTTTTTCATTTTTTTTTTTTTTTTTTTTTCATTTATTTATTTTTTTTTATTTTATTACTACTTTTTATGTTTATTTTTTATTATTATTTTTTTGCATTTTATTATTTTTTAATTAATTTTATTTTTTTATTACATTCTATTTCATTGTAATGCAAACATAGTAACTATCCTTGTCCAAATGAGAATCCAGTTTATACAGTTGCTTTTCTCAGGCTGTCTACTTTTATCTATGGTATGCACCACCTTGTTGCCATTGCCATTGATTATAGTAATTATTGATCAATCTAGCATTATCCGCACCAATATTTTGTATATCTGCACTTAACCATGGATTATTGCATGGTGGTCTAGCCTCCTCTGTACCAAGAGTTATTACAGTTGCTGTAGGCTGTCCAGCAAAGGGCATTCTAGTAACCTCTGAACTAATAATTTTGAAATCTGGCATAGGTCGTGTATTATTGGGTAAACTAGTAGCCTCTCGAGATCCAATATTTGTCAAATCTATACATGTTAGTTGATTATTGTCGGGCGACGTTTCAACCATCTCCGCATCAATATCATTCAAATCAGTGCTTGCTGGCTGTGGTTTTGGTTTGCGTTTTCTTGACTTCTTCTTGGCATTAGGGTCTTTAGGTACCCTTGGTACCTTTGGCTTGAAACGATTTTTTAGAAAGCATATAGTACGTTTTATTTGCGTGAAATCAATTAAATCTGCAGCATTTTGTACATCACGCAACTCTGCTTCAAATACTTCGCGTGCCGTACATTCTGTTTGCGTTGCGTTCTTAGCCGCATTTTTAATTTTATGTCTAATAAACATTTTGTCCTTGAGCAACTCTTGTGTGGGATGATTATGGGCATGTAATTCGCTCAATCTTCGACACCTCTCATGCTTATCAATTAAAACAGCGACTGGACAATTTTTACTATAACAAACATATCGTTTGCCTTTGTTATAAACATTATTTCTTCGATAAATTTGTTTTTCATCTTTGGTATACACGAGCAGACTACTCGAACGGAAACCATTTATATATTCGTATTCAAAATACTCTGGTATTTTTGGATCATTTTTGGAAAGCTTATGTTTTGGCATTAGCGCTTCCAAATCGGTATTATTTAATTGTTCAGGCGTTATTGGCGCTTTTGGCAATGCTTTGCGCTTAATACGACTTAGATTGGCTCTCATCTTTGCGTAGTCAACTAAATGTTTAGCAGCAGCGTTCTGTTCGTCGCGCAACGCCTCTTCGAATATGACGCGCGTGTTGGCTTTTTCAGTCGCGTTTTTACAGGCATTTTTGATTTTTTGACTCACAAGCATTTTATCTTTCAGTAGCTCTTGTGTGGGATGATTATGCGCTCCTTTTAATCTTCTGCATTTCTCTTGATCATCGATGAAAATACTGCCACCACACTTTTTGCTATAGCATGTATACCGAATGCCGTTATTGTAGTTATTATGTTTCTTATAAATATGTTTTTCATCTTTTGTATATACCAACATACTGCTCGAACGGAAGCCATTTATATATTCGAATTCAAGCAATTCCTGGGGTTTCGTTTCCTTCGCGACAGGTTCCCGTTTCGCTTTAATACTCTTTTTCGTTTCATTTTCTCTGCTCTGCTCGCCACTCATGCCTTCCAACTCTTCACCACCTTCGTCCTTATTTGTAGACCTTTCACCTGTCTTGGCCTTTTTTGGTTCTAAACTCTTCTTTATGCGATAAAGATTGCGTCGCATTTTATTAAATTGTACTAAATAAGCAGCATTATCTTCATTACGACACTCCTCTTCAAATATATCCCGCGTAGAGCGTCTTTTTAGCGATTCATTCTTACAAGCATCTTTAATTTTTTGACTAATTTGCATTTTTTGCTTGAGTAGCTCTTGTGTCGGATGATTATGCGCTCCCTTCAGTCTCCTGCATCTCTCCTCATTATCGACGAAAATACTGGCACGACATTTTTTATGATAGCATGCATAGCGACTACCATTATTGTAGTTATTATTTTTCTTATAAATTTGTTTTTCATCTTTGGAATATACCAACTTGCTACTTGAACGAAAGCCATTTATATATTCAAACTCAAGGAACGGCTTATTCGTTGTATCCGGTTCCGTAAGTTCATACTTTGTTATTGTTAAATCATTTGAATTGTGATCATTTGAATAGTTATCGTTTGAATAGTTATCGTTTGAATAGTTATCATTTGAATCATTATTTTCGAAGTCACCTTCTTCTGGGGTAGCTGGAGTTTTTACTAATAATTTTCCTGCAGCTTCCATATTAAGTGTATCTCCTCCAGCCGACAATGGATCTTTTGGCCAAACATCGATTTGCTCGAACTTGAACAGTTTCACATCCTCGAATGCATCAGGTTCTGAAAGAAAAATCAGAATTAGTCATTATGTTTTTAGTTGAATATGTATATTTTTTAAGTTTTTCTGGCATTAAATTAAAATAAAATAAATAAAGTAAAATAAATTGTAATAAAATAAACTTGAATTAAAAAAATTTAAATAACATAAAATAAGAATAAATTAAATTAAATTAAATTAAACTAAAATAAATACAATAAATAGACAAAATAAAAAAAAAAATAAAAAATTTAAAAAATTAATAAAAATAAAAATTAAAAAAAAAATTAAAAAAATTTATATTATTCTTTTTTAATTTATTTAGTTAAGTTAATTTATTTGATTTTATTTAATTGCATTCAATTTAATTTATTTTACTTTATTTTATTTTTCTTTTTATTTCATTTCTTCAATTTAATTTATTTAACTTTATTTTACTTTATTTTATTTAATTTAATTTTATTTAATTTAATTTAGTTAAGATTAATTTCATTTAATTAAATTAATTTTCATTTAATTTAATTAATCTAATTTAATTTAATTTTATTAAATCTTATTCAATTTAATTTAATTTAATTTATTTTTATTTTCTTTTATATTATTTTATTTTATTTTATTTTATTTTATTTTTTTATTTTATTTTAATTTATTTTATTTTTTATTTTATTTTATTTCATTTTTTATTTTATTTTATTTTATTTTATTTTATTTTATTTTACTTTATTTTATTTTATTTTATTTTATTTTATTTTATTTTATTTTATTTTATTTTATTTTATTTTATTTTATTTTATTTTATTTTATTTTATTTTATTTTATTTTATTTTATTTTATTTTATTTTATTTTATTTTATTTTATTTTAATTTATTTTATTTTATTTTATTTTATTTTATTTTATTTTATTTTTATTTGGTTTTATGTTATTTTATTTTATTAAGATGTAGCATTCAATCTGATTTTAGTCTTAACTACTGTACTGATATATTTGTTATACCTTCAGCTGGTGCCCCATTTCCCGATTCCATTGAATACTGCGTATCGTTACTTTGCCAATCTCCTGCAGGCCATGCATAATTAGACATAATCTCCTCATCTGAATAATTGCTTTCTGCAGCTTCAAGTGGCTCTGCTTTTGGCAATTTTTTTACATCTTCAGTTGGTGTGACAACTTTGGACACCATTGCAGACATCGCCGTAGCCACATTTTCTCCTTCCCCAGCTTGAGTTAAATTTCGCTCACCTACAATCCGTTCTGAATCACAACTTCTTAACTCCACAGTAATCTCTTTGTTTTGCAGCACTCTCTTCTTTATGTGACATAGATTACGTTTCATCTTCTGGTATTCCACCAAATTAGCGGCATTCTTTTCATTACGCAAAGCCTCTTCGAATATCTCGCGCGTAGAGCGGTCTTTTATGCTAGCCGCATTCTTACAAGCGTTTTTGATTTTTTGACTCACAAGCATTTTGTCTTTGAGCGCTTCCTGTGTGTCGTGATTATGCAAAACTGCTGCGTTCAATTTCCAGCAACGCTCTTCTGCATCTATAAAAATGCTAGCACTACAGTTTTTGTGATAGCATTCATATCTTCGTCCATTATTGTAGCTGTTGTGCTTCTTGTAAATATGTTTTTCATCCTTTGTATATACCAACACACTACTCGAACGAAATCCATTTATATATTCGAATTCCAGCAATTCTTTAGCCTTCGGAACTTGTTCTTTCGTGCTTTTGCTTGTAGGTGCATGCTTTGTCTTTTTACATGGCACTGGATCCGTTATTGATAAACGATCGGCGCTGCTGGACGCCACTGTGGTCCCTTGCGCATCTTCAGGCGTGGACGCCACAGTGGTCTCTTGCACATCTCCATGCGGTGTTTCCTTTGTCTGCAATTGACTCTTCTTCAAACGATAGAGATTCCTTTTCATCTTCTCATATTCCACTAAATTAGCAGCATCTTTAGCATTTCGGCATTCCTCATCAAAAATATCGCGCATTGCAGCGTCTGTTGTGGCCGCATTTTTGCAGGCATTTTTGATTTTTTGGCTGAGTAGCATTTTGTCCTTTACAGCCTCCTGATTGGGATGCTGATGCAAAGGCGTATCCTTTCCTAGTTTTCTGCATCTTTCTAGATCATCAATGAAAACACTCACATCGCAGTTTTTGTGATAGCAGATATATCTACTGCCATTATTGTAGTTATTATTTTTCTTATAAATTTGTTTTTCATCTGTGGTGTAGGCCAATTTGCTATTCGACCTAAATCCATTTATATATTCGAACTCAAGATATTCCATATTTTTACACAATTTCTAACTTGCACTTTTTTGGCATAGATGAAATCTTTTATACAACTAGCGCTGGAAGAACAATAAATAACAATATCGATAGAATCGATAGTTTCTGTTTTGATGTTTTATCACTAGGCGCATTTTCTTTGAAGCGGGCTAAACAAAAAGGTAGGTAGGTTAAGCTAGGTACTAACATCGAGTTTCACGTGAAACAGCTGTCAAAATCCATACAAAATTTCTTGTCGTGAAATAGCCGGGAAATTTCGCTGGTACTTCACGGCAAAGTTGTACTGAGTTCACGGCCTGAAAATATTGCGCAATATGGCATTAACATTTTTTCACGACTTTTTTAATTGTGCATGTCATTTAGAACAGTGCGAAAAGTGACATTTGTTGACATTGACCGCTGAAAATCGAAAAAATAACATAAGAGAGATAAATAAACAAAAAATAAAAATTGCTAGCAACATTTCACGACAAGTCAATTGCATGTTGCCGGTGAAATTCCATGACTTTGATGATAGTACTTGGCAGTGGAAAAGAGAAGCAAAAGGAGAAAGACAAAGAAAGGGAAGAAGAAAAAAAAGAAGGGAAAGAAAAGGTAGCGAGGAAGGTATGGAAAATAATTGAAAATAAAAAGAAAGAAAAAAGGAAAGAAAGGTAATGAAAAGCTAAAAAAAAAGGAAATGAATGAAAGAAAAAGAAAAGCAAATGAGTTGCGGAAAGGAACAAAAGAAAATAAGGAAACGGTAGGAAAGGAAAGGTAAGAAAAAAATAAAAGAAAAGAAATGAAATGAAAAAAAAAATGAATAAAATGAAAGGAAACTAAAGCAACGGAAACGAAAGGAAAGGAAAGAAAAAGAAAATAAAAGGAAAAAAGGAATGTAATGGAAATGGAAAGAAGGATCAGGTAAGAATATAAAAGAAACGAAAAGAAAGAAAAATAAAAGAAAAGAACAGAGAAGAACAAAAAAGAAAGAAAGAAAGAAGGGAAATAAAATGAAATGAAAGAAGAGAAAGGGAAAGAAAAGGAAAGAAGAGAAAAGGAAAGAAAAGGAAAAGAACGGAGAAGATAAGGAAAGGAAATAAAAGGGAAGGGAAGGAAAGAAAAGCAAAAGAAATAAATTGAGATGAAAGGAGAGGAAAGGAAAGGAAATAAAAGCAAATGAATGCTAAGGAAAGGAAAGGAAAGAAATACGTATGAAGACGACCTAAGAAGAATAAATAATTATCAACGTTGAAACTACATTACTGAATGGTGTAAAGAGGGAGGAAAAGGCAAAATGAATAGGAATGTATAGAAACCAAAAATATACAAAATATGGAAAAGAAAGGAAAATTTAAGAAATAGTGAGAAGGTAGGAAAATAAAATAAGGTTTTGTGGTTGAATTTCAACCACTGGGCGAACTCTAGTGGATTTAATTGTTTGTAAAGAAAGTAAAAAAAGAATAATGAAAGTCTTGAAAAATGTCTCGATGTTGCTATTCAAAATCACCAGCAAAAATTTCAACTGGTCTAATTTCTTAAGTCGACTTAGGCTGTTATTGATTATGGATTATTTAGTTTCTTGTATTGCCGGATCTACGAGAACGGTACCAGTACTTGTGCTGTACCCATCGTGCCGAAACGACCCGGGCCGTTTTCTTATATCGACACCCGGCCAAGAGCAATACAGTCGAGGTGACCCTGTCTGACATTTAGGCAGGGCTACACCTCGTTACAACAACAACAACATGGCCACAGATATATGTAGATAGATTCCGGGAGTTTTTAACAAATATAACCCCGGGTCGTGAAACGAAAAATGGCCCTGGGATTCGGGATTTCTCGGGCTCGATGCCTTACTTAAGTAAGCTCGCTCAGCGTCAAACAGTTATCAAAGCGCTGAGCTATTGGAATTTTCAATTTTGACATCGCGTTTTAAGGCGAAGTGAGAAATTGGGGAATGAAAGAAATGAGAGGAATCTAACACTTTTATTTGAGTATGTCGCGCGTTCTCTTCAGCTTTTTGAAAGGCGATCATTGCTCCTGCCTTAAGGCTTGGTTTCCTCGAAAGCGGTGACGCTATATACCCTCTGGATATTGTAGCAGGTTAAACTCCTACATATCCAGACTGAACCCTGATGTGCCGAATGTATGTCCGGCAAGCGGCTCGTCCCCCACAATACCAATCACTTATTTTCTTGCTCTTCTGAGCCCACTCTTCTAACACCCATCTCTCTTTGGTCCAACCCTATTGAAACTGCTAGTTTCCTTGGACTCCCGTTAGAAGATATTGATGACAATTTAGGTTAAGGAAAAATACGCGTTGGGCAGGACTACACATCGTTACAACAAAAACAGTGCTCGTTACATAGCAATGTAGTACGTGGCCGTCATGACCGTGGGAATTTTTCGTCACCGTTTTTTTCCACCGTCACTGACATGGTGAAAATTCAATCAAATACTTCAATTTTTTTTTTAAATACAAAAACTCAAAAAGAAGCCGCAAAATATTGAATTGACAGTGGCCTGAATTCACCGACCCTTCAATCAAAGTTTACAACAAGGCGGTGCCGCTAATGACGTCACGTGCCGGTAACCGCGCTTGCTTTGATATAAAACGTTTTCGCTGTAAAAACTTGCCGGCGTCAATATAAAATAATCTCAACGGCGTTGAAATTATTAAACAAACTTGAAAAAATTTTGCTCTTCTCTCGCGTTATCAAACTTATCGATATTTTTTAACATTTCAACACAGCTGATTGACAGCCATTGCGGCAATAAAAATCTTTCATCGTCCAATTGGGGGAAAAATTTCAAATTTTTATTTTATTTTGACTGTAGGTTGTTGCAAAAACAAATAATGTCTAAACACGATCCTTATGGGACGCCAGCTAAACCAGAAACCAATTGCCGCACCTGTACAGACTTCAAGTATTGGTCAAAACAACAACGGCAAATATTTCACAAGGCTGTGAGTATTTGCATGCTACTTATCGAAAGATTGTAGACCGAGCTGACACAAGGTTTCATAACTACGTGTGAGGCATATTTTAATTATTATAAATGTTTATATTACAGGACAGCCCAAAGGAAGAAAGTGCGGAAAAAGCGCCTGCTTTGCCCGATGGTTGCCCGTTGGATAAATCAGCATTAGGGCGTGCAACGTGGGGTTTATTACATACAATGGCTGCCTTTTACGAAGATAATCCTACGGATAATCAAAAGCGAGATATCGGCACATTTCTTGATGTACTATCACGTGTTTATCCATGCGAACATTGTGCAAAGGATTTTCGTAAGGAGTAAGTTTTTGAAATACATTTTTTTTTCTTCTTCAATTAATCTTTCTTACTTTCTCTTAGCCTCCGCGAACATCCCGCACAAGTGAATTCACAGTACGAATTTTCACAATGGCTATGTAAATTTCATAATCGCGTCAATGTTAAGCTGGGCAAACCCCAATTCGATTGTTCAAAAGTCAATGAACGGTGGAGAGATGGCTGGTTAGATGGCTCTTGTGATTGAGATGTACTGCACACGTTATCGTGTTATTAGTTAACGCCAGAAGACGCTAGCAGCAGCGAAATATCACAGCAACGATAAATGTACATATATTAACGCTGCCGTGACTAAGCGTTTAATAATTGCACTTACATACTTATGTAGGTTGTTATATCTACTTATACATAAGTAGTAGTTTTACTATAAAAATAATGTTTAAATTAAAATGTAAAGATATAAGCTGTCTAACCTAAACATCTATTTTTTTTTATTTTTTGTTTATATTTTATAAACGTACGATTTATTAACAGTAAAGATTCAAAATCTGTATAATCCAAAATATTTGTAGTTAATCAGTTTTCAAAACATATGGTGCCTAAGCATGCAGGCAACATGCATTTATTGTAATCTGTAAAGCAATTTGTTGCAAAAGTTAATTAAAAAATAGCTTTTTGCTTTTATGAAGGAAAAAAAATAGTTGGCCGCATATTTCAATCCAAGTCCAATTGGGTATCGAAGTTCCCCGTTAACAAGTGTATTCAGATGGGTTTACTAAATGAGTAATTTCTAGGTACATACTTAATTCTAACCTGCTGAGCTCCTAAATATATGCAATTTTTGCAAGTTCAGTGGCGGTTTTAAAATTTTAAAGGGGTCGAAATGTTGCATAGTGGGTTGCTTTGTCAATTTAAACGGCAAACAATTTAACCAATATTTATTTACCTATAAGGAAATATTTTTTTAAATTTTATCATTATTTAAAATTATTATTTTTTTTAAATTATCAATATAGGTTTTTAAATTTATTTCAAATTATTTAATTTAATTTTCTTCAATTTTTTTAATTTTATTTTATATTTTTTCGTTTAGTTTTATTTAATTTAATTTCATTGATATTTGATTAAATTTTAATTTATTAATTTTATCAATTTTTATTTTAACATTTAATTTAATTTATTTTTTTTTTTGCTTTTAATTTTAATTTACTTTTCTTAGATTTGTTTATTTTTTCATTTAATTTTTATTCAAGTTAATTTAATTATGTATGTATATATGTTTATATATATGGGTCATTCCATATGAAATTTAGCACTAAAATTTAAAAATGCTCACTATATTGTTTTTTCTGCTGAGAATGGAAAATAAGTCGACCCCTATTTTTTATTTCACCCATAGTGGTCAATTTTTTTAGCTATGAATTTTTGAATTTTAGGCATTTTGAAAATTGAATTTTTTCATTACTTTCTACTAGAGTGTCACTTCTGGGTTTAAGTCAATGCAATATCCTGCGAATATGATTCAATTTTTGATATTTCAAGGCAAGCGTGGCCCTCAAACCACAACCTGAAAGTTTAAGTTAAATTTGGTTTTTTGCCTCTACTAAAAAATATTTTTTTGGTCGTTAGCCGACGATATATATATTTTTAAAATTTGTTTAATTTAATTTTATGTATTTAACAATTTATTTTTTTATTTTCTTGATTTTAATTTAACTTTTTTGAAAAATATTTTTCGAAATTTATCGGAATTCGGTACATAATTTTGTGATGGTCATCGAGTCTTCCGTTCGGACGAAATTGCCGATAGACCCCAAAGTGATCTCCCACACGGTCGTCGATATGTTGCAATGAAGTGGATAATCCTGTGGCAATGAGGGCGAACGACCAAGATTGGGTTTGATCAAAATAGAGTTATTTCCACCATCGAATTCTTCGTATTAAGATCTATAATCACACAAATTTGCATGGCTTTTGCTAAAGAAATAGTGTATTTTATAGAATTTTGAATTCCGAAACGCTCCACTGTAATACATATTACAAAAAAAAAAAAACAACGTTGTTTGCCTTTATTGTCACAGAATTTTACAGTGTCAAAAATCTCCGGATAGTCCGAAACGACTTCATGCAAACTTCCTATATTATTTTCAAAGTTATAGCTGTTCGCACTTTTCGAAATTCCTCAGTTTTTGATGATTTTCTCACGATTGGTCAAACCGATTTTTCAAAAAGTGAGGAATTTCGAAAAGTGTTGATAGCTATAACTTTGAAAATAATTCGAATTTCGAAAAACTGGCCCAAACGTATTTTTTTCTTGTTGTGAACTATACAAAAAAGTTTCAGAAAGATAGTACAACTTCGAAAAAAAGTGGCTCACTTTACAAAATTCAACTCAAAACAGTTTTTAAATATTATATCAACTACATATTTATTTATTCATCTGAAATTCCAATTTTTACTTTCAAATAATTATTATCCTTCACACAGTAATTGGAAACAACTTTATACGATAAATAATACATAATTATTTTAAATAGTAGTAGATGTGGGAGTGAATTAACGTTTTAGCTAGTAATTTCATCAGATTACTTCCAATTGCATTGGAGCATTCTGATATGGCTGTTGTTGTTGGTGTTACAACTGCTTTCTATACCACATTCGATAGCCTTCTTTGGTCTAGATTCTGCCAGGGAATGTGCCAGCCTCGATTTGGTCATTCCATTTTTCCACCCATGCGTTGGGGCACATCGAATTGAATACCTTTTTGAAATAATTGCATGGCTCATATTTCTCACCACGAATCTTCTGGCAACGATGAAAATCAATATACGATTGATAACAATATTTCGATTGATTCGTGTTGGGAAAACGTGGATCAAAGGGAGCTGTTTCCAATTTGTATTGCGCCGTCATTTCTGGTTGTTTTTCTTTGCCTTTGAACATGAGAAATTTATTTATTTTTCAACTTAATTAAAAGAAAATTAACTGCACATTTTTGGGAGTGGCAAAAAGTTATCGAAAAGCCAAGGAACGAGCGAGCAAGTGAGTGAGCGTTTGAACGACGAGCAAATATGACAGCGATGTTTAAACATATAATTATTTGTTATACAGAAAAAGACAAATATACAAAAGAGAAATGCAATTTGTTAATTATTTTAATGTATGAATTATTTATGGTTTTATGTGAATGGCAATTAAAAATAAATATTAGTATTTTGAGACTTAACTTAAATAGTTTTTTTGAATAGAATAGAATACGCAAATATTTTTTTCTCATGATAATATAACGATTATATATTTTGAATATTTTAATATAAAAAAAATCTAAAGAAATTAACATGATAAGATAAGACACATTGAAAAAAAAAAATCTAAGAGATCTTGAAACAACTTCAGAGATATGGCGTTTTCGAGCAGATAACCGTTAGTTCAATCTTTCATCATGGAGTTTACGATTAAAGCGCCTGTAACTCGATTCGAAAACTGAGATTTTCTAATTTCTAATCAAGCTTTTTGATTTTTTTTTTCGAATATAGAGAAATATTGAAGTTCGAAAATTTACTTATAACTTGAAAATTGCACATTTGCAACAGAATAGCGCATATTTTGAAAATCTGTGTTTATATTACGAAAATATTGGATCTTCGAATTTCCAAAATATGCAATAGCAGCACAAAAATTTTTAAATCTGTTTTCAAATAGCGAAAATAATGAAGTTCGAAATCTTGAAAAAAGTTTATTCAATTTCGATTTGAAAATTTGGCATTTTCGCATTCGAAATTCTGTTTTTAGCATTGCAAATAAGTAAAACCAACACATAAAATTTGAAAAATTTGTTTTCGCATACATACATCGAAAAAAGTGAAGTTCGAATTTCGAATAGTTTTTTACATTAACTATCTGTTGAAAGCTCGAACACTCAAACGATTTTCTAATATTTGAACGTTTTTCAAAATTTCGAAAATAGGTTTTTAAATTTGGATTCGAACAAAAAAGTTCGAAAAGTCGAAATTTTACATTTTCCTATTTTAAACTTTATGTTTAGCATTGCAAATATGGAAAATATTGAAGGTTAGAAAATTTACAATAACTTGAAAATGGCACATTAGAAATTTTAAAAATGTATGTTCGAATATCGAAAATATTGAAGTTCGAAATTTAGAAAACCATGCAGGTTCTGCAATTCACTTCCGAGTGAAATTTTCACAGTTAAACTGAGCGAATCCGAGTAAAAGTACATTCGTAAAAGAACACAAATTTTGAAAATTTTACGAGTTGGAAATTGCACATTCGTAACGAAACAACACAAAATTTCGAAAATCGGCTTTCGAATATTGAAAATATTGAAGTTTTAAATTACGAAAATTTACAAGTTAAAAATTCGAAATATCAATATTTTTTATAATTTTTTTTTTAATTGAAACTTCTTCGAAAATTCGAACTTTTTACAAAACCACTTTTCGAATCGAGTTACAACTGCTTTCTTCTTTGTTTTACAATTAGAAGTTTCAAAAATAAGCGTTTTCCAACTTTACAGTACACTAAATTTCAGCTTTATTAGAAAAAAGGGAAATTTATTGTTTTAATTAGGTGGAAGAAGTGGTTTTAGCTTGCGAGCAGAATGCTTTTACGTGTATAAATGTATGATTGCTGGTATGTGTGTGTTTACATACGTTTTTCTAAAAATCAATTAACAATAATTGAGTTATTTTAAATATAATAATAGAGCATTTGCAGTACAATTCTTTCTAAATTCTGCCAGGAAAAACACCAGCTTCTCTTTGTTCATCCCACTTTTCCACCCACGAATTCGGACACATTGTCTTGAAAACTTTTTGAAAATATGCGCACGTTGAATGACCTTCACCGCGACTTTTCTGGCAACGATGATATTCAACATAGGAAAACCAACAATGTCGTGTTACATTCGCATTCGGAAAACGCGGATCCATTGGCACGGTTTCCATTTTATATTCGGGTTTAGGGGGCTTTTGATCTTTTTTCGACATCTTTAATTTGTGATTTTATTTTGTGTGCTTGAAGCAATTCAATTCAATTGTTTATGTAATTGACAAATAAAATTTTGTAGGCAAGTTTGGGAAAAAACGTTTCAAATGATGGAGGATGAAGGATGGATATGATTGTTGTTAGTTGAGGATGAATGCAATTTATATGAAAACGAAACTTAATGTTAAATATTGGTTAAACAAAGCGTTACTCATACATATGAAATGTAAATGCAAATAAGATAATATATAATCTATGAAAGCTAGTCAGATTTTTTAAACATATATAAACTAAATTATACAAGAATATATACTGTTTTATTATGCGTTATTTTAAAAAGTAGTAAATAAATGGCTGTGGGAATACGTATTTTGAAAAAACAAAATCTGGTTTCGAATATGAAAAACAATAAAGTTCGAAATTTCGAATACAGTTTTTGAATTTCAATTCGCTGTCTATTTAGCAATGCAATAATGTAAAAGCAATTTACAATTTTTGAAAATCAGTTTTCGAATATCAAAAATAGTAAAGTTCGAAATTGCGAATAGGTTTTTTATTTTATAATTCATTCATTTTTCATTCGAAATTATGTTTCTAGCATTGCAAATATACAATTAAACAACTCAAATTCGAAAAAATATGTAAAAATAGCACAAAAATTTGGAAAAACACTTTTCAAATAGCGAAAATAGTAAAGTTCGAGACTACGAAAAAAAGGTTTTTAAAATTTTTTACATTAAGGATCGAAATTTTGAATTTTCGTATTCGAAATACTGATTGTAGCATTACAATTCGCTTTTTTTATTCAAAGCTTTCTATTTAGCAATGCAATAATGTAAAAACAATTTACAATTTTTGAAAATCAGTTTTCGAACATCAAAAATAGTGAAGTTCGAAATTGCGAATAGGTTTTTTATTTTACAATTCATTCATTTTTCATTCGAAATTATGTTTCTAGCATTGCAAATATACAAATAAAAAACACAAATTCGAAAAAATCTGGTTTCGAATAGAGAAATAATGAAATTTCAAATTTTGAATAAGGTTCTTTAATTTACAATACACTTTCATTCCAAATTCTATTTTTAGCTTTGCAAATATGTAAAAATTGTACAAAAATTTGGAAAAACACTTTTCAAATAGCGAAAATAGTAAAGTTCGAAACTACGAAAAAAAGGTTTTTAAAATTTTTTACATTAAGGATCGAAGTTTTGAATTTTCGTATTCGAAATACTGATTGTAGCATTACAAATACGTAAACCCAATACATAAATTTTGAAACCTTTTTTTGACTACTCAGAAATTTTTTACTTTTTCAACGATTTTTTTATTTTTTGAACGTTTTTCGAAATTTCGAACTTTTTTGCATAAAAAGTAGAAATTTTACATGTTGCTATTTGAAATTCTGATGTTTGAAAATCTGTTAAATATCGAACTACGAAATTTCAAAAACTTACAATAACTAGCTGAAAATTGGAATATTTTTAATTTTTTGATCAGTTTTTTTTTTACATTTGAACCTTTTCGAAAATATTAACTATACAAAAAACAAAATTCGATTCGAACTTTATTTAGTATCATTTTTCGAATCGAGTCACAGGTGCTTTCTTCTTGTTTTACAATTTTACGCATTTGTGGCCACTTATTTAATACTTTCTACTTCTATAATAAGCCAACTCCTACCCACATAGCTTAATATCTACATAGTATCTAGTAACTTACAGCTAAATACATGACGTATTAAAATGAAAAAATTCTTCACAGGTTATACATATATTCGCAGAAATGGAATTGATTTATATTCAATTTTAAATTAAAATTTCTTAAAATACATAAATAATATGTTTTACGTGTGGTGTGTTTGTTTGTGTAACCACACGTATTCTACAAGTTTGGGAAAACACGCCGCATTTATTGTTTTCTTCATTTGTTTAGCGTCATATTCGTTCATGTCTCTTTAAAAGTTTTTGCATGATATCCATTCTTATTCCCATCATCAGCCATCCCAACATTTACGCTCATTTAACCAACGGTCTATTGCCAGTATCCGTTTCACAGGCATGACTCTTATATTTATTAACTTCTGCTAAATAGAGTGACCAGAAATCTTTCGGATCATCACTTTGTTCAGATTGCGCTTTTTGTTTGGCCACCACACCAGTCTTGAGTATTTTGCCACCACGTCGTCGCCCAACAAAGGGTGGTGGTGGTGCGGATTTACCACTGGCTGTTGCATTTATATATACTGCAGCATTTGAGGTAGACGCAATTGCAGGCGCGGCTGCTGCTGCGGATGGTGCCATATGCATACCTGCGACCGCGCTTGTTGACGGCGCTGGATTTTGTTGTGCTTGTTGCATTTTTTTGAATAGCTCCAAAAATGAACCATCATTTGCGAATACTGGATGTGATGCTTCGGGTTTCTTTGGTGGATAAACTTTGCCCTCTCTAGCTAGGGTTTGTCGCAATTTCTCTTCCATTTCACGATGTATGCGCTCTTTATCTATGGGTTCTTCTATATCGAGATTATAATATGCGCCGATGGGTTCCCTTTTTGGCAATGGCAAATTATCTAAATCAGTATTCATATCTGCCTTAGAATTGGTGTCTGTATCTTCTTGCTCATCCACACTACCGCTCGGTGTAGCTGCTTCGTTTGTTTTCAGTTTTATTGCTTCTTCAATCGCTTTTTTATTATTTTGCAACTTTCGCATTAGCTTTTCGTCAGTACTGCGTGAACGTGAACGTGTTGTCCTTTTGCTGCTGCGATATGTACGCGTTGCCGAACGACTGCGGCTACGACTGCGACTACGTGAATCTCTATATCGTCGACTGCTAGTGTAACGATCGTGTCGACTTAAACTTCGACTGCGACTGCGTGTACGTGAGCGTCTACCATAATGACGTCGGCGATATTCGAGTGGCGAGCGTCCACGACTGTCGTCACGGCGGTAGCGTCGCTGGCGTGAACGACTTCGCGAGCGACTGTATCGTCGGCGTTCATCTCTGCGTGTTTCATGTTCTTGATAGCCAGTGTCGCGTCTATAACGTTGATTCAATGAGGACATTTTTGGTTTATCTAAACTGTTTTGTATTGCTTTTCTTCGGCCGGTGTTTTTTGGGTTGTTATGTAGTTAGGCGATCTGTAAATCAAACTGTAGCCCTTTTAATAAAATTGTGTTTTTAATTGCTTTTAATTTTACTTTTTATACTTTTTAGGTATGAAGTATCTGAATTTGCTAGTGTCTAATACTATGTTAATTTTTGATATACAAAAATACATTGTTTTGTTTGAAATAAAAATTGAAAAAAATCCGTTTCTTAACTAAGTTAAGGTAAAGTGTAGTATAAGGGCGATCCATATGGTGTTTTTGGCAATGCTAACTTTTTCCCAAAAATGCAATGTGTGCCAAATTTAATCTGCCTCAGCTTATTAATTAAATTATATTTATTTTATTTGGTTTTGTTTGATTTTTTTTATTTACGTTTGTTGTTTTATTTTTTTTTGTTTTTTTTTAATGTTTTATTTTTTTGGTATTTTATTTTATTTTTTTTTTCTACTTTGTTTTATTTTTATTAATTTTGGTTTTATTTATTAGGATTTATTCTTTCTAGTTTATTTTATTTTTTGTTTTGCCTGTTTTATTTTATATAATTTAGTTTTTTTGTTTTATTTATATTTTTTTTCTTTTTCATTTGCTTTTTTAGTTTTCTTTTTTTTTATACTGTATTGTTCTAGTTTATCTTATTTTTCATTTTGTTATACTTTTTACAAAAAATTCGAAATTCAGCTTTTTTGTATTCGAATTCATTTCACAATCGTCGGTGATACTGCAAAATGTGCCATGTCAATTTTTTTATTTTGGTACTTAAAATGCTCAATTCGGTAGCAATTTGATATGAGCGGTGGAACCTTCTAGGTCAGGTCATCCCTCCATCCGAAAGGAAAGAGAAGATGGGTAACGAGAGGTGAGAGGCATCATATCCGTAGATCAATCATCGAGTTAGCACGTCATTAGGCACCTAAGTATATTATTAAGTTATATTAGTCGCATCGTACGACCAGTATACCTTTTTTCGAATTCGAAAATATTGAATTTCGAATAGTTTTTTAACTTACAATTAACTTTTTAATTCGAAATTCGGTTTTTAGCATTGCAAATATATAATTGAACCACAGAAATTTTAAAAATCTGGTTTCGAATAAGAAAAGTAGTGAAGTTCGAAATTTCGAATAGAATTTTTCAATTTACACTTAATCTTTTCTCTTCGAAATTCTCTTTTTAGCTTTGCAAATATACTATAAATGAACCATACAAATTTAACAAAAATGCTTTTTAATAATATAAAATCTCTTCTTAGCATTTCAAATATATACCGGCATGTTCTGTATTTCACTTGTATTTTCGCTCACTTTTACTATGTAATTTCACAAAATTTAACTGGAAAGTGAATTGCAGAACCTGGCTAAATGTTTCTTTTGTTTTACCTAATTTTTCTTTTTTTAATTTATTTTATTTTTATTTTTTTTTTTTTGGTATTTTTGTTTATTTTGTTTCTTTTTTTTTTACTATATTCTACTTTTTTAATATTTTTTTTTCGTTTATTTTAGCTTTTTTTCTAAAACAAATTTTTTATTTAATTTTTTTTTCGTTGTATTTTTTCATATTTAATTTTTTTTTGTCCTTTTTTTATTTTTTTTTATTTTTTTTATTATGTGTTTTATTTAGCATTTAATTTTATTTACTTTTATTATATTTTGTTTATAGTTCTGGTTTATTTTTATATTTTTTTCACTTTTGTTTATTTTTTTGTTTGTTTTATTTTAGTTTTTTTTTTACCTATTTAATTTTTTTATTTTATTGAATTTTTTTTTTTTTTAATTTTATTTAAATACATTTTTTTTTTTAATTTTATTTAAATTAATTTTTTTTTTAATTTTATTTAAATTAATTTTTTTTTTAAATTTTATTTAAATTAATTTTTTTTTAATTTGTTTTTTATTTTTTTTTTTATTTTATGCTATTTTTTAATTTTTTATATTTTTCAATTAATTTTTTTATATTATTTTGGCATCGGTACTCGACGATCGTATCACGGAAAGGCCAGCAAGTTTTCCAGAAAACTGTTCTCTCGAATACTTCCAAGGGCCACCTCATCTTCTCTCGGCACGGCTCATGATTCCTAGCCATACATCAGGACAGGTTTGATGAGAGACTAACAGAACGTGATTTTCGTTCATCGACCGAGGTCTTTATTTCTCAGTTGCCTACCGAGTCCAAAGTAGCACTTATTGGGAAGAGTCATTCTAAATTGAATTTCTGGACAGACATTCTTTTCGCTGTTGGCGCCAGTTTCCGAACAGACGACCTCCGAATATTAAGGTCTCCGTATCTTATCTTCAGAGAAAGTTCCTTTAATACCTGTAGGTTCTTGTGATGTGTGCTCAACCTGTATCTTATATCTCTTCAGCAAGATTTTCCAAACGAGCAATAATATTGATTTTTGATCTTATACAAAGAAGACACCATATGGACGACCCTTAATCAAAATTTTGCGACATTTTTTCATAAATTAAATTAAAAAAAAGAGTAGAATTAATAAATATGACAAATGCAAATAAAGGACATTACATGTTCACTCTTACTGTATCAATCCGCTGTCTGTTGAGCTGCGAAATGCTTCGTCCCAGTTTATTTATCCTTTACAGTTGTAGTTACAAACGATGACGTCGCTTCGCTGCTATATTTCTTTGTTGATATTGAGCGTATTTTTGCTGTGTTAAGTTTTGTGGTCTAATCAGGAAAACGATTTTTAACAAATTCCTGTGTAAAAAATGAACTTGAACGCATGAATACTTCGTGTTTTCCCAAAGCTGTGCATTTCATTACATTATTTTCTCTTCAAATATATACTTAAAATATTTGCTTTCATTTTCTATACACCTTTAATTATGTATTGTAAACGTGTTGTCCACAATTTAAACTTATTTAAATAAAAATATTGATGTTATGTAATTTTCATTGCTAGCCCACCCCATAAAAATTACATTTTCTCATGAGCAAAATACACACCGTTCTAGACAACTTTTTTTAGAATTAATTATTCATCAATTCCATTTCTTTTACCCAATTTTAGTAGGACATACATTTAAAATAAAATATAAGACACCTTTTCTATTACTTTCCATACCTTTAGATATCCACAAGAGTTTTAAAAATTGATTATTTTTCGAGCAAATGACCTAATGTCACGATCCAATGTGGCTGCTTGAGATTTTTCGTCTAAAATCAATATGGCGATTGACGGCGATTAGGCACGAAGCTGAATGCGTGCTGAATTGCTGACTAGTGCAGGGTTGCTATGGCAGAGCAGGGATGCCAAGGTTCACTTTTATTTCTTTTTTTTATTGAAAACTGTTCACAAATTTTTCTGTACATTTGAAAATGGAAGAAAATGCTGATCAAAATTTCACATTTGATTCATTTACAATTTCCATTTTATAGTCCAATGAGAATCAGATAGCTTTGGCCGATTTTGGAGCAAAATCGTTATGCAGTATACGTCGAATCTGTTTTTATAGCTCACACAGAACAAAACAGAATCAGTCCGCCAATACGTCAGTAACGTGACGTACGTAAATTTTAGAGCAAATTCTATTTAGCCATATCCGACGAATCTTTTGTTACGCATACAAACACTCGCAGTCAACTTTGCTGACAGTTGTTTCAACGTACTGACGAACTGATTCTGCTGAACGCTTTATAGCTCTAACAGAATCAGTCCGCCAATACGTCAGTTACGTGACTTACGTAAATTTTAGAGCAAATTCTATTTTGCCATATCCGACGAATCTTTTGTTACGCATGCAAACACTCGCAGTCAACTTTGCTGACAGTCGTTTCAACGTACTGACGAACTGATTCTGCTGAACGCTTTATAGCTCAAACAGAATCAGTCCACCAATACGTCAGTTGCGTGACGTACGTCAAATTTAGAGAAAATTGTATTTTGACGTATCCGTCGTATCTAGCGTTACGAATACAAAAACCCACAGTCAACTTTGCTGTCAGTTGTCTCAACGTACTGACGGACAGATTCTGCTGAACGCTTTACGCATACAAACACCGGCAGTCTACTTAAGCGGCGTTTAGACTGATCGACTTTTCATACAATTTCTTGTTGATTCTGAAAATTTACTCGTGTAAACGGGTCTTACAAAATTGCATGCCATCCGACTTTTGATCAACTCAACATTACATTTTTATACGTTTGTTGACGAACTGACATTCGTGAATTTTTGACAAATTTTGTTGACAAGTTTTGTAATAAGCTAAATAAATATAAATGCAATTTTTTATCTTTTAAGGATAATTTACACGGGTTGATTTTCTAACCTTTTTTTCAATCGACCGTGTAAACAGCAATTCGATCGATCTTCACCTTGTATTTATGGCTTGAACACAAGTTGCTCGATAAAAATCGACCAGAAAATCGACCCGTGTAAATGAGCCTTTACCATTCAACCAAATAAGCTCGTGAGGTGCTCTTTTAGGGCTCCCTTTTAGGATTCCAGAGACTCCGTACTAACTGCTCGCTCCCATTAGCACCACTTCGAAAGAGCTTTTCGCTCCTTTTAGAAGCATTGCATTGCCTAGAACAGATTGCCCGATAATTGTTTATGTGCTGGACTAGGTCTCTGTTTCCGTTGTTGTTGTTATTGTAACGAAACCTAATCCTGCCCAGAAGTAACGCTTTTGTCCTAAAATGTCATCCACCGAAACGAGCAGTTTCAATAGGGTTGGACCAAAGTGAAATTAGCTTAAAAGCGCCATTACACCGTACCAAATTTGGTAAATTTGGCGAAAAATTGCAAATTTGGCGCTTTTTTCCACACAAATCTCATTTTCCAAATTTGGAATTCCATCGCATTTGTCCTCATTCGCTGAACAATACAATCCACAATTGCTCAAAATAGCAACCCTGCCTGTGTTCCACATTTAGAATTGCCCAGCAAGAACCTTAATGGGTAATTAACGTGTGAAAACTTTTGGATTATGCACAGTTCTAAATAACAATTTCAACAATTTTTTTTATGATATTGGACCAGTTCCACTAAGAAAAGAGAGAAGCCTCCTTGATTCTTCATTTATTATTACTCTACATGTGTTTAAAACATCAAGGTGGTGCATTTTCTTTCGGTGGCTTTGTATTCTGGTAGAAGATTCTTGCAGGGAAGGTGAAGCCAAATGCAAATTTGCCAGTGTAAACAGGTTCGAAATGACACATTCAAATTCGCCAAATTTGGTGCAGTATAAATGTACTATAAGAAGAGTAAGCTCCGAGGAGCAGTCGAATAAGTGGTTAGTATCCTGAGGAGAAGTGGCGCATGTCGGAGAATTATTTGGAACCTTTGGACTAAGTCTGGTAAAGTAGTTTAATTTTTACTAACAGGGCCAGAAGGCTTCATTTGGTGATAAATCGCTACGACAGTAGGGACGTATCGCAAGGGAGTACCGGGGCCTAGCGGATTGATTTCCGGCCAAGAATTGTGTATTCTACAACACTTGCCAAAACCTTGGGTACAGTTTTTGTCGTTACTATAACAACAACAGGGTTTTTAGCGGCTTTGTATACATGGTGCCTAAAGTTCCCCCAAGGGCGAGAGCCAGTCGGGATCAAAGCTCCATAGACTTAGGGCCGCTTGCATAAAAGCCGATAACGACTAATCGGAATTTAATTGACGTATTTTGTATGGTTAGCTGTCAAGTTAATCACCGATTAGGCGTTATCGGCTTTTATGCAAGCGGCCCTTAAACTTCTAGCTTCCTGTTAGCTTGCGGTCGTAAATAGGGTGGGGAGGATTTTGTCGGTGATATTACAGGCTCATTGTGGTTAAAAACCCGGAAGGAGTCGGGGGATAACTACATATGTATTCTGTTGTTGCGAAAAAATCAAAAAACTAAAGGATGATTTACACGGGTTGATTTTTCTAACCTTTTTTTTCAATCGACCGTGTAAACAGCAATTCGATCGATCTTCACCTTGTATTTAAGGGTGTGTTTTCCGTGTTTCGGAATTTTCTATTTGAACTTTTGAATGCTCCGAAGGTTGTGCCTTTTGACAGTTTCTATGAAAAAATTCAGTCGTTGAGATCCAATTGGGGGAGCAGGGACTAATTTGAATTCGCCAAATTTGGTGAGGTGTAAATGTACTATTACTTTCGCCTTTGAGAATACGGATCATGCCTGAAGAAAAATAAAAGCAAAAACAAAAAAGGCAACACAAAAAAAAAGAAAGAAAAAGTGTAACTTCTGGAAAAGTGCAATTCTTTTGATCATAGTCATCGTATTATTTGCGCAGTGTTACCCGTGCGTTACCTACTGCCGGCCCAAATAAACAAAAGTAGTGATTCCCTTAAGTATATTAATTGTTTAAAAATTTTCCATAATGGCACCAGCGCTCAGTAAAATAGCACAAAATCAGAGCGCCATAGTGGGAGTGGCTGGAGTTTCGGCTGCTTTATGGATAATAGCCTATGGCAAATTATCAAGCAAGCGTAGGTGAGTAAAGTTCTACATAATAATAATATTTATTTTTTTCTAATCGAAGTTTAGATTAAGCAAGCTGCCTTATTAGGGCATCAATCATATGGAACGCACGTTGTATACCTATTTATGAAATATTTTATCACGCTGCTATGGGCAAAGAAGGAAATGTATTTATTTTATTGCTTCACCCGCTCTGTTACCTTGAAATGTTTGCTCAAATATCGCTATATTTATTGAACTTCAACTGGCGCGCATACATAAAAACATACATACCTGGCATGTATAAATGATATGAAGGGTATCTTATAATCCGGTTCTCAATAAGGCTGCATTTGAAAATTTCCGGTCATCAAATGTAGCACTAACACTATTTCGGAAGCATTTGAAATTGTTGTATGCATATACCTAACTATAAAAGATCTTTGTACCCACTTATCTGTGAGTAAATAACAAATAGCAGCATACTCCACTAGATGCTTGTGCAAATGTAGTATATACACTTATCTACATAACGACGTGCCATAAGAGTTTTGTAGCTGACTAGCGTGTCCCTGGATATACGAGTTTCACTACCCGCCTAACTAACAGAACACTCCCGGAAGGGGATAGTGGCAGTCTTTGTCGGGTATAGACCAGTTAAATCTTCAAGAAAAGAGTAGAAGGTTGAAAATGGCAGGTGTAAGGTATCATAACCGTAGATAAACCAACAAGTTTCACGACTTTACCCTTTGTGGGCTATAGGCACGCCCTACTGCGCGTGTATTTTAAGCCCATGTCACGCTAGAGAACTGTATTGAATGTCGAGCTAGCTATCTTGCGTTTTGCCCTAGCCCAGTAACCTTTTATCAACTCTCAAACATGTTATAATGCAAGTCATAAGCAATAAATAATACTAGAGCTATGGATGATATACCTTTCAATCAAATCTGTTTGCTTATATTTTTTTTGTAATCTGGTATACATATGTAAAATTAGTATTTATAAACATTACGTTGTGTACATAGGCATATACTATACATACATACCTACATACATGTATTTACTTAGATTCGTTCAACTCTTGTTTGCTAGTCCAACTAGGTACCTACCTGTTGTTGATTTTCCGTTTTATAATGGGTTAGACATAGACGTGCCATGCTATAAGGAGTAAAGAGGGTGTAAATCCAGCTATAAGAAAGATAAATCAAAGATTTAAAAAAATTTTAGCTTACATTTTTAATAGCAATTCTAAAATAAAAAAATATAAATATCGGTCGTAAGAGGCGACTAATATGCACATAGGTAATGACGTGCTAAATCGATGGTTGATCTACGGATATGATGCTTCTCACTTCTCATTACCCATCTTCCCTTTCCTCACGGATGGAGGGATGACATGACCTAGAAGGTGCCACTGGTCATACCAAATCGCTCCCATGACAGTCAGGCAGTACCGCAAGTGAGTACCGCAGCGTCCCGGGTTCATATCCGGCCAAGGACTGTTAAATTAAATAAAACAAATTAAATTAAATGAAAATAAATAAAACAAAATAAAATAAAATGAAAATAAATAAAACAAAATAAAATAAAATGAAATAAAATTCAATGAAAATAAATGAAATGAAATAAAGTAAAATACAAAAAAAAAAAAAAAATACAAAAAAAAACATAATACACAATAAAACAAAATAAAATATAATAAAGTAAAATAAAATGAAATAAATTAAAATAAAATATAAATTTAAATATAAAATTAAATATAAAATAAATATAAAATAAAATAAAGTATAATAAAATAAGACAAAATAAAAAAAAAAATAAATAAAATAAATAAAAAAATATAAAAAAAAATGTTTTAATAAAAAAAAAAAAATAAAACAAAATAATAAAATATAAAAAAAAATTAGTCAAGCGGTTCCCGAGATATCAATAAAAATAAATAAAATGCGCTTATGTGGCAACCCTAGGTGCCACCCCTGCTTGAGATTTACATATTTGGAATACGGTCGAAAATACCTTTCATTTGATACCAATATTGGCATATCTTGTTCAATATTTAAAAAAAAAAATTGAGATAGGTGGCAACCCTGCGAACCGCTCCAAGTGGCAACATCCACGCATATAATCTTAGAATGAATCATACTATCTATAATGCCAAATTTTATCCAAATCGGTTGAGCGGTTCCCGAGATATGAGAAAAACGCCTACGCCTGAAAGTCGGCTACAATTTCTATTTCCGTGCCATAACTTCCGTTTCATCGTCATCCATTTTCTATAATTTTACTCTCAATCAAAACTTCATATCGCCGCCTAAGAATTTAACTTCAAAAAATAAAATAAAATAAACTAAAATAAAACAAAATAAAATAAAAAAGGTAAAAAATTAAAAGGTCAAATAAAATAAAATAAAAAATTAAAAACAAAAAAATTTAAAACTAAGACAATTTTTTTTGGATTTTTTTTATATTATTTTCTTATAAAAATTAAAAAAAAAAAAAAAAAACAATAGCATTAAAAATATATAATAGACATCACTTGGCTGCACCGCTGATCGCGAGCAGCCTCCGCCACTGCCAATATTTCAACGCTTGTCTGCTTGTGCACTGAGTACCTGTTGTTTATCTTTTTTTATTTATTATAAGTTAATCGTTGTTTTTTGTGTTTCATTGCTTTGATTTCATCTTTCCCAACCGCTCACAAACAACGACGGTAATTGCAGCTTTGGTGCTTGCACTTTTTCAAAAGCAGTGAGGCAGTTTTTTTGTTTATTATTGTAATTTGTTGTTGTTGGTTTTTTGTTGTTGTTGTTTCCATACTATGTACTCTTAACTATAAAACGTGTTTTACTGGCATTTGTTTTTTGCTTATTACCTTTTGTTTACACGATCCGATCAGCTGAGCTTGAGCCATAAGCTAGATGGGAGTTGAGTGATCGTTGTCGAGATGCACGAATACATACAAACATATTTGATTGTTCAATCTACTTCCATACAATAAAAAATGTTGCTGCACTTTTTTGTATGTTTACAAACATTAAACGGCACGTTCGCTCACAACTTCAATTCAAATGTGCTTCACTTTTCTAGTGGGGTCTCTGTTTTGATTTCGTTATTTAGGCCAAACGATCTTTTCCACTAACGTTTTTTTTTTTTTTGTTTTTCGCTGCAATGTTAAGCAATGCGCTTGATTTGCTTGGCGCTTCTGGGTGAATAAAATGTTGCAAAGAGAAATACTACTTTTTGATTAGAATGTATTAAAGAGGAAATTTGTACATATTTGAAAGATTGATTGTGTCGTATTTCGTATGCAAGTCAAAGGGAAACTTATGAAATGTTGAATAAAAAAGGGGTTTCATTTTAGTAGGATTTTCATTCAAATAATACTTGTATGAAAAATAATACTTTTTTGAAAGGTAATACTTGTATGAAAAATAAAACTTGTATGAAAAATAATACTTTTTTGAAAGGTAATACTTGTATGAAAAATAATACTTTTTTTGAAAGGTAATACTTGTATGAAAAATAATACTTGTATGAAAAATAATACTTGTATGAAAAATACTACTTGTATGAAAATGATATTTCAGTAAAGGATAGACAAATCGTTTTTTTACAATTAAAAGAAAGACATCGCGTAAAAGAAATTTGTTCAATAAAATTAGACAAATTGTTTTTTTTTTTTTTTTTTTCAATTAAAAATTAGAAATATTTTAGCAACCAAAAATTTTTCAGTAAGAAGTGGACAAATCGTTTTTTTTTTTAAGTAGAAATCTTGTATTTTTTTAGCAGAAAAAGTAGAAGTTTTTTTCGATTCATCAAACAAATTCTTTAGTTTTTAGTACAAGAAGACAAATATTTTTTTTTTTTCAATTTAACGGGGAAGTATCGTTTGTTGTAGCAAAAAAAATTTACAGTAAAATGGAGACAAAATCTTTTTTTTAAATTATTATTTTTTGTTTAAGCTTTATTTTAATCTAATTCTATTTTATTTCATTTATATTAATTTATTTTTTAGTTAATTTTTTTGTATTGTTTCTTTTCGTTTTATTTAATCTTATTTCATTTGATTTTTATTTTATTAAGTCTAATTTAAATTTTTAATTTTAATAATTTTTCTTTGTTTTTATTTCATTGAAATAAAATACATTTTTTTTTCATTTTTTTTATTTTTAAATTTTTAATTTTAATAATTTTTCTTTGTTTTTATTTCATTGAAATAAAATACATTTTTTTTTTCATTTTATTTATTTTTATTTTTTCATTTTATTTATTTTTTTATTTATTTATTCTTTTTATTTCACTTTTTTATTTTATTTCATATTATTTTTATTTTACTTAATTTTTTTTTGTATTTTATTTTATATTATTTCACATTATTTTTTCATTTTATTTTTTTTTGTTTTCACTTTTTTATTATATTTTTATTTATATATTTTTTTCTCATTTAATTTTATTTTATTTCCTTTTTTATTTAGTTAATTTGACATAATTTATTCATTTTTTTAATTTTATTTCATTTTGTCTTATTTTTTATTTTTTTTCTATTTACGTTATTTTTTATTACATATATTTTTTAGGCTATTTATTTTTATTTATTTTTTTTTTATTAATTTTTTATGTTTTTTTATGTTTTTATTTTTTTTTTTAATTTTTTTTTCTTTACTTCATTTTTTATTTTTTTTTTATTCAATTTCATTTTATTTTATTTAATTTTATTTAATTTAATTTTTTGTCTATTTTTTCATTTCATTTTTTTTTTCTATTCACAGATTAATAAATTTCCATAAAACTTTTTTACTTTATTTTGTTTTCGCGACTCATTAAGTGATAACGCAATCGCCAATTGTCGGGAGAGTACTTTATTTCATGTAGTTCAATGCTTTTTTTAAACCGATGAACTGCGTCTTGTCTAGCAATATTTATTTATACATATGTTCTGTGAATTTAATCAAGCACTTGGTCAGACATAAATTACTCATATCGTTCACTTACTTCATTAGTGTCGTAACTCAAAAAACCTGATTTTTCAATAGAGCCATTTTTACATAGTATGGGTGACATATTTCCTCATTCACAACTCGAAACCGAGTTTTTTTGAGTTATGACACTTTTAAAGTAAGTGAGCTTTATGCAGATAACAAAGCTTCGTCATTGGTGACGAGATCAGTTCAGTGCTTCACTGCTAAAATTTTGCGCTTCTTTACTCCATAATTTTTCTGATTTTTTGCTTATCAAATTTATCATAACATTTTCTAGCCTACACAAATTCACTTTGATGATGAACGCTCCAGGGGTCACCAGGTCTTTGAACCTACTGAGCCATACAACATTGTTCCTGGAATCAAAAAATCACTCGAAAGAATTATTATTGAACTAAGACAAAAAAAGTAGTATTTTTCTAGCGAATCTGGTTTGCTTTTATGGGCCACAAAAGGGCCAAATTCCAAGACTAATATTACAACGACTTTTCCAGCCACAACGGTCCAAAAGAGCCACTACGTGGCGATGCCTGGCTTAGACGAGGAAATGCCTATCTCACATATTTTGTTTTCAAAAACTTCCTGGATCAAAATTCAAAAACACCCTATTCGAGTTGAGAACGCTCTGAATAAAAATCTGAGATAAGACGTTCTTGGAATAATTTCTATATTCGAAGATATCACTAATCACAATGGAGTCCAATTTTCAAACTCATCTGGTTATTATTTACACACATGCTGACTATATAGTTACTCTTTTAAATGTAAAATAAGAAACCGGCATACGATTTCAAAGGTCATTTCATTATAACAAAGCGATAACAAACAGAGAAATGAAAACAGCAAATTCACTTTTTTTAATACATACACGGCTAAAAAAATGAGCCTAAATTTTAAACTCGTATAAAGTTTAATCAATTTTTCAAACTTTTTTGTACAATATTTCAAACCGTCCAAATACCTACAAAGATTTTAATTTTTTTTTTTTGGTTTCGATTTAAGATCTAAATAAAAAAGCAATCAAAAATTTTTTTTTAGTTTATTTGAATGTAATGCCCACAAAAACTTCATGTGCGTCATAGCTAAGCGGTAGAGCAGTCGGCTGTGACTCCTGAGCGTTTTCGTTCGAATCCTGCCAAGAGCCAAATTTTTTAAGTCCATTTTATTCTTAAAACTTTTCGGTTTAAAATTAAAACTTTTTGGTTTGAAAACTAAAATTTTTCGGTTTAAAACTCAAAAATTTTTTGTTTGAAAATTTTAACTTTTCGGTCTAAAATTAAAACTTTTTGGTTTGAAAATTCAAATTTATTTTTGAAATCTTATTCAAGATTGAATTTAGCCAACAACATTTATGTATGCGATGTAGCTCAGTGGTAGAGCAGAAGGGCATGACGCCGGGAATTTTGGTTCGAATTCTCGCCAAGGGACAAAAAATTTATTTTATCTTTAAAAAATTGGTTAAACATTTCTGGTTTATAATTGAAACCCGATTCATTTAGCCAATTGCCTAGAAAACTGGTCTAGATTGAATTTGAAACCAAATTTGGTTTGATCATATATGTAGTCCAAAAACGGTTTAAAGTTTAGGTTAAAATTTTTAACCGTGTAGCTTGAATTTAAAAAAGCTAGTTATAAGTAGACTTTAAAGGGAAAGCACAAGTTTCTTTAGTAAAAGGTGGACAAGCCTTTTTTGAAATTAAATAGAAGAAGTTTCAGGTTTGCTTTGGCAAAAAGGGGTAAAAAAAATTGTTCAGTAAAAGGTGGACAAATCGTGATTTCAAGTAAAAGGGAGAAATATCATTTATTTTAGAAAAAGGGGGAAGAAAGGTATGCTTTCAATTTAAAGCGATAAAAATCGTTTCTTTTGGTAAAAAGGGGTCAAAAAAATTTGTTCAGTAAAACTTAGACTTTTTTCCAATAAAAAAAGAGTAACATTTTTTATTCGTTTTTTTCAATTTAAAGGAAGAAATAAGGTCTACTTTAAGAAAGGGTATACAAAAATTTTAAAGAGGGATAAAAAGTTTTGTTTTGTAATAGGTAGGCCATTTTTTTTTTTAATTATAAGGGAGAAACTTCGTTTCTCTTAGCAAAAAGGGGCTAAAAAAATTAGTTCAGTAAAAGGTAGACAAATCGTTTTTGCACTTAAAAGGGAGAAATATCATTTATCTAAAAACTATGTTCTGTTGTTTTTTTAGCGATGTGTCCACTTTTTACTGAAAATGTTTGTCTACCCCTTTATAGGTATTAAATTTGTTTGACTACTAAAAAATGTTATATTATGTATTTATTTGTGATGGAAAATTACAGTTGAAAGAACAAGATAGAGATCTTAATAGTATTCTAATAAAATACCAGAGAAAGCAAGAAGTTGCAAATGTTCAAAACCAGTTTAAAATATTTTTGCTCTCAGCGCATAAGAAACGAAAAAAAAAAACATTCCTTGAAATTTATAATAAATATACATATAAAATGTTTACACAATACAGCTGTAGATACATTAGAGTGCCTTAAAAATTTTTTTTAATCATATTGATACAAGCTGACCCGACAAACTTCGCACTGACCAAAATGTATTTTTTATTTAGTTCATTTCAAAAATTCACGATGACTCACTTACATTTTTAATCAAAAATATGAAGTTTCGATAACTCGTATTTTTTTTTTGTGGAAGTGGTATTGATGTTGTATATCTCTATACCAATTTCAAAGTCCCTGCAATTCACCTTTTTTAGAGATATTCAACATCAAAAATTCAGTTTTTTTTTTGTAGAACTCTCACTTTTATCTGGGAGAATGGTGTTGATATCGTACAGCTCTTTATAAGTTATCTACTAGTTCGACCCCCAAAACAAAACGCCTCAACAAAGAAAAGATTTATTTTTTTAACCCACCCTAATGTACATCCAATTTAGGTATAATTGGAATATATTATTGTTTGGTGTGGAATTATTTATTTGTTCGTGTAAAAAGGTGTACCGCACTGGAATGTTCACAGATGGTTTCGAAATTTAATTAAAACTGTGCTGCCATTACTAGGGTGGCACAAAAAAATATATTTATATATATAATTTTTTTTTCAAAACTTGAAAATTCAAAATTAGAGGTAAAAAAATATTTAAAAACTATCAAAATATTAAAAAAGTTTTAGAAAATTCTGGAAAAAATTAAAAAATAGAAAATAAAAAATAGAAAATAAAAAAAATTAAACAACCCCAAAAAAATGTATAAATATTAAAAAAGTTCTAGAAAATTTGGAAAAAAATCAAGAAATTAAAAAATTATTTCTTTTTTGTTTTATCGGCCTTTAAACTGCAAATTTTAGGAATTATTGAGCAATAATTCATACAATTATATTAAAAAAATTTCAAAAATAGATAAAGAATAAAAAAATATGAGATTAAAAAAATTAAAATTTAGGAAATCAAAAAATAAAAAAAATAAAAAATATATAAAAAAGAAAAAAAATTGAAAACATTAAAAAATGTTTTGAAAAATGTAAAATTAAAAATTAAGAAATAAACAAAAAAATATTAAAAACTAGCCAATTCAAAAAAATTATTAAAAATTAAGAAATCATAAAATAAAAAAAAAAAACAAAAAAAAGTTAAAAAATTTCAAAAAAAATATATTAAAATAAAAAATTATAATAGATAATTTAAAAACATGTTTTAAAAAATGTAAAAAAATATCTTAAATAATAGATAAAAAAATATTTAAAAAATTATTCAAAATAAAAATTAAAAAAAAAAAACTTTTAAATTTTCAAATGGAAAAAAATTTGGATTTTTAAAAATTGGTAAATAAAGTTTGCTACTTTTCAACTAAAATATTTTCCTTTTATACCTATAAAATTTCTAAAAATATAGCAAATTTTTCTAAAGGTAATTATTTTTCAAATTTTTCCATAATTTTTTTTTTTTTTTTTAATATTTTTAACTTCAGCACAGTTGAATTTTTTTTGCCAGAACTTAGTTTTCTGATAAAATGAAACTCCCCATATAATTTTTTAATTAGATACAGCTCTTTCAACAAAATTTAATTGAGTTTTCGTATCCGCCCTTTTATCGATCAGACAATGCGAGTGTGAGTCTAACGTAAGAATAATTTAACGAAAGTGATTATGAGCAAAGAAAAAACAATATACACGAATGCGTCAAAGAATGAACGGGTACGCTTGTTTGCTGACCGAATCACCTCATTTTTGCGATTGCTAAATATCGATCAAAGTTCATAATTAAATAAATTGAAACTAAATGGCAGAAAAGAGTTAACGAGTAAGGCGAATAGCAAAAAATGTTTAAAAAAAGTATATCACGTAAGGCAGGTGATTCACTAGCATAACTAGAATTAGATTATATTTCAAGTGATAACAAAGTATGATGGATTTTAATCTTTTTAGCTTTAATTTTGCTTCATCATCAGAGCATAGTTAAAAATAATTTAAAAAAACTAAAAAATCTCTACTTTTAGCAAATTTTGAATAAAAAAAGTAAGAATTCAAGTTCGCCATTAAATTTTCGACTCAAATCGTTTTGTATTATAACATTGAGCTCTCTAAAGATACCCTGCTTTTTAGGTATTTTTTTTGGTTTTTTTTCTAATAATTTTTTGCTTCAAAAACTATCATGACAATTTTTTTTGGCGATTTGGACCACGGCAGTGGGATTTCACTTGCAGTTGAAGTTATTAGTAAAGTCTCACTGCATTCCACTGTCTATCAAATGAAAGTAGTGTAAGTTTGAATTCGATATCTCAACCCTTTTAGCAGATCTCAACCAAAACATGAATTCAAATTACCTGCAATTTTCTTACTTGTATAACTTAATGTTACTCATACGCCGTGTATGACCTATAAAAAGTGCGCAATAATTGCAAAGTTTCAAGATATACGCAATTAATTTTCTAGAAAACATACTATTACGCAATAAACTAAACTACTTTAGAAGTTCCTTTTCTTGCGAATACGTTTTTTTAATAACCAGGTAAAGGATCCTGTTGTCCTTATAAAAATTCAAAGGCGGAGATTTGTTGCACAGTCCTTTATATATTGACACAATATTGAAATTATGTGGTTTTTGAAGCCTTAGTAGACTTTTTTTGCGAACTTGTTACAAGCTGCTTACTGGTTAAACTTTAAGTAAAACTTTAACCACACATAAAATATAGTAGAAATTAAGCATAAATACAGTAAAAAATACTCGAAAAATACAGTAAAAATATAGTAAAAATTACACAAAAAATATTGTAAAAACTGCCCAAAAAATAAAGTAAAAATATAGTAAAAAATACACAAAAATGTAAAATTTACACAAAAAAATTTAGTAAAAATTACGCAAAAAATTTAGTAAAAAACGCGAAAAATACAGTAAAAATTAGACAAAAATATAGTAAGTCCCGCTAAGAAATAAAGTAAAAGTATATACAAATGTAGTGAGTCACGTGAAAAATATAGTAAAAATTACGCAAAGAATACAGCAAAAAATACAGTAAAAATTTAGTAAAAATTAAACAAAAAAAGTAAAATTTTCTTAGAAAATTTAGTAAAAATACAGTAAAAAAACGCAAAAAATACAGTAAAAATTACACAAAAAATATAATAAAAATTACGCAAGAAATATAGTAAAAATTAAATAAAAAATATAGTAAAAGCTACACAAAAAATATAGTAAAAATTAAACAAAAAATATAGCAAAAAATTACCCATAAAAATTTAGTAAAAATTAAACAAAAAAAGTAAAATTTTCTTAGAAAATTTAGTAAAAATACAGTAAAAAAACGCAAAAAATACAGTTAGGTTAGGTTCAAGTGGCTGCCGCAGAGGCACACTTAGGCCAGTTTTGAAAGGCCCGTTGTGATACCACCAACACAAGGAAAAAATACAGTAAAATATAGTAAAAATTACACAAAGAAACAGTAAAACTGCCAGCAAACTGCCAACTCACATTTTAGCGTTTACGTAATACACACACGGTAACTTTATTGCCCATACTAACAAATGTAGATATATATTTTTTTGAAAAACTTAATGCTTTAAAGAAACTGTGAAAAAAATTCAATTAAAAGAAAAAAAACTTGAACCCCCCTGCCTTTCCGAAATCCTGGATCCGCCACTACTATCTGACTATTTCATATCGAAAGACCCGTTGCTGCGCCAAATTGTTAAAATGAAATCTGTTCAATTTTAAATCAACAATTTTATTTTCGATGTAGTAATTTTCAAGCTTGAATTGAGTATCATTACTGTTTTTTTTGTCGTTTTGACTTCTCTTTTGCTGAATTTGACCTGTTTTTTTCCTCAGTGTACATATGTACTTACATTCTAATGACTTCTCTTTTCACTTCTCTTTCCAGAAAACCGGGCTATGAAGATAAAATTCAATACACAATTGCCGAGAAAAAGGATAAAAAGGGCACAAAAGCTCATGTGAATTCGATATTCTTTAAACAATTACGCCAACTGTTGCGTAAGTATATAAGTTAAGGTTACTCTAAAAATTTAGTTGATAGCAAAAGTAGAAGGGGATTCTAAAAATTGGTTATCTGGGCCGAAAAAAAACGATTCATTCTACCCATTAAAAATCGTTTGAGCTCACCCTTTTTCATGTGCTCTAAAAATATTATAACTCATCGCAGACTGCATTAAAAAAAATTCCAAATGTGTGGAACATTTATATAAAAATGACAGCAGAACGATCGTTGACCCTTAAATTAAATTTTTATTAGCTAAATGTTAATTTTCACGCTAATAATAACCGGGGTGCGTTGCTATGCCAAAGAAAATCACCTGAATAAGATTTGACCATTTTTAACATTTCTCGGAAGATACACTATCTCATATTTTATCAAGGTGAAACACCAGCTACACGCAAAATATCAAGCTAATTGAGTCATAAATATGATTGTTTAGAATATATCGGGCCCTGGTAAACTTCCTGGAAGAAGAATTATCCCACACTTTAACCTAAGCATACCTACCAAATTTCAAGTAAATCCAACCATTTATACCCTAGTTTCGAATAGGACAGTCCCAGGTCCACTTCCCTAAAAAAAACACTCTCCAGGCTCCTACTAATCTATCCTAAAAATTTGAAGAAAATCGACCGAGTACTTTTTTTCAGTG
The DNA here is from genome assembly GCA_964058755.1 of Campiglossa producta. Taxonomy (NCBI): domain Eukaryota; kingdom Metazoa; phylum Arthropoda; class Insecta; order Diptera; family Tephritidae; genus Campiglossa; species Campiglossa producta. The sequence continues at coordinate 101,829,119 of CAXKVI010000005.1, forward strand.
TATTTTTTTTCTTAATACATAAATTAACACACTCTTTCATATACACCAAGTTGAGCTTTGTTTTTGCGAAATCAATTATCCTGACGGTGTGTGTCAAATACTCGCTATATTTTAAACGCACGAGGGTCGATTGATAATTCACGTTTTTTTATAGCAAACATTTTTTACTGCCGACCACTGAACAAAATTTAGAAGCCACTGACCTATCCAGCTGTACTCGTTGAATAGAAACGTGTTCATTGTGTGTCTCATAGAAAGAATGTAAATCATTTAGCACCCTATTTTTGTAAATCGATGCAAATGAAGAGCTACGAGTAAGAAAATACGTACTTAGAACAGTTTATATTGAAAAATATTAAATAGGAATTAAACTCGCGCAACGTTATAACATGTCTGTTTTGAAAATCACTGAAAGTAGGTTCATTCCATGTCGGCTAGTCAAAGCGTTGGAAACGACCTCTTCGGAATTGAATGAATTTTGGTGGCGAGTTTGCTTTTGGAGTAAAACAAAGGATCATTTCAGGGATTTTTGAGATGATTTTGGGATTTTTCGGGATAATTTTGGGACTTTTCGAGATCATGAACTTTTTCCGGAAGGATTGTTGTCGGGATCATTCTGGACTGACTTTGAGATTGTTTTTCGGATTCGTTTCGGAACTTTTTTGGTATTGTTTTCGGTATACTTTTGGGAATTTTTCGACACTGTTTTCGGGAACATTTTGTACCCTTTTCGGGGACATTTTGGGATCTTTTAGGAACCTTTTCTGGATCATTTTGGGCATTTTTCGGGATTGTTTTCGGTTCATTTCAGGATTGTTTTCGTTATAATTCTGAGAGTTTTTCGAGATTTTTTTTTTGGAACGGTTTGTGATTGGTTTTTGAATCATATCGGCACTTTTCCTGAATCATTCTGACCTTTTCTCGGTATTGTTTTCGGATCATTTTTAAATTTTTTTCTGGATCATTTCGGAATTATTTTGGGATTGTTTTTTGGACTTTTTCGGAGCTTTTTCCGGATCATTTTGGGAATTGCTCGGAAAATTTTTTGGGATTTTTTCGGGACTGTTTTCGGATCATTTCGGATTGTTTTCGGGATTTTTTATAATTTTTATCTTAATCATTTTGGGACTTTTTCGTGTTTGTTTTCGGTTCATTTCAGGATTGTTTTCGTGATAGTTATGAGAGTTTTTCGGGATCGTTTTGTGATTGTTTTCTGGATCTATAATTTCGGAACCTTTTCGGGATCATTTTTGGGATTTTTTCGCGATTGTTTTGGGATCATTTCAGATTGTTTTCGGGATTTTTTATAATTTGTTTCGAAATCATTTTGGGACTTTTTCGGGATTGATTTCCTTTATATGCCCAACACTGCCATACGACTGGGGTTAACACGAATTGAAACAAACGACAATAAGATGGAAATATGATTTTATTAGCAAGCACACAAAAAGACAAACACTTTCGATGTGATAAATATTTTATAGCACAATAAAAAATTAAAATTAAATCAAGACATTTTCACACTAAAACTAATTGCTCGCAGCACCTGCGTGCACAACCCCTTCCTACCCCTCACATGCCCCTTTCAACATCTTCTGCGTCTACGTCTACGTTTCGGGCAGCAACGATCATCAAAATCATCCGAAAAGCTATCACACATCATTGCCTTACAGCGTCTTGGTCCGCAGCCATTCAAATAATCCCAAAACATTTCGAGATTCAAAGTCACTTTCCTTTCAATTCGTTGATATTTCTTGCGTATCATATGAAAATGATCCGTGGCTTGACCCACGAAAGCCAATATGACCAAACTAATTGTTGTGGTCGTCAAACCCAATATAAGATATTCATAACTATTATAAGTCTGCGTAGACATTCCCATTATTAGCAGCGAAGATTTAACCAAACGCCAAAAGAGTTTCTCCAGCGTACACCACACAACAATTGCGCCAAATTCGGTGAACAAAATGGTAATGATCGTCTCCACGATCACCTGACAAACATATGGCAAATGCATATAACGCACAGGATATAAACAAAAATCCGAAATTAAATCGAGCAGCGCAATGAGAAATATCCAGCTGGCAAGTGAGGGCGCAGGCGAACAGAGACCCTTCTCTTGTTCGAAGAAGAAAGATGTGCGCAGAACAATTTGAAAGAGCGCCGCAATGACAATGGCTGCTGTGACTGTCATTTGAATTATGCGCTGGAAAGTTGCAATTTTTTTTAATTTAAACCTTTTTTTTTAATAGAGGAAGGTGTGTCTACTCACTTCAATTTGGATTTCCTTTTCTAAAATTAAATTAATAAATTTTTTAATTATAATTTTTAATTTTTTTTTTAACAAAACAATTTTTTTTTTAACAAACAAAATTGGTAACTAAAAAGTTCTATTTTTGAAAATTATTCCAAGGCAACGTTATTTATTTTAACGTTTTGTTTGTCAACTATTTTTTGGGGTGCAGCAGTAATCGATTTTTTGACACGGGTCGATTTTTGTCGTTCCACTGGGTAAATAACAATTCGATCGATCTACACCTTGTATTTGCAGCCAGAAAGCAGTGGAACGACAAAAATCGACCCGTGTAAATGATTCATTATGCAAAATTTATCGGTCGCAATTTTTGAAATACTATAATTTAGTCGAAAAATTTAAATTTTTTAAGTTTATTTTTTGTTTTTTTTTTTTATTTTTATTTTATTTTAGTTTATTTTAGTTATTTTTTTTTTAATTTTAGTTTATTTTTTGTTTTTTTTTTATTATTTTTTTTGTGGAGTTTTTTATTTTATATTTGTTTTATTTTTATTTTATTTTTTTTTATTTTATTTTAATTTATTTATTAAATTCATATTTTATATTATTTTTATTTTATTTCATTTTAATTTGGTTTTATTTTTTTTATTTTTATGTTTTTTTAATTAATTTATTTAGCTAGCTTTTATTTTTAGTTTTTTTATATTTTTATTTAGTTTTTATTTTTAGCTTTTTTATTTTTTTATTTAATTTTTTTTTTATTTTTTATATATTTTATTTTTATGGTTTTTTTTTAATCTTTTTCTATTTTTTTAATTTATTCATTTAATTTTATTTAAATTTTATTTTATTCCTATTTTTATTTTAATTTTTATTTTATTTTATTTTACTTTACTTTATTTTTATTTTATTTTTATTTTATTTTTATTTTATTTTTATTTTATTTTTATTTTATTTTTATTTTATTTTTATTTTATTTTTATTTTATTTTTATTTTATTTTTATTTTATTTTTATTTTATTTTTATTTTATTTTTATTTTATTTTATTTTATTTTTATTTTATTTTTATTTTATTTTTATTTTTATTTTATTTTTATTTTATTTTATTTTATTTTTATTTTATTTATTATTATTATTATTTTAATTTTATTTTTATTATTATTTTTATTTTAGTTTTATTTTATTTTTATTTTATATGTATTTTATTTTTATTTATTTTTTATTTTATTTTTACTTAATTTTATTTTTATTTTGATATTATTTAATTTTTATTTATTTTATTATTTTTTATTTATTTTATTTTTTATTTATTTAATTTTTTAAATTTATTTTTATTTTACCTAATTTATTACTTGATTTTTGTTTTATTTGTATTTTTTTGTTTTTTTTTTACCTTTTTCATTTTTTTAACTTTTTTTTTATATTTTGTTTTTATGCTATTTTATTTTTAATTTTTTTATTTTGTTTAATTTTTTTCTATATTTAATGCTTGTTTTTTACATTTTTCTTTTTAAATCTTTTTTTAATTTTTTTAATTTAATTTTAATTAAATTTTTATTTTATTTTATTTTTATTTTGTATTTATTTTATTTTTATTTTATTTTATTTTTATTTTTATTTTTTTTACTTAATTTAATTTTTATTTTGATTTAATTTAATTTTTATTTAATTTTATTTTTTAAATTTATTTTTATTTTATTAAATTTTTTATTTGATTTTTGTTTTGTTTATATTCTTTTTATTTTTTTATTTTGTTTTTTTTTTACCTTTTTTTTAATTTTTATAAAATTTTTTTTTTTATTTTGTTTTTATGCTTTTTATTTTTAAGTTTTTTTATTTTGTTAAATTTTTTTTTCTATATTTTACTGTTTGTTTATTATTTTTAAAATTTTTTTTTTAATATTATTTTTATTTAAATTTTATTATATTTTATTTTAATATAATTTCTTGCAGTCCTGAGGATGACCTTAGATTAAGGCCGAAATATCGAATAAATTAAATAACTATACGAAATTAAGTGTTTTATTTTATTTTTTTTTAATTTTTTTTTATTTGATTTTAATTTTTTTTTTAATTTTATTTCTTTTTTGGTTTTAATTTTTTATTTGTTTTCAATATTTTTATTTCATATCTATTTTTATTTTTTAATCTTATTTTTATTTAATATTTATTGCATTTATTTCAAAACTAATCTATTCACCTTCTTCCTTTTCCAGCAATTCTCGTTCCACATTTTTGGAGTGTGGAAAGTGGTCTGCTATTATTGGTAGCCGCTGCGCTTATCGGACGCTCTGTCAGTGATATTTGGATGATACAGAATGCCACGGTGGTGGAGAGTACAATTATACACATGAATAAAGATAAATTCAAATCAGCTTTGCTAAAATATCTAGCCGCCTTGCCAATGGTGAGTAATCGCCGTTCTCTGTTTTGAAATAAAATTAATTTCTCTCTCTGACTCTTTACAGATATCAGTTGTCACTAACGTATTGAAATGGAGTCTGGGAGAATTGAAATTGAGATTTCGTACAAATTTAACACATCATTTGTATAATCAATATTTACGGTAGATTTTTTGCCACTTAATCCAGATGAACGAAGCAGATCTAAATGCCGTTTTTTTTCTATTTTTCAGTGGTTACACATATTACAAAATGTCCAATCTTGATAATCGAATAGCGAATGCTGATCAATTGCTCACCACTGACATCGATAAGTTTTGCGAAAGCGCTACAGAATTGTATTCGAATATCAGTAAACCAGTTTTAGATATATTCATTTATGTTTACCGTTTGACGGTTAATTTAGGTGGCAAGGTAATTTGAAAACATATAAAAATAAAAAAACTTCTTAAACTAATTTCTTTTTCTCTTTCATCTCTAATCTCTCTCTTTCATCTCTTATCTCTGTCTCTCATCTCTTATCTCTCTCTCTCTCATTTCTTATCTCTCTCTTTCTCATATCTTATCTCTCTCTCTTTCTTATATCCCTCCCTCTCTCTTTATTATATCTCTCCCTTTCTTTATTATATATATCTCTCTCTCTTTCTCTATATCTCGTCCGCTCTCTCCCTCATATCTCTCGCTCTCTCTCTCTCTTATCTCTACCACTCTCGGTCTCTCTCATCCCCCTTTCTCACTCTTTTCTCTACTTTTTCATATCTCTCTCACGAATTAATCTCTCTCATTTTTCACCTTTTCTCATTTTCGCTCTCTATCATCTATCTCTTTCTCATTTTCTCGCTCTTGCATTTTTTTGTTATATCTCTTGTTATCTCTCATATTTCTCTCTCTCATCTCTTTCTCTCTCTCAATATAGACACCATCAATACTTATGCTGTATTTGCTGTTCGCTGGTGTCGTCCTCACACGTTTACGACGTCCAACCGGTCGCCTGACAGTCGAGGAACAAAAATTGGAAGGTGAATTCCGTTACGTCAATAGTCGTCTTATAACGAACTCTGAGGAAGTTGCCTTCTATCAGGGCAATACACGCGAAAAACTAACGCTGCTAGCCAGCTATTCGAAATTACGTGAGCATTTACGTAAATTTTTGGAATTTCGCGTTAGCATGGGTATTGTGGATAATATTGTGGGAAAATGTAAGGTTTTGAAGCATTTTTTTGTATTGAAATTTTATATGATAAATATTTTTTTATTTGCAGATTTCGCATCAATTGTTGGTTTTTATGCTGTATCAATTCCATTTTTCGCCGATAATCATCCCTTGCTCTCGGGTGAAAATAGTGGACAACGTTTGCAGGTATGTTGTGGAGATTTTTTTTACCCCATGGGTGTAAGAGTAGGTCACCTCCCCGTTGGTGCACCCTGGGTAACGCTAAATGACCTACATGGCCTACACGGCTAGTTTCTTGTATTGTCGGTTCTACGAGAACGGTACCAGTACTTGTGCTGTACCCATCGTGCCGAAACGACCCGGGCCGTTTTCTTATATCGAACCGGTCAAGAGCAATACACTCGGGGTGACCCTGTCTGACATTTGGGCAGGGCTACGCCTCGCTACAACAACAACAACACCAACATGCAAGCATGAAATTATTGCCAGCTAATGTCTACTGTCTGCGGTTTAGAAATTCTTTATCTCCTTGGTTCGATGACCATTAGCCGATGAAAAATTTCTAAACAAAAGAAGCGAATTGACAAGGCCCTTCAGCAAGGCTGAAATTGCACAATAATTGTTGCTTGTAATTGTTGTAGCTTTTCCAACTTGTTCGCGCATAATCAAAAATAATAATTTTAGAAAAATTACTCAACACGGTCAAAAGTCCACTAATATTTTATTTTATTTTTTATTACTATACTGTTTTTTCTTCTGTATATCTCCAATTTATTTACAACTTTTTCTTCTCTCTGCAGGCATACTACACTTATGGCCGCATGTTGGTGAAATTAGCCGAAGCAATCGGTCGCTTGGTTTTGGCCGGACGTGAAATGTCACGCTTGGCTGGTAAGATACTATTGCATAACTCTCTATATGTGCCGTTTTAAACTAAATACTCTCTGCTTTTATCCCTTGACAGGTTTTACAGCGCGCGTAACCGAATTAATCAAAGTATTGGGTGATTTAAATAAGGGACGTTATGAGCGCACAATGGTGAATAATATTTTGAATGGTGATAATACATTTGGTCCAAATAAAGGCCTTTTATGTTTCATGGATAATATAATTAAATTTGAAAAAGTGCCACTTGTAACACCAAATGGTGATGTGCTCGTCAAGGAGCTGACGTTCGAAGTGAAGTGAGTAGAAATAGTGGATTTGTATGGGGCTTTCCATGTCTAATCAGATACTTTTTTGCAATTTTTGCAAAAATGGAAACATTTTGGACTTTTTCCAAATCATTTTGGAACTTTTTCGGGATTGTTTTGGAACCTTTTGTTGGACCTTTTTGAGGTCATGTCGGGATTTTTTTTTTTACCTTTTTAAGATTATTCGAAGCTTTTTCAGGCCATTTTTGGGATCATTTGGGGACCTTTACCCTTTTTTGAAAACATTTCGGAACCCTTTGGTATAATTTCGGGATTTGCAATTTTTTGGAATCTATTCGGGATTAACATAGGAATTTGTTTAAGGTAATTTCTGGACCTTTTTCGAATCGTTTTGGGATTTTTTTAATCATTTTGGGATTTTTTTGTTGGTCATTTTTAGACCTATCTGGCTTATTTTGGCATTGTTTTTCGGAATCATCTCGCCCTTTTTTACATAATTTCTGAGTTTTTTCGGGTTCATATCGCGACTTCTTTGCGATCATTCCAGCGTTTATACGGCTTCTTTGGGATATTTTCGGGATCATACCAGGACTCCTTTGGGCTCATTCGTGAAGTTTCTTGGAATCATTTGAGGTGTTTTTGGGATCATTCCGATTTTTTTTTGGATTTCGTGACTTTTTCGAGCTTGTTTTGGGATTGTTCTCGCTTTAGTTTTGGGCCTTTCCGGGCTTGTCTTCGGATCATATCGAGACTATTAAGGGATTGTTTGTGGGCTCATTTCGAGACTTTTTGGGATGGTTTTTAATTAACTTCGCGATTGTTTTCGGGTCCTTTTCGAAATTCTTTTCCGATAATTTCCGAATCATTTTAGGATTATTATCCGATTATTTTTCGGACCATTTCGGTTTTGTTTTGCAGGTTGATTTCGAGAGTTTTCGAGATGGTTTTCTTAATATTTCCGGTTAATTTCAAGAATTTTAAGAATTGATCATTTCAGATAATTTCGATTTTTCAAAATAATTTCGGACTAGTTGCGGAACTTTTTCGGAATGGAATTGTTTTCGGATTATTTCGTGATCATTGGTGGATTCTTTTGTTATTGCTTTCTGATTATTTCTGGATTGCTTTCGGTATCTTTTCGAGATTTATCGGCATTGTTTTAGGAATAATTTCTGCACTCTTTCGGGATTTTTTTTGAAAGAATTTCAAGACTTTTTTGGGATAGTTTTTCGATAATTTGGAACCACTCCGGACTTTTTCGGTATTGTTTTTGGATCATTTCGAGACCATTTCGGGTTTTTTGTACGAATTATCTTCGGGACTTTTTCGGAGCTGTTTTCGGAAATATTTTTTATTTCGTGATCATTTTCGGATTTTTTGCAAGATTGGTTCGGATAATTTCGGGATATAATTCGGAACTTTTTGGAAATTGTTTTCCGATCGTTTCGGGATCATTTTTGGAATTTTTCGGGATAATTTTTCGATTATTTCAGGATCATTTTTGGGGTTTTTCCAAAACTTTGGATCATTTCGCTATTATGGAATAGTTTCTGAATTTTTTGGAAATTGTTTTTCGATCATTTCGAGGATCAGCTCCGAACTAAAAAACACGTTCCGAAAATATTGCCCAAATAATTCCAAAAATAATCCTGAAAGTCTCGAAATTATGCCTTTTTTCTTTGGGAGAAGTTTGTCTTATAATAAAAAGGAACACAAAAAATCATTAAAATCAGAAGGGGATGATTGACATGGAATGACCCTATTATATCATATCAATTCATAATATTTAATTTATTTTTTTTACAGATCCGGTATGAATGTGCTGGTATGTGGTCCCAATGGCTGCGGTAAATCTAGTTTATTCCGTATACTTGGCGAGCTATGGCCAACATGGGGTGGTAAACTAACAAAACCACCACGTGGTAAACTCTTTTATATACCACAACGTCCATATATGACATTGGGCTCATTACGTGATCAGGTATGTGCCCTTTCATTAGTTTTAAATATTACCCACACTAAAAATATTTATTTCTCCCATCTTCTAGATAATCTATCCACACACACGCGATGATATGATACGGTCTGGCAAGTGTGATGAAGATCTAATGAAATATTTAGATATTGTACAACTCACTTATTTGGAACAACGCGAAAATGGTTTGAATGCCATTGAGGATTGGATTGATGTGTTATCGGGTGGTGAGAAGCAACGTATCGCTATGGCGCGTCTCTTCTATCATAGTCCACAATTTGCTATACTCGACGAGTGTACAAGTGCCGTCTCAGTCGATGTCGAAGGTCAAATGTATAGCTATTGCCGTGAAGCTGGCATCACACTCTTCACAGTGTCACATCGTAAATCACTATGGACGCATCACGATTATTATTTGCAATTTGATGGGCGTGGCACTTACGAATTTGCGGCAATCGATCAAGCGAAAGAACATTTTGGCTCATAAGAAAATATAGTCTTTTAAAATATCGTAGTTAAAATATGAAAAAAAAAAAATGTAAACGTGAACAATGCAAAAATCGCTAGATATACAGATTTATGTATATGTATTTGTATGGACATGCTCTTACATGTGTAGAAAATGAAAAGTATTTGAGGAATTATTTTAATTTTGTACATAACAAAAAAAAAATGTAAATGTATCTTGCGATATATGGGTTATATCGTTACTTTCATTCACATAGGCCCTAATTGACACATTTTTCGAAAATACTTTTTCACATATTTATACAAATATAACGGAGATATTCCAAAATTTACAAAGCTATATTTGCATGCGTTCTTGCTTCTCCTGTAAAATTTTTTTTTATGTCAGTTAGGACCTTTGTGAATTTAGTTAACGATATGTACATTCGACTGGACTAATAAAACATTTTTTTTTTTTTTTTAATTATATTGCATCTGGAAATGTAGACGATTTTCTTATTCATCTATTATTTTCTTATCCTATGCGTCATCTTCCTCTTTTTCTTTATTTTCCTCTTCCATATACAGGCGGATTCTAATTTCTTCCCTCGGATTTTTTTATTCCCTAGAAAAAGTTCCGCTAATTAGTTTCTCTAGGGAGAATATTTAGAGAAGCCGAATATTATCCGGACTATTTCGCGATTCTTCGGAATCGGTTCGAACTTTTTTGCGATCATTTCGGAGCCTTTTTCAGATCATTTCGGGAATTTTTCGGAATTATTTTGGGACTTTTTTTAGGTTCATTTCGGAATATTTTCGAAAACGTATCGGAACCTTTTGTGACCTTTTGGGATGATTTCTGGACTTTTTTTCGAACCTTTTTGTGCCACTTTTAGGATTATTTCGGGGCATTTTTAATATCATTTTGAGAATTTTTGTGCTTTTTTGGTATAATTTTGGCATTGTTTTGGAAACAACTCGAGACTTTTATGGTATCATTTCAGGACTTTATTCGGAAAGTTTCGAGAATTTTTTTTGGATTATGTTGGCATTATTTTTTGGATAATTTCGGGAATTCTTAGGGATATATTCGGCATCAATTTGCACTTTTTAGCGACATATTTCAAAATAATTTCTGGATTACTTTAGAATTATTCCGGGACTATTCTCGATTTTTTTTGGACAACTTTGGGATTTTGGGAAATTTTGACATAATTTTTTCGGATTGACCTTCTTTGTTATATTTTTCAAATCAGTTCGGGATTTTTTTTTGCGATATCTTTGCGAGTTTTTTTTAGACAATTTCTGGACTTTTCAGGATCATTGCTGGATTTTTCAGACCATTTCAGAAGTTTGTTTAGGATCATTTCGAAATTTTTATTTCGAGACTTTTTTTTGGCATTTATTGGATTATTTGGAGACTTTTTTGAAACTCTTTCGAGAGCAATTCGCACTTGTTAGGGGACTTTCTTTGCGATGTTTTCAAAATAATTTCGGTATTTTTTCGGGATCATTTTTCTCAGGGTTGTTCCCGAAGTTTCTTGAAGCCAGTTGGGGGTTTTTAGAGCCATTTCATAAATTTCTTCGAATCGTTTCGGGACCATTTCGAGTTGATTTTTTTTTGGGTACAAAGCGAGACTTCTTTCTTACGTTGTTGTTTAACGAAAGTGTTTTTAGTATCCTAGTTTTAGGTGTTTAGGTGCAAAAATAAAAAAAATTGTTTAGTATTAGATGGTGATCTTTTTTTTTGCTTTTTATAATTGAGCTGTGCATTTTTTTTTTTTAATTTTTTTTTTCTTATGTAAATCGGTGCTGGCGGTAAACGTGTAGAAGCTGTTAGTTATTTAAATTGCAAACTTTAATATTGTATTTTTTTTTTGTTTGCTGGTCTTCTTTAAGTTTATTTTATCTAGACATTTAGCTATTGTATGTATGCTACATACAAAAATGTGTAATACAATTTTGCATTTGAAATTATGCAATCAAATAAAATAAAAATAAATGATGTTAACTTTACTATGTAATTATTCTTTTACGTATATTTATGCCCTACTATATTGTAAAAAAAAAAAATAAATAAATAAACATTGTGTAAACTTATTAAATTATGCAATAATAAATCAAAAATCATTATATTAAAAGTAATCAAATTTTTTGTATAACTGAATTTAGAGAGAAGAGGGGAGGGGGATTTTTTGAAATTGTGTTTTGTGCTCAGCTTTTTTCGGGAATAAAATTAAACACATGTTCTCCTTTTTTTTATATTCCTTTATTACATAAGTACGTACATATTCAGTTAAGTATTATTATTATTATTTTTTTTTTTTTTTGTTTATTTTTTCTGACATATAGTTTTTTCATTTACCTTAAATACAAATACTAGTTTTTTTTTAAATTTTTTATTAAGATTAATATGTTTATTTGTCATTTAGAAATTTCGTTTTGCTTTGATATTTCGACGTTTGAAATTTTTCTTGAGATTTTTTTTGTATGGAAAACCACTTTCAAACTTCGATCTTCGAAAGCTCGAAACTTACTTCAAAAAACGGGGAGCGCCATTTTTTTACTGTCTCTCTCTCTCATAAAAGTTGGTTTGGTCCCACATTCAGCCGGCTGCTGTACAGTGTTATTGTTTTCTATTTTTTTTTACTATTTTTTGAAATAGTTTTTAATGCGTTTTTAAGTTAAACCATTTTTTCTTAATTTTTCTTATTTTTTTTTTACAAACCTATTTTTGTTTGTTCCAATCATATTTCGACAATATTCAAATTGATGCTGCATATTAACAAATGGCAAAAATTTCACTAAAAGTAATTGTAAAATATATTTTTTAAAGCAAACATTTTTTGGTATAAAAAAAATTTACTACTTTTTTCACTAATTTTTTAACAAAAAAATATTTATTATATTTAGTTTTGCTACTTTCGCCAATAGAATAATTTTCCTATAAAGTCCAATGTTGATATATATGTATGAAGTCGAGGATTATCATTCGAGTGAAAGTGAAATACAGGGTCCGAATCGTGACATCCGTGATCGTACAACTCGTCACGTAAAATTTTGTATTTCGGATTACCACTTACGTGAACGTACAACTTCTATCGTAGTTTCGTATTTTTACATACGTGTCCGAGTTACTGAAGGTATTAAAAACTTTGTGAACTGAAAATAAATGACGTTTCGTTTGCTATCGTATCTAACAATCCCATTTCACTTATACGACTGACGTATCACAGAATTTTCTCTCGTGTGGTTTTCGATTCGTGATCGTATGTAACGATTCGACCCCAGAACATGCCAGTATTACTATCGTGAACGTGTGATCGCTATCCTAATTATTCCCGTTAGATGGCGCTGAAGTCGCTATATTTTTAAAACTAGTAATCATGATCCGACCGAAAACCATTTATGCTGCGTTTATGTAAGTTTCCGAAACAAAGTCGCGTGAAATTTCATCTAAACGGACGACACCGAGCGAGATCTGTCAAAATCACCGACTAAATCGAAAAAAAACCAGCTCTGGTCCCACCCTGTTGATGGTGTTTTCGGAATGATCATGGACACTAGGCACGGCTAACAACAACAGCAACAACCACGCGAAACAGCTCCATGATGTTTTAACACCAAGATCCTCATGTAAGTTTAAGGGGCAGTTCTGCAGAATTGGACCTGTAAGGCGGTTAACGGTCTAGGCGAGCACTACCACCTCTTTTAGCAATAACCGAAAGGTCCTTTCCATTTCTCTTCTAACAATTTTCCGTCCGATATGAAGCCTTGTTCTTTGATTCGCATAACATTATCTAGCCAGCATATCCGTTGAACTTCAACTCGATTAAATATTTCATATGTAATCCAATCGACTTTCTAATCTGCTCTTGATTTTGAGCCATGCATCAGACTTAAATTATCATTAGCCTATTTAGCCTAAAGGAGCATTTGCTAGATCCTTGAAGATATTAAACCGCCACCCTCGGTTACTAGGGCTTTTAGGTATGCGCCATCAACGAACGATCTTTGTTTCTAAAGGAAAAAAGTACCTTCCCAACTAACCATTAAGTTAGATATCGATTAGAGGCAAGTAGATTAGATAACTAGCCCTATTCTCTAATGTCCAACGTTGGAGAACGACTCAAGAAACACTTGAGATACATGGTGTTCTCAAGAAACATGGAGCATAATTCTCAAATCTAGAAAATCATAGTTCTCCAATCGAGTTCTAATGTCATTCTCTAATGGAATTCGAATGTGAAAAGAACTTGCATTGTTACTCGAATCGATTTCTAGTGTATTCATTTAGTATTTTTCTCGACTAAAGAATTAGGCTAGTTATCTAATGTGGCAGTCGATATTTCTCTAACGTTAGATACTGTGTTTGCGGCTGTTTTACCAAACATACTTATGAACCTCTGCGGGTTAGGGGTTTAGAATATGCCCGAGGTAGGCATACCGGTCGTAATATGCACATAGGTAATGATGTGCTAACTCGTAGGTTGATCTACCGATTTGATGCCTCTCACTACCCATCTTCTCCTTAATCACGGATGGAGGGATGACGCGGCCTAGAAGGTTCCACTGGTCATAAAAAATCGCTACCACGACAGTCGGGCGGTACCGCAGCGTACCGGGTTCATATCCGGACTGTCAATTTCGGCATCACTCCCAAAACGTTCGGGGAGTGTTCTTGCTGTTAACAACAACAACAACAACAACAACAACAACAGCAAGGACTTCAGCACCCCTTTCAAAAATCGACAAATTCTCGATTTTAATGTCGTCACACTCGACTCGACTCGATTCAAAATTGAAAAAAAAGCAAGTGAGAAAATAAATTGAAAAATAAAATTTTATTACCGAAACAAAAGAAAATGAGTGTGACGTCTATATATGACGTCTAATCGACTATTTCAGTCGAGACGATCGATCGAATTGAGTTACAGAAACGCAGTACAGAGTACTCTTAAGTATACTCATAGAGTTGATTGGATAAAAGTTGCTCTGTGAGTCTTTAGGCAGCATTGATGCATTATTCCACTTCTGAATGATATAAATGAGTACAAGTGTACTCTATTCCACTTCTGAATGATGTTTTTCACTTCGTTGGTTGAGGTTAGTCCATACTTAACGTTTCCAATACGAGCACCAAGAAAATAAGCTTCCTATTGTCCTTTTGGAAAGTTGTTTTCGAAACATATCGGCTACTCGCGAGTCGCTCGTCGAACTTAAACTCTCGACTTTTCGCAATTATCACTTGTGTTCGATTAGAAGTCGTAAGCGCTAGTATGAACTTGATCTGTTACTTTGAAATTTTATTCGAAATAGATAATGTACTTTTTTAGTACTAAAAGTTTGAATTCGGAAAAAATTTCCTACCTACATATTTTATAGTTTCAGAAGTTCAAATACCACTCGCACACTATCTGACATTTCTACCACAAAAACGACAACAATAACAAAAAATTGAGGTTCCTATTGGCCTCTTGGAAAGTTGTTTTCGAAACATAAAGTATGAATTACGATTTCTCAAATATGTTCGGAGAGGAATTTCTTGCGAATGTCGGCTTCTCGCGAGTCTCTCGTCGAACTTGAACTCCCGACTTTTCGCAATTATCACTTGTGTTCGAGTAGAAGGCGTAAGCGCTAGTATGAACTTGATCTGTTACTTTGAAATTTTATTCGAAATGGGTAATGTACTTTTTTAGTACTAAAAGTTCTAATTCGGAAAAAATGTCCTACCTACATATTTTATAGTTTCAGAAGTTCAAATACTATTCGCACACGGTCTGAAATTTCTATCACAAAAACGACAACAATAACAAAAAATTTAGGTTCCTATTGGCCTCTTGGAAAGTTGTTTTCGAAACATAAAGTATGAATTACGATTTCTCAAATATGTTCGGAGAGGAATTTCTTGCGAATGTCGGCTTCTCGCCAGTCTCTCGTCGAACTTGAACTCTCGACTTATCAACTCTCGAAATTCTCGCTTGTTTTCGAGAAGAAGTCGTAAGCTCTAGTATGACCCTTACTTTGAAATTTTTTTCGAAGTAATATACCTTTTTTAGTACTAAAAGTTCGAAGTCGAAAAATATTTACTAACCACCTATTTCATATTGTCAAATACTACCACTTGCACACTGTATGACATTTCTAACACAAAAACAACAACAATAACTAGTTGGCCACATTTTAAATAAATAAAACTATTTTTGTTTTTTTTTTCTTCAAACTAATTATACCATTTCACTAAATTTTATTTTTTTTTTTTTTAATTTTATAACATATATTATGTATGTATTTAAGTAAGTATATTAATAGATGTATGTATGTATTTATATACTAACGAAAATTTGACACAAAAATTGCAAATTAAATTAACAAAATTGCAATATAAAGCGGGAATAATTTTCAATTAGAAAGGCGACACAAGGATACAATTACAATATATAATAATAATAATAAAGATATATAGAATGAAAAACATAAAAACCAAATGAATGAAAAACAAAAACAGAAATACAGAGAAAAAAGACCAAATCGAATTTTAATAATAATAATAAAACAATAGACCAATTACTTCACTAATTATGTATGTATAATAATAACTAAGCTTTAACACAACGCGGTTTAAAAATATTATATATATTTTTTTTTTTTTTTTTTTTAGTGTAAAAAAAAACAAATATTTATGTTGTATAGAAATAAAAGTTGCGATTTCATTTTTTTTAACAATAAAACTAGGTAGATATTTCTACAAACAATTATTGTTTAATTTAAAAAACATAAATGAACTTCGAAACTTTACTGCATAGTTGGTAATTAAAAATATTGGGGTACTAAAAAAAATTTAAAGCGCAACATACATTTTTATGTTTTTTTTTTTAATATTGGTTTGTATTTAATTGTATGCAAATTATAATTAAGTATTATTTTATAAGTAGTTCAAATCAACATTTTTTAGTTTTTTCTGTTATGTTTTTTTTTTTACTAATAAGAAATTCATTATGAATTAGTAAATTTATAAATTTTTTTTTTTACTAACAAAATTACAAAAACTTTTCTGCAAAATAGTTTGACCATTGAAAAAAGAAGCAAATACATTAACATATAGTACATATTCATATGTATGTTTTACTACTGGGGTGTGCTCTTAAAACCAACATACACAAATGAATCATAAACAAAAACAAACAAACAAACAAACAACTGTATATAGACGACAGTAAACGATTGCACAATTCTTATTACATACAGACGACATACACAAAATTATTGTTTTACTTTTTAGTATTTAATATTGTTTTTTTAGTACTAAATTTAAGTACTAAAAATCAGATTTTTATACTTCAGTACTAAAACTTTTTCGTTTTATTTTTGTATTAAATCTTGTTTCATTTTTTAGTACATGAAAACTTTTGTTAAATTTTTTTTTACTAAAAATTGTTTAATTTTTTAGTACATGAACATTTTTTACTAAAAAATTATTGTTTAATTTTTCAATACTAAATTTTTTGTTGTGTGCTTTTTTTATTACAATTTAGTTGTTTTCCTTTTTAGTACTAAATAATTTGTTTTATTTTTTTAGTACTCAACAATCTTCTAAATTATATAGTCTACTAAATAATAAAACAATAATTGTTTAGTATTAAAAAAAAATCAATAACTTTTTTGTAAAAAAAAGCAATATTTTTAGTACTAAGAAAAGGTTTTTATTGTTAATTTTTTAGTACTAAACAATTATTGTTAATTTTTTCACTAAATTTTTTGTTTTGTTCTATTTTTTAGTACTAGAATTGCTGTTTTACTTTTTAGTACTAAGCAATTTTTTTTTGTACTAAAAAATATTTTTTCAAATTATTCATACAAGAAAATCGTTTTATTTTTTAGTATCTACTAATAACTGCTGAGTACTAAACAAATTCAATAATTATTTTGTACAAAAACAACAAAACTTTAGTAATAAAAATAAATTTTTTTAACTATTGTTTTAAATGTTTAGTACTAAACAATTTAAGTTTTATTTTTTAGTACTAAAAAATTGTTTTCTTAAATTTTTTTTAGTACTAATTGTTGTAACTTGTGTTATGCTAAATTTTTATACGTTTGAAACATTACAAGCTAAAAAATGTTTCGCAAAAATTTTGAGCTGCTAATAGGAAAAATCAAGTTTTAGAGAATACTTAAAGAAATTTCAATTTGGAAAAAATAATGGGAGCGCTTATTAAAGTATGCTACATATATAAAAACGCGCTTGCGATTGGCACAAATTGAAATTCAGTGCCTAGCTGTGGCTGCTAAGTGCTGTAATTTGTTCATCTTCGAAAATAGAATTTTAAATGCAAAGATTTCAAACGAGCTTTTTGTTTGTATGATTGCAGAGTAAACGATTTAATAGTTTTTTCAAATGAAATCAAATATAATAATAATTTCGAACTTGAGCTACTTTTTCGAAGTTCAGAAAAAATATGGAGCAATAACAGAACTTTGAAAGCTATGTACAAAAAATGTAACACATTCATAAACAAACAAAAAATGAAGTAAACAAAACTTTTGAACTTCGGAAAAATTCGAACATAAAAATAAAATTTTCGAACATAAAAAAAATTAAAACGGTATATAAATTTAGCACACATTAAAAATCAAACATAAAATGAAATTAACAAACTTTTTTGAACTTCGAAAAGATAATAAGTTCGAAATCAAGATACTCTTTGAAACTTAAATTTCAGCAACTTTTACGAACTTCCAAAAACATGTAAATTCGAACTCGTGGTTAAAGTGGTAGGTCAAGCCGATTGGTCCCTAAAATTAGTGTTCTTTCTTTACCAAAAAATATAAAAAAGGGTATTCAAAAATGCACTATTATGCGTTTAATCGAAATTTATCAAGCCGCGAAACTAAAAAAAAAGAAAAAAATTTAATTGTGATAAAACTAGCACGATTTTCGAAAGTAAACAAAAAAAAGATTTAAATAGTCATACAATTTTCGATATTTTCGAAGTCAGCCAGACACTGCAAGAAATAAATATAAGCTTATAATTGATAGCGGTAATAACTCACTCTTGTTACAAGCAATTTCAAAAATTCCTATAATTAATTTATAAATAACTCACTGGTAAAAATTTGCCATTTTTGCAAAGCTAATGACATTGCGCAAAGATTTTCGGTACGATATTCATTGAGAGATAATGATTTCAGGGATTTAGTGTAGCTGTCGTCAGTATTCAAGTTTATTTAATGCTCTCGGTGTGAGCAAAAAATATTTCGAAAATTCAACTATATCTACTACTACATAGATTTCGTATAAGAAAAAATGTGCAGGCAGGTTTTGTAAGCTCTTCTTTTAAATTAAATGCTTTTTTTTCAACTGTAAAATTTTGTTTTTATAATTCATCTAAAAAGTGTTCTAAAAATAATCATCACTTCATATTTCTTATAATCCTAAACAAGTTCGAAAATCCCAAGATAATAGCTCAAAAAAAAAAAAAAAAAAAAAAAATCGCGCTTTTTCATTTTATAACCTGCCTGTGTCTCACGTTTGTTTTTATGTACTTCCGTTTCTGTGCCGCTACAGTTTCTTAAAATTTATATATGTATATATTAAATTTAACTAACCAATTTTCTCTAAAAGTCTGTTTTTAGAATTTTGTGTGAATTAAATATGTGTTTTGAGTGCATTTTTTGTTTGTTTGCAATTTTGTCTACAGTTCCAAATTTTTACTACTTATAAAGTAAAAAATACAAAATTAACATTTTTTAATTATTTATGTTTTTATATAACAAAAAAAAAAGAAATTCATTACATATTTGTTTAATTAATATTAATTTTTTTATCAAATAATGTTAAATTTTATAACATGATTTTCATTGAAATGCGCACACGCAAAAGATAAATTCATTTCATTTGTATTTCAAAGTTTTTGTGGTTTGCGTTTTGTTTATGAAAATGTGCGAGTAAAAAGTGGACGTAGTTTTCATACAAGAAAAAGGGAGATTTATAAAATGAGTGATAAAAAGGGGGATGAGTAAAAATTATAGTAAGGGTTAAAATAAATGCTCAGTAAAAGGTAGACAAATCTTTTTTTAAATTTTTTAGTACTAAGCATTGTTGTTTATTTTTTGTACTAAAAATGGTTTTATTTTTTAGAAGTTAATTTTTTTCTTTTTAGTACTAAACATTTTGTTTCATTTTTTAGTACATAGCATTTTTTTTAATTTTTAAATTCTAAATTTTTTGCTTTTTCTTTTTTTTTAGTCCTAAAAATTGTATGTTTTTTTAACTCCAAAAACTAACTAAAGAAGTACTAAAAATATTTTTTAAGGATTTATACTAAAAAATTGTTTTAAATTTTAGTACTAATAAAACAAAAATAGTTTAGTACTAAAAAAAATAAATCAAAAATTTTTTCTACAAAAAAAAAATATTGTTTATTTTAGCAAAAAGGTGTAAAAGGTAGATGACACGTTTTTTCAATTAAAAGATGGAAGTATAGTTACTTTAGTAGCGATATTTCTTCTTTTGAATTAAAAGAGGGATTTGTCCACCTTTCACTCCATTTTGCCAAGGTAGACAAGTCTTTTTTTTAATTTTTTAGAACTAAGCATTGTTGTTTATTTTTTGTACTAAAAATTGTTTTATTTTTAAGAAGTTAATTTTTTTTAGTACTAAAAATTATTGCTTTATTTTTAGTTCCGAAAAATTGTTTCATTTTTCGAGTACCTAGCATTTTTTTAAATTTTTTTACTGCAAAATTTTTTGCTTGTTCGATTTTAGTACTAAAAATGGTTAATTTATTATTTAGTACTAAACAATTTTTTTTAACACCAAAAACTATGATTTCTTTAGTACTAAAAATATATTTGAAGTATTTATACTAGAAAGTACTTTTTTAGGTATTTATACTAAAAAATTGTTTTAACTTTTAGTACTAGTAAAACCAAAAAAAGTTTAGTATTAATAATTTTTTTGTTACAAAAAATATCCAGCTTTGACTGAAAATTTTTTAAACCCTGTTTTGTTAAAAACCCCAAATAACATTTCTGTCTTTTGACTGAAAAAAAAAACGATTTGCCCACCTTAGCCTGAAAATATTTTTACCCCTGATTTGCTAAAAACCAGCCATTTATCGATTTTAATTGAACAATTTTTTTACCCCTTTTTAAAAAAACGACACTTCTCCCTTTCAGCTGAAAAGTAGATTGTCTACTTTTTACTGAAAGTTTTTTTTATTCCTTTTTGCTAAAATAAACGTTTTTTCTCCCTTTAATTTTAAAAACGAGTTGTCTATTTTTTACTGAACAATTTTGTTTACCACTTTTTGTTTGCAAAAACCATATTTATCCTTTTTAGTTAAAAAAAACCATTTGTCTACCTTTTACTGAAATAATTTTTTTGTTCACTTTTTACTGAGAAATTATTTTAACCCTCTTTACTAAACATTTTATTAGTTTCCCTTTTACTTGCATGAAAAATATGTTTCTTTTTTTATCCCAGCCTTTCAAATATGTTTTTAAGATTTCATTTAGTATGTTGTATGCTTGATTTTCTTTCAGTGTATACAAATTCATGTTAGTTAATGTTTTCGAAAGCATTCATAGCACAAGTAATTCAATTCATTATTTATTTTTTTAACTAAGTTCTGCATTTTCAGTTTTTAAATGTTTTTCTCTTTCAAAATTTTTGCACAAAAGCTTTGAGATTTTTTTTTTCATTTGGTAAAATAAATTCCTATTGCATAAACTAATAAATGCTATCAGTTAGGTTATATTAATATGTATGTAGTAAGTAAGTTTAAATTGGGGATGTGTTTTGTTGGTTCTGCTTGCTTGGAAAAAATGTGCTGCTGGCTTAGCTGCGCATGCGTGGCATAGCCTCCTGCTCTCCTCTCTTTCGCCATGTAGTCTCGTTTCATTTAAGCTGCTGTGTCCACCTCCTCGACAATATGATTGGGTGATACTTCACTGGGTGTTGCTTTATTATTGGCACTACTATTGCTGGCTGCGGCCAACTGCGGTGTACTCAACGAGGATGAAGGTGCAGCTTTTGGTGTCGCCGCTGCATTTTTAGTATTCGTATTGTTTGCGCAAACAGTTGCAATGGTGGTGGTCGTGTTAGAGTCACTGACGCTAGTTGCACTTGCACTTATGATAGTGGCTGCTTTCGAAGTCGGTGACCCAACTGTCGCACGTGTTGCATATGGTGCTCCTTTCAACTTGCGTGCCTCACGCCGTTGCTTGCTCTGCAACATTACCTGACGTAGCTGATCGATTTTGGTTTTAGTTTTTGAATTTTCCAAATCGGTGATACATTTTTGGCACATTTGTTCCACTTCACGTTCAGCTGTGTCGCTGTTGTGGCGATAACGGCAGCTGCAGCTAGTGCGTTCCTCGGTTGCTGCTTCCTTGCAACAGGCATGACTGCTGCTGCGCGTCGAAGAGGATTTGCTGCTGCCAGCGTTGTGACCATTGCATTCGCCATAACTGCAGGCATTGTTGCTGCTGTGTTGTTGTTGTTGTTGTGATTTTAAACATTTAACACACGCATTTGTATGTTGTGACGTTGCGTGCTGGTGATGGTGATGATGATGATGGTGTTTCATGGTGAGCTGAAAGTAAAGAAGAAATGTATTTTTGAACCATAATTTGTATTATAATGGCGAAATTTTTCTTTTTCCAGAAAGTATTCGAAAACCATACATAAAAATACTGAAAAATCAAATTTCAAACAAAATCGAATTTCGGAAAAAATTCGAACTTAAGCTATTTTTTCGAACTTTGAAAAATTGTTTGAAATGGATACAAAAATTTAACACAAGTACTGTACGTATGTACATAATTTTAAAAAAATATAACTTCGAAAAAATAAAATTCGAAAAACTGTTTTCGAAATTAAAAAAAAAACTATTCGAAATTGATATAAAAATGTAATATATGTACATATTTAAGAACAACAAACAAGATTTAGCAACTATTTCCAGTTGAAAAAAAATTGGAACCACCAAAAATTGAATTTCGAAAAAATTCGAACTTAAGCAATTTTTTCGAACTTTCAAAAATTGTTTGAAATAGATACAAAATTTAAAACAAGTACCTATGTATGTACATAATTTTAGAAAAATCGAACTTCGAAAAAAAAAATCAAACTCGAAAAACGGGTTTCGAAATAAAAAAAAAAAACTATTCGAAATTGATATAAAAGAAAACAACGTACAAGATTTAGCAGCAATTTCCATATTGAGGTGCAAAAATAGCTCTTATTTATGTTTAAAAAATTTGAAACAGTACCCGTAGCTTTTCTCTGTGATTGCACTGTTTTATATAAAATAGCAAATTGAACGCGAGTAGCGTTTTCGAACTTCGGGAAAAAACCCGAACTCAAGCCAAATTTGCCAACTTGGAAAGTGTTCGATAAAGTATTTAAAAAAACAGGCTAGTATGTATTTGTGTCTTTTTTTAATCCAAGTCTTTGAACTTCGACAAAAAAATTCGAACCTGAAATTTTCGCGAAATATTTAAAATGGCAGGCAAGGATTTTTATATTTTTTGAATCAAAGTTTTAGCTTAGGCTTCGAAAAAAAATTCGAAATTCGCGCTCGAGCCAATTTTTCGAACTTCGAAAAAGATAAAAAAAATTAGGTTAGGACTTCTATATTATTTAGAAGTAGCTGCTCAAGAAATCTGGCACACACAAAAAAGCATTCGAACTTGAAGTTTTGGATTTTGGACTTCGATGTTCGATTGGATTTAACGCATGGAAAAAACATGTATCCAGTTGCCAGATCCGCCACTTTTTGTTTTATTTTTCAATGTGAAAATTTACATTTTCATGGACCAACAATTCTGGAATTCGAACTCGGACAGCAAGCTTCGAAAAATCTTTTCGAGCTTCGAGAAAATTTTTAGTCCTAACAACTTTTTCGTCCTTCGAAAATATGTTCGGAAAAGATTTAGAAATAAAATTAAAATGCAAACAACAAAATTCGAAATGAAACAAATTTGAAATTTAGGCAAAAAAAATCGTATTTGATGGAAAAATATTTGCTAATGGCTTTTCAAACACCAAAAGCTGGGACTTGGGTAAACTTCTAAAATAATTTAAACTCGAAAATTGTTCGAACTTCGAAAAAAAATTTCGAAATTCAAATTTTTTCTGTTCACCCTACATACATCAATATTTCAACTCACCTGCTTGCTGCTGCGCATGCCATGCACACTACCGCTGGCACCCGAAGAGCCTCCAACACCACCACTTGTTGCCGAGCCAGACGATGTACCTGGCGCCTCAAAGCTTATACGCGCACCACGACTATATTGCGGTGTAGCGCTCAACAAATCATTCAATATATGTATAACGGTAGAGATATCGCGTTTCGGACGTCCATAACGGTCTTGTAAAGCTGGATTTAGAGTGCCTGAGAAGGTACCAGAGTATATGCCTTTACCGTGATTCTTCATCGATTCAATAACAGCACCGGAACTGTTGCTTTTGCGTGAGGCGTCTTC
Source organism: Campiglossa producta (assembly GCA_964058755.1). Taxonomy (NCBI): domain Eukaryota; kingdom Metazoa; phylum Arthropoda; class Insecta; order Diptera; family Tephritidae; genus Campiglossa; species Campiglossa producta. The sequence goes on from CAXKVI010000005.1 coordinate 101,853,022, forward strand.
ACCAGCGCCAGCACTGCCTCCGGATAAATCAATCTTATTGGTGAAAACCTCTTTGGAAAGTTTACGTAGCGTCTGTGTTAGATTGCGTGAAGCTTCAGCGAGCGTGCGTGAGTCGGAAACAGCGACACCAGAATCATCGAGTGAGCTGGGGTTGCTGCTGGCACCGAGAGGTGTTGTAGCTGCTCCTGTTAGAGGAGCTTGTGTTGGAGCTGCTGTGGGTGGTGGTGCTCCTGCTGTAGTGCTTGTGGCTACGCGTGTCATACTGCTGTCCGCTTCACCGCCTAGACCACTATCATCCAAGCTACTCTGCTGTGTTTTTTGTGTTGTCAATGGAATGGGACGCGCCAGAGCGGTAGGGTGAGCTTTGGCGCGCGAAATGGGCGTTAGCGTCTTATGCTGTTGGTGTTGTAGTTGCTGCTGTGGATGATGGTGGTGATGATGATGATGATGGTGATGATGATAATGATGGCTACTGCTGCGATGCTTCGAACGTGTTATGGGATTATTAGCCGTCTTGTGTAGAGCAGCGACAGTAGGTGTGGAGGAACCTGCGATGAGTTTATGCAGTGAAGAACTGCTTGCCAACTGAGTTGGTGCTTGTGGGACAACAGCGTTCTCTGTAATCATTGACTCAGTAGTACTTGAAGGAACAACATGGGAAAGCTCTGCCGCAACGCCATTCGAATCTGTAGTATCCATGCAGGTGTCTTTGTCGTGTGATGACGAGGAGCCGCCGTTGAGACGTGTGCAAAGACACGAAGTAAGCTTAGCGGCGATGGGATCTGGACATGCTGTTTGGACTATGGTGCTGGTGCTGCTGTTGTGGTTTGCACTCTCGACGACTCCACCACCACCTACATTTTTGGTGATTGGTATACTTTTTATAGCCGCAGTTTTAATGGGACTCGAAACGAGATTCGAAAGCGATTTAATGGGCGATTGCTCGAGCAAAGCATTGCCGTTCTCTGCCGCATTGCCGTTCTCTGGATTTGTTTGCTGTGCAGTAGAGATGGTGCTGGAAGCAGGTGTAGACTGAAAGCTTGTAGGCGCTGAGCCTGCAGTGGAGTTGTTCGAAGCTAAAGAGGGCAGTGAGGAGCCGCTGCTAGTGCTGAGTGTGTTCGAGACGCACTGACGTAGCTGCTGCACCAGTGTTTGACCGACTGGTGCTGATGATGAGGTTAAGCGTGCAGGCTGTGACATAGCAATGCTCTTGACAATACTCTGCAGATTTTCATAATCACGCTTGCTTAGAAACGAACTGAGATCGGAGCTCTTGATAGCACCGCCAGCTGAAGATTTTATAGATGGGTGTGTGGAAGTGCTGACTGCACCGGTTGATGATGAACCTGCCGATATACGAGCTGAAGAAGATGCAGCAGAAGAGGAGGAAGAAACTGGCGCAGCAGACGCCGACGATCCGTTCTGATGTTGCTGCTGGTGATGATGGTGGTGGTGGTGATGATGATGGTGATTATGACCATGTCCGCCTGCAGCTAAAGCTGAACGATTATTACGCTGATTGGAACGTGCTCGCAGCGCTGATGAACCTGCGCCCCCTGCACAGCTGCTACTGGCGCCACCTGAGCTACCATTTGTTGTACTGCTGCTAGCTCCATTTGCTGGTATAACTGTGCTCAATTGCAACTGTATAAGCATCATATGATCACCGAGACGCATGCTCAAATTCAATGGCGTTTTGCCGCTAAGGAAATCGTTTACTTGTGAGTCGTTGAGCGACTCGAGCGCTTGCATGACGGTGTTCTCTGGACGTTGTGCCTGGAAAGAGAGGAAGAGAAAATTATTGATTTAAGTTGAGTAAAGCATTTTTCAGTTCGTAAATTGAGAGTAGAATAAATCCTGTAAAAATTAGCTCATAAACAGCTGGTGGTCGCACACGTTGGGAGGTGTGTCAGAGACGCTTACCGGCTTTTATACAGCCACTGGCACATAAAATGGAAATAAGTTGATTTAAAATTTTATTTCTCAAAAATAATAACTTCAAAGTAACTCGAAATCGGCGATAGTGACGGCAACTGACAATATGACACTTTGAAGTAATATTTACTACAAAGTTTTGATGCAATTTTTCTCAGAAAATGGTCTTACTCTATGATACATATATAACTTTAAAGTATTATTCCCCAAAAATAACCACTCCAAAGTAAATAAACTGGACGATAGCAACGTCTACTGACAATATGGAACTTTGAAGTAATATTTTATACAAAGTTCTGGGAGCAACTTCAAGTTGCAAATTTTTGAACAATTTTGGCAGCTTGGTAGAATATGAAAGCCTGAATTGTTCCTTTTCTCATTTAAGGTCAACAGTTACGGCAACTGACATAATGGAACTTTGAAGTCATATTTTTGGTCGACGCCCACTATGGACTCCAACTTTCATAAAAAACCTAACTTTTAAAAAGCTGTTTAGTAGTTTTCCTATCTCACTCATGGGCAAACTAACCTGTTCTGAAACTTTGCACTTGAACAGTGTGACTTTCGGAACTTGTTAGTAATATTTACTTTTAGGTTCAAGAAGCATCCCGTACTACGTTTAAAGCATAGTCCCATAAAATGTAATAATAAACAAAAATACATTTACAACAAAGAACCGAAACGTCTCACTAAAACTAGCAACCCCCCCATAAAACTTCGCTACTTTGAAGTGGCAGCTCAATAACTTCTAATTCATGGAGTTGCAGCTCAGGTAATGCTATGTACTTGATAATAGCCACATAACTTTAAAGCGACCAGTGATGGTCATCTTTACGTACAGCCAGCAAAAATTATTCAAAGTTGCTGTTACTACAAAGTCCCAAATTTCGTAAAATTGACTTCCTTGAGCTTGTCGTCACTGTTTTTGTTACTTTAGTTTAAGTTGTAGACTCTCTGTGGTAGTCGCTATTGCGAAATAGTCGCAAACTAGTAACGGCTACGTAAAAGTTACTTCAAAGTTGCCATCTCCGTTTAGGTTACTATTAGGAGCTCTCTGGCCGAAATACTGAGTAAGAAGGGTATACGGGTATTTGTTAAAAGTAAATAGTGTAAAAAAAATCTCACAAAAAAAGTTGACCTACCCCATTTCGTCTCCAAGCGACTGTCTGTTTGAATGTACCCACATCCGATTAGTGACAGGAAAAAAATGCAGGAGATAAAAACAAATATATACCAACACACAATCGTAACGTGTTACATAACTGCGAGAATAACAACAAAAATAAAAGAAAAAATAATGCGAAAAACACAGCATGTCTGTAGTTGGCACTTTTAATTAAAGTAACGGCATATATGAATGATCCACTGCCTGAGGCAAATTAATATAGCAAGGAGTAAGCCGGGCGGCGAGAGTTGACGCTGGCGTAGGTGGGTCAATGTCAGTGTCGTTAGTAAATAAGGCAGAGCTACATACATATATACAGTTGTATGTGCATATTCAGTTGCAAAATTGCAAAAATGTAAAACCACCGTCGTCAAATGATTTTATTCTGACTTGTCGTCAGACAGCAAGCGTGGCGAGTGTGGTTGTTTGTTACTCATCACGCACACCTCTACCTTATACTACACCTCCACCGCTCTAGTCATCCGATCATAGTCACGCCGTAAACATCTGAACATATTTAGTATATAGCGAACAAAATAAATATAACGCATTGCAATATCTTAATGAATTTAATGGTGAATGTGGGCGTGTGCGAATATTAGGGTGGCACGATTTGTTTGTCATTAAAAGCAGAAAAAATGCCAAGGAATCCCACCACATCGCTGAAACTAGCAAATCCTCTACAAAGATTTGACAACTTTGAAGTGGCATGTCAGTAACTTCTAAATCATGGAATGTGTGTGAAGTGTCAGTTCAAGTAAAACGTTGGTCTTTATTACAGTTAATTCTTGATAGCCACTTTTAAGTTTCCACTGGTGTTAGTCGTTACAGCGCAGCCACCAAAAATTATTTAAAGTTGCTGTTACTACAAAGTCCCAAAGTAGTTCCTTCAATTTAATTTATTAAACATTTTCATTGTTGAAATATTACAATGGTTAAACTTTTTTTGGTAAATTTATGTATAACCCTAGCATCACGTATGCATTGCGCAAACAAATTTTCATTGCCAATAAATACACACCCACCACAAATTTATTTAATATATATATTGGCTAATAAATAGTCAGTAAATATGTTCATACGCTATAACCGAGAGAAAGCAGTTAGTATATGGGCCATACTAAGTAAGTAATTGAATAAATATTGATTTAGTGATAGTAACAAAATTCGAACGCAAATTTTGAAAATATCTACATTTTTCATCAGAAATTTCAAAATTTGTTTCCAAAACTTACTTACTTAAAATAGTTAGTCTTTAACAGCCTAGGCGATTTTGGCTGTCCAAAACTAGTAATGACTAAAATCTTTGGATTCTTTTCTTAATTCATTTTATAGGTCTTCATCAGAAACTTATAACTCAAATATTAAAAAATAAGTAAAAAAAAGTAAGCATAAAATAATCATGTTATTAAAAAGAATAAAGTTAACCAAACTATTAATGCGGATAAAAAAGTTTAAATTAATCAAAGAAAAATTAAAGTTAGTCAAAAAATTAAAATTAAGAAACAATTAAAATTATTCAAACAACTAAAATTAATCAAGCAATCTGAATTAATCATTAAAGTAAAATTAACAAACAATTAAAATTAATCAAACAACTAAAATTGATCAAATAATCAAAATTAATACAAACCATCAAAATTAATCAAATAATCAAAATTAATCAAGCAACTAAAATTAACCAAATAATCAAAATTAATCAAACAACTAAAATTAATCAGACAAATAAAATTAATCAAGCAACTAAAATTAATCTATCAACTTAAATTAATCAAGCAGCTAAAATAAATCATTCTAGCAAAATTAATCAAGCAACTAAAATTAATCAAACAAACAAAATTAATCAAATAATCAAAATTAATAAAACAACTAAAATTAATCACACAATCACAATTAATCAAAAAATCAAAATTAATCAAACAATCAAAATAATATAACAACTAAAATTAATCAAGCAACTAAAATTAATCAAACAAGCAAAATTAATCAAAATTAATAAAACAACTAAAATTAATCACACAATCACAATTAATCAAACAACTAAAATTAATCAAACAATCAAAATTAATCATTAAACTAAAAAAAACATTCAAAATTAATCAAACAATCAAAATTAAACAAACAACTAAGATTAATCAAACAATCACAATTAATCAAAAAATTAAAATAATCAAAACAATTGAAATTAATCAAACAGCAAAAATTAATCAACCAATCAAAATTAATCAATCAACTAAAATTAACAAACATTCAAAATTAATCAAGCAACTAAAACTAAGCAAACAATCTTAATCAAACAACTAAAATTAATCAAACAATCAAAATTAATAATTAAACTAAAATAAACAAACATTCAATTTTAATCAATCAAATAAACTAAAATTAATCAAACTATCAAAATGAATCGAAAAATTCAAATAATCAAAACAATTATAATTAATCAAATATTTATCATGAAAATGGGTTAGCTACTGGATATTAAATAATCATAAATAATCTTAATCATTTGAGCTTGTTTTGTTAAATTTCCACTGAGTTTGGACTCATGTGACGGTGATCTACATATGTATCTATTACTCTTCAAGAAAGGATTATCCGCTCTGCATCATTACTTTTTATAACCCAAACGCCTATAAAATAGTAAAAACCTAAGCTTTACGGTCTTTTATCGCCAGTTTAATCATAAAAATCTCATTAATTGCTTAAAGCTGTGCGCTTCAAAGGGAAAAAGCTCATTAAATACATATGTATGTACTCGACTAATCACAACCGGTTTCTTATAATACATACAAATCAAAAACACGTGCTTTGTTGATAAGCAAAAATTTGTAACTATTAGTTAGCAATTTTTATTCAAATTAAAGTGATTTGTAAGATGCAAATAAAAACAAAACCAAAAAAAAAGCTTTCACATTTGTAATCTTTATGAGTGATTGGCGACAATAGTTACAAATAGACATATGTACTATGAATGTATGTATGTATGCATTTATATAAGTATATACACATATATACCCTGCAATAAATCATGTTACTCGTCTCTAAAGAGAGTGGTCCGATACTAGTCCCTTTTAAATACATTGGGCTATTTTTTAGTCTCTTATTGGCATAGTTGAAATCAAAACTGTTAAATATTGATTACAAATCTTAAGGTTTGTTAATTACATTGTGTCGTTCTCGGGAAATTGTTTTACGATGAATTAGCTGCACCAATTAAATAATTAACATTTGAATAGTTTTGATATAATCAATTAATTTTAGTCGCGAATTTCTGATTGCATTTTTGTTATGATTATTTGATTAATATCAATTAACTTTGTTTCTTTCTTTTATAATTGGACTCGTTTCATTGTTTGGTGACTTTTTAATTGTTGGATTAATTTTGAAATTGTTTGATTAACTTTATTTGTTCGACTAGTTTTGATTGCTCGACTAATTTTAATCGTTTGATTAATTTTAGTTGTTTGATTGATTTTTTTGTATTTTTAATTTTAATTGTTTAATGACTTTTATTTGTTTGATTAATTTTAATTGTTTGATAAAATTTAATTGTTCGACTAGTTTTAATTGCTCGACCAATTTTAATCGTTTCATTAATTTTAGCTGTTTGACTGATTTTATTTGTTTGATTAATTTTAATTGTTTGATGACTTTTAATAGTTTGATTAATTATAATACATATTTTGATAAAATTTAATTGTTCGACTAGTTTTGATTGTTTGAATAATTTTAACCGTTTGACCAATTTTAATTGTTTGATGACTTTGATTCTTTGATTAATATTTGATTAATTTTAAATATTTAATTAATTTTAATGTTTAAGTAGACTTGATTGTTCGACTAGTTTTAATCGTTTAATTAATTTAAATTTTTTGATTGATTTTATTTGTTTGATTAATTTCAATTATTTGATAACTGTTAATTGTTTGATTAATTTTAAATTGTTTGATTGATTTTAATTACATTATTCATTTTGATTTTTTGTTGACTTTTAACTGTTTGATTAATTTTTTTGGGTTCATTTTATAGTTTATTAATTTTACTTGTTTGATTAATTTCAACTGTCTGTTGATTTTAATCACTTGATTAATTTGAAATGTTTGACTAATTTAAATTGATTAATTAATCTTAATTATTTGATTAATTTCACTTTGATTAATATTAATTCTTTAATTAATTGTAATTGATTAATTAATTTTAGTTGTTTGATTAATTTATATTTTTTGAATAAAATTAATAATCGTTATCTTGATTATTTTTGATAATTTTGTTAACAGTCGCATTTTTTGCTGTGTTGCAAAATTATTATAAGAAATCGTGCTTTGATGGCGTTAAGCGCTTTCCACATCGAATTAATTTGCGTTGATTTTTTCGCTTTATTTCAATAAAAATGCGTCGCTACGTATAAATGTATTACTTGGTTGGTATTTTTCACACATTTTTTTACCTATTTGAATTTTTCACTTTTGTAACAGCTGATGACGTAACTGGTATCTTTTGTGTGTGTTAGGCAGTTTTCGTTTAGATTTCTGATGAGCCGTCAAACAACAAAGCAACAACTTTTGGGTAGCGCTGCTAAATAGGCATGTGAAAACGTATCGAAATCGCTTGCAGCCGACTTGTACACATGTTGACCTTGGTACACTTTTTTTTTTAAATAATTATGTATGCACAAAAGGCAAAAGAAAAAAAAGAAACTTGCATACAAATTTGAAAAAAAAAAAAAGAAACGAGTTTAACACAAAAGCGACTTTCTTTTTGGCGTTGATTGGCCAGTTGTGTGACTACTTGGACTATGTGCCTGACTGACCATTTGCCCTTTGTCGCGCACATGCGTTTGTGGCTGCTTCAATTTTTATTGCTTACGCGCATGCGTCTGCGTTTTCAACGTTTTTAAGCAAAAAATCATAGTTTTTGTGACTTAGCAACAGCGCCGCGTTGGTGGTTCAGCTTTAATTGTGTTCATAAGTTTGGGTTTGTTTTTATTTTATTTTTTTACCCAAATAGTTAATAGATAGCTTTCAATGTTAAAATATTTTCCCACCATTTTATTGCTACATAAATTTACTTAATAGTTAGGCAGTTGCCGAAATGAGAGATTTGTGCGAACTTAATTTGCATTTTGTTTAGTTTAAACGGCGATTTTATTGTGTAGTACATAGTTTCTATTTTTTGGGGATTTTTATTTGCTTTTTGCTCTGCAGATAATTTATAAAAATTTTCGTGATGTAATCAGGCCTTTAAATTAAAATTAATATTAGTTATGATTAAAATCTTTGCTTTTGAAAATTTAAATGATTAGGTAACTAATTTTAATCAGAAATTATTAGTTAATTAATAATATAATCAGAAATAGTTATGGTTAATGGTCATTAAGCAATAAATTAATATACTTTGAAAAATTGTTCATTATTTTTCATTAAAAACAATATATGATCAAAAGCAATCAAGCAATTAATCAAAATAATGAAATTAATCAAAAAATTTTATAAAAGTGTTAAAAGTCTTACCATTAAAATTAATCGACCAATAAAATAAATGAAACAACTAAAATTAATCAAACAACTAAAATTAGTCAAATAAATAAAATTAATCATACAATTGAAATAAATTGAACAACTAAAATTAATCCAACAATTAAAACTTATCAAATAATTAAAACTAATCTAACAATTAAAATTAATCCAACAATTAAGAATAATCAAATATTTAAAATTAATCAATTAATTTAAATTAATTAAACAATTAAAATTAATTGAACAAAAAAATAAAGTAAAAAATTCAAATTAATTGAACAATTAAATTAAATTGAACAATTAAAATAAAATGAACAATTAAAATTAATCAAAGAATCAAAATAAATTGAACATTTAAAATTAATCCAAAAATTTAAATTAATCAAACAACTAAAATTAATCAGATAATTAAAATTAATCAAACAATGAAATTAATTGAACAATTAAAACTAATCAAATAATTGAAATTAGTCCAACAATTGAAATTAATCAAACAATTATAATTGATCAAATGATCAAAATAATTCAACAATTAAAATTAATCAAACAATTAAAATTTATTGAACAATTAAAGCAAAATCAAACATTTCCAATTAATCAAATAATTAAAATTAATTGAACAATTAAAATTAGTCCAGCCATTAAAATTAATCAAACAATTAAAACTAATCAAATAATTAAAATTAATTGAACAACTAAAATAAATTGAAGAATTAAAATTAATCAACTAATTAAAATTAATTCAACAATTAAAATTAATCAAACATTTAAAATTAATCAAACAAATAAAATTAATTGAACAACTAAATTAATCATACAATTAAAATAAATCAAATAATTGAAATTAATCAAACAATTAAAATTAATCCAGCAATTAAATTTAATCAAACAATTAAAATTAATTGAACAATTAAAATTAATCAAACAATTAAAATTAATCAAATAATTAAAATGAATCAAACAATTAATTTTAATCTAAGAAATAAAATTAATCAAAAAATTAACTAAACGATAAAAATTAATCAAATAATTGAAATTAATCAATGAATTAAATTAATCAAATAATTCAAATTAAGCTAACAATTAAAATTATCCAAAAAAATTAAAAATAATTAAGAAAATAAAATGAAAAGATTTGTCTATCTTTTACTGAAAAATTTTTTGGAGAGTTTTTATTAAAATTTTTGAGGAATAAAAGAGTGACAACACTGATCTGTCAGGCAAATTGAGTGCTGGATATTTGTACTGTACAATAAAAAGTGCGACAACAAAAATTTACGAAAGGCGTGTGCCAAAGCCAGTTACTCACAAAAAAAATGCTTACATAAGTAAACAATAAATTTTATGTAACGATATTTCAATACCTTTTTTATCTATAAAAAAATTTGATTGACTAGGCGCCACCGGCTAAAAAGTACTTATCACAACAACACCGGCTCACGCAAGTTATCTCTCGATATCACGAGGTAGATGACGCGAGCACGAGCAACAACAACCTGCTGCTACTTCAGAGAGTGCTTGAAGCAAACTAAATGTTTTTTTTTTTTTTTTTTTAAATCGCAAATTTTTACTTTGTATGTTAATATGATGTTGTTTCATTGCTATCGTTGGCATTGAAAATTTCAAATTCGATTGTCTCAACATTCCATATGCTTGCTTGCTTGGTGTGCTCATACGTTTAGTAGCCGTTGAGCGCTTTCGATTTTCTCCTCCAACAACCAAACGAACAGCCAAGCTAACATTTTAAGTTGCCTTTGTTTCGATTTGGTTTTTAAATGCGAGAGCGTTGCCACCCGTCGCCTGCGCGCACCTAACAATCAACTGGTAGCGTTGCTTGTCTGACTGTCACTGCCTTTGTTTGTGTTTATTCGCAATAAAAAAAATGTTTTTTTTTTTTTTTGCTTTAATTTGAGTAATTTTTGCCATAAAAATTAGGTATTTTTGTCGTTGTGACGATGTTGTTGATTGTCGTTGCGGCGATCCTCTTTACCACATTTCTCAAAGGTCTGGGTTAATTAATCATTTTCATTTCACTTTCAAGTGATGTTTTGGAGTAATTATAATTATTTTGTATCTTCTCGAGTTCTATCACGGGGCGTACACATATACTTTTTTATGTATTTTTTATTTAGAAATGAAATGCATGTACAGTAGCGGACATAATTATAGAAACATGACAGTTTATTAAATTTTTCATTTAATACTAATGAAATTAGTCAAACAATTAAAACTAATTGAACAATTAAAATAAATTGAACAATGAAAATTAATCAAATAATTAAAATTAGTCCAACAATTAAAATTAATCAAACAATTAAAATAAATCAAACATTTAAAACTAATCAAGACTGGCAGTAAAAAGGAAACGTATTTTTCGTGCAAGTAAAAAGTAAACTTTTAAAATTTTTATTAAAAAAGCGATAAAATAAAAGTGTTTACTAAAATGTTTCCCTTTTTGTGCTAAAACAAGCAACATTTTTCCCTTTTAATGGAAAAAAGATTTTTCCACCTTTTACTGACCAATTTTTTTTTACTCAATTTTATTTAAGCAACGTAGAGAATGGGCTTTTCTTTGACAAAAAAAAAAAAAATTCTACCTATTACCGAATAATTTTTTGTACTCCTTTTAAATTTAGCAACGATATTTCACCGTTTGCTTAAAGAAAAAAAAATTGTCTACCTTTTACTGAACACTTTTTTTACCCTCGAAAAACGATTTGCCTACCTTTTACTGAACAATATTTTACCCCCTTTTGCTAAACTATATTTCTACTTTTTGATTGAAAAATCAATTTGTCTCCCTTTTACTAAAATTTTTTTTTTACCCTTTTTATAAAATAAGGGATATTTCTTCCCCACAAAAAAAAAAAAAAATCTAGCTTTTACTAAAAATTTTTTTTTTTACCACTTTTTAGTAAAATAAATATCGTTTATTAGAAAAATATTTGTCTACCTTTTACTGAAAAAATTTTTTACGCGTTTTTTTTTTTTTGCAAAATAAGCGAATTTTCTCCCTTTTGTTTGTATTACTGACATATTTTTTGCCCCTTGTTTCACCCATTTTAAGTTAACACATTATATGTACATATGTATGTAAATTGCTTTTAAGTTTTCCTTATTTTCATTTCCACCGCTGTATCATAAAAATCATATTCAAGTTGTAGTCAGTAATCACTTTTGTTTTGACACATTGCTTGTGGTGCTGCTACTGTTGTTGTGTTTTGACCACTCTTTTGTCATCACCATCATTATAATTTTAACTTTTATTTTTTTCGCATTAAATACTCATATTTTTAATAAGCTTATTGACATAGTGACCCAATAAAATAAAAATTGTGTATGCATATTAACGCTTCATTTCAACGCGTTTGCAATATGGTGACAGCAGTAGAAGAGGAAGAAGAAGAAATAAATCGAATGACATGAACAGCTGATCAGCATAGACGACATCATTATGCTCTTCCATGAGCTCAATCTAATTTGAGCATAATATAAAAACTAGTTTTTGAAAAAAATGTAGTTTCTAGTTAAATTCGAATTTGGAACAAGGTGTAAATGCATTTTTTTTTTTTTTTTTCAAATAACTATAAGAAAGTTTTTTTAATGCCAGTAAACGGAAACTTACAAAATGTTTAATAAAAAGGGGTAAAAAATCCTTTTTGATTAAAAAAAAACCCTTTGTCTACTTTTTACTGAACAATTTTTATACCCACCGTACTAGTACTAGTACAATTATAATTTTGTCCAGATTTGAGATATTTGCATGAAATTTGCTATACAGGTTACTTTCTGGCCAAGGTAAGTTGCTATTGAAAATGGGCGAAGTCGGATGATAACCACGCCCCCTTTTCCATATCGAAAATTTCGAAAGTTACATAAATTGATGAATCTCGGTAGCTTAAATGATATAATTTTATAGGTGAGTATTAAAAAAATACTGAAGAAAGTAGTTCAAAACATTCTGAAAAAAGTAATATAAAAAATACTGAAAAAGTAGTATAAAAATACTGAAAAAGTAGTATAAAAAATACTGAAAAAAGTAGTTTGAAAAAGACTGATAAAAGTAGTATACAAAATACTGAAAAAAGTAGTATAAAAAATTCTGAAAAAAGTAGTGTGAAAAATACGGAAAAAAGTAGTTTGAAAAAGACTGAAAAAAGTAGTATAAAAAATTTTGAAAAAAGTAGTACAAAAAATTCTGAAAATGTAGTATAAAAAATACTGTAAAAAGTACCATAAAAAATACTGAAAAAAGTAGTATAAAAAATTCTGAAAAATGTAGTATAAAAAAATACTGAAAAAAGTAACATAAAAAAGACTGAAAAAAGTAGTATAAAAAATTTTGAAAAAAGTAGTACAAAAAATTCTGAAAATGTAGTATAAAAAATACTGAAAAAAGTACCATAAAAAATACTAAAAAAAGTAGTATAAAAAATTCTGCAAAAAAAGTAGTATAAAAAATTCTGCAAAAAAAGTAGTATAAAAAATACTCAAAAGGAAAAATTTTCCTTATTTTGGCTCCAAAGACATGGATTTCTTTATGTTAAGGAGGCCTTGTCTTTGGAGCCAAAATAAGGAAAATCTTTTCTGACTTTTTTGACTAGACATTTTTGTTTAAAATAGGCCATAAAGTACTTGTAGTTTGATACTCATTAGTAGAAAGAACAAAAATAATGAAAAAAGTATTGAAAAAAAAAACAAAAAAATAATACTGAAAAAAGTAGTAAAAAATACTGAAAAAAAGTAGTAAAAAAAATATTGAAAAGAGTTGTATAAAAGAAAATGAAAAAGAATTGTAAAAAAAAATACTGAAAAAATTAGTATCAAAAAATTACTGTAAAAGTATAAAATAATAAAATTGAAAAATACATGATTTGAAAAATATAAAATTTCCAAGCTTAGAAAGATATTCAAAATTTCCAAATCGTAAAAAAAAGTTCGCTCTGAAATTTTGTACTAAAATTTATTTGTATTTTCATAGAAAAAAGGTAAACAATTTTTTTTTAATTCGAAAATTTAGCTTTGAACAAACAAAAAAAAAAAAACAAAAAACCTTGTGAAAATATCGGAGGTTTCTCTGGTCATCTATTATGACTTTTTAATAAATTTTTTTAAAGTGGTTACAATTGACATATCCAAAGTTCTCTCTTCATCTCAACCTGCATTCAACCGCACGCGTCAATAATTTTGCTAATTTTCGTTGACAGCATCTTTAAGGCTATACAAATTAATAAAAATTAATTAACTTGTTTGTTAAATGCAATTCGCATCAACACTGTAAGCCAACGTTAGCCTCATTTAGCCATCAGCTGACTTCAAGCAAAAACCAGTAAACGTATAAAAAAAGCCCAAAAAAGCCTGAAATGCGGCATAAAAAGAAAATTTGTTAATAACGTGCATTGGCTACTGATTTTTGTCGCCTTTGTCTCGCGCGATTGCCTTGTCTTCAACTGCTGGGTGTGGTGTTTCATTGTTAGTAAGAATTTCAATACAAACATCACCAGCCAAAGGTTTTTGTGTGACAAATTCACAAGTGATGTGATGTAAACACTGTTTGGTAGGCATAAAAGGAACGAAATGAGGTAGAGATTTAGCGATTTGTCATAGATTTTTTAAGGGTGTTTCCATATCAAATCGACAGATAGTTAAAGCGACCGTTTCGTATTTGAATGCAACTTTGTAAGGGAATAATTTTTTTTGTCATAATAAAAGTTTTGTAAAAATTAAATTTTTTTTTTTTCAAAATTTATTCATCACTGTGAAGATATAAAAAATTCTTAGAAAATATGTATGTATTTCGAATTTTAGAAAATTTTTAATTTTGGGAAATCGTAAAAATTGGAATTTTGGCCGCAAATTTGTTTGTATTACACTTTCGATATTGTCACAAGGTTATTTTTTTTTTCAAAATCCAAATTTTCGAAATTAAAAAAAGTTTTTTCTACCTTTTTTCTATAAAAATACTACTTTTATTTAGTATTTTTTTATACTACTTTTTTCAGTATTTTTTTTTTTTATAATTCTTTTTTCAGTATTTTGTTCTAATGAGTATCAAACGACAAGTTATTTATGTCCCATTTCAACCAAAAATGTCTAGTTAGGGTTACCATTTGGTGCTGCCACCGTATTCTAATACGCATATACTTTTTTGCTACTTTTTTTTAAATGACGAGACCCAGTTCTTCCATGTAATATTTTTTACTTTTTCCACTCTTTGCAATATACTTGTTAATACCTTTTTTAACACTTTTCCAAGTAGTTTTTTAATACTAAATACTTTTTTATATCCTATTTTAAACAAAAATGTCTAGTTAGTTACTTTATTGAAAATGACACGACCCACTTCTTCCATATAGCTTTTTTTTACTTTTTATACTATTTTCAATACTTTTTTTTAATATATTTTTTGATAAATTGAGTAGTTTTTTAATACTTTTTTATTTTTTGAATACTTTTAAATACTTTTTTTCTGTTTTTTAAACCTTTTAAGTATTTTTTTTTAATATTTTTTTGAAATATTTTTTTTATTATTTTTTTTTTTCAAAAATTTATTTTATAATATTTTTTTCTTTTGAATTTGCATAACTTTCTAAAAGTTTTTTTTGGATTAGCTGAGTTTTGTCTTGTTCTAGTTTGAGACTATTATGTTCTGGCCGAAATCTGAAAATTGTCATCTCTCATAATGAACTGAGATCTTTTTTCTTTTATTATGACCTAGTTTAAGACTGTTTTATTCTTTCTGAAACCTTTAAATCTACATTTCGCAAGATTAGCTGAGACGCATTTGCAATAAAAATTGTCGGACCATATTCGTCTACGACCAATAATTTGTTTGAAACAACGCAATTTATAGACTTATCATAAAAGAGTCTGTTGACAAAAATTGTAAGTTACGCTGATAAACAAAAATTATACGATAGTGAAAATAGAAGAATATAAAAAGTTGATTGAGACCTTATCAATATTTAGTACGAGCGCCTAGCACCATCAATTCGAGAATATAAACTTAGTACATTCGTCAAGGTGTGGTCTATCATGTGTGTAGGGCATCAGAGAGAGAACGACGAAATATAGTTTAAGTTAATAAAAATATATTATTTGAAAACGTAACAAGAAAGGAAAGAAACCCCACACAAAATTCGCACGTTTATATAAGCAAAATGTTTGTTCGCGCATCACTTAAACGTCGCTTTATAGAATTCAATGATTTCTTTACCTATTTATTACTAGAGATCTATATAGAAATATAGAATACATTTTACTATATCTGTTGTAAAAAGGTTTTCATTTCTCATAATCGCTTACAACATTTTTTGTTGGTTATTTATAAAAGCACATCTTTACCAATATAATTAGCAAAAATGTTTACATGTGTGTAGATGCCACTATTGATAATTTGTTTTGATAATTTGTTTATGTATATTAGTGTATTTGTAGTTTTTTTTATTGCTTGTAGTGGTGATTAAATTGTTTGCTAATTTTATTTTTTATTTTTGCAAAACATTTTTGTTTTATTTTTAGCATTCGAATAATTTTCTTTGTTCTAAAAGCAAAGTACAAATTTTGTTTCGAAGATATTCACTCAAAAGCAGCCAAATAAATAATTTTGTTAACAAATTGTCGATATATCGAGTGAGAACTAAAGTTCGAATGCAAAGGAAAAATCGATATAACGAGAGACTACAAACAATTTGAAGAGATTCAAAATTTCAATCATTTTTATATTTGTATATTTGTAATCTAATGATATGTTTCGATCTTGGGTCGTCTTGCATTCTCGCTTGATCTATTTATATATATTTTGTAATACTTTTTCAGTAATCACTACTTTTTTCAGTAATTTTTTAAAATTCTTTTTTTTAGTACTTTTTATACTCCTTTTTTAATATGTTTTATACTACTTTTTTCAGTAGTTTTTATACTCTTGTTTTTTTTTCAATACTTTTTTCATTGTCTTTTAATTAGTTTTGTTCTTTTTACTAACGAGTATCAAACGCCAAGTATTTTATGTCCTATTTCAACCAAAAATGTCTAGTTAGGGTTACCATTTGGTCTTGCCACCGTATTCTAATACTTTTTTGCTACTTTTTTTGTAATTTTTTTAATACTTTTTTAATATATTTTTGAATACTTTTCTTAGTAGTTTTTTTAATACTTTTTTTTTAAGTATTTTTTAGTACTTTTCTAATATATTTTTTAATACTTTTTTAATAAATTTTTAATACAACTTTTAATAACAAAATGATATGTTTCGATCTTGGGTCGTTCTTGCATTCTCGCTCGATCTATTTATAATATTCGATCATGGATCATTCTCCCTTGATCTAATTGTGTATTTAGTTAGATCTTGGATGGTTGCTAGGGCAGGACAGAGTGCAGGACCCTGCCCACCACTTAGGCCAGTCAAGTTGGCCCATTGTGATGCCCAATTTTTTTTTACCTACGCTAACCTAGATCTTGGATACTTCTTGCTTAATATACATATCTCTATATTTCGATCTTGGACAATTTTCCCTAGATCTAATTGTGTATTTCGATCTCGAATCATTGAGCCCATGAACTAATGGTGTATGTCGATCGTGTATCATTGTCCCTTCTTCTAATTGTGTATTTAAATCTTGGATCATTGTCTCTTGATCTTTTTATGTATTTTGATCTTGGAACATACTCCCTTGATCTAGTTATGTATTCTGATCATGGAACAAACTCTCTTGATCTAAATGTATATTTCAATGTCGAATCATTGTCCTCTCACCTAGTTGTATGTTTTGGAGATCCCATGATCTAACAGTGTATGTCGATCGAATATCATTGTCCCTTCTTCTAATTGTGTATTTAAATCTTGGATCATTGTCTCTTGATCTTTTTATGTATTTTGATCTTGGATCATACTCTCTTGATCTAGTCATGTATTCTGTTCATGGAACATAGTCTCTTGATCTCAATGTATATTTCAAACTTGACTCATGCTCCGTTGATCGAATTGTCTATCGATGGTGGACCAATCTTACATTCATTTTAATTGTGTATTTCGATCTTGGACCATTCTCGCTTGATCTATGTGTTTATTTTAATAACTCTTGCAACCAAAAAAAAAAAAAATAAAAAATTTAAAATAGAACAGCTTTTGAGCCATAACAGATTGGTTCAGTCTCAAAAACGAAAGTAGAAAATAATCGAAAAAAAAACTCATTTGTTAGACATATTTCTAGCTCCGTGACAGCTACAAATGTTTATTGAGACTATGTACAATATTGTCTCTAATTGCAATTAATACAAAACAGGTGGGCGATATGAATCTAGCGACATTACCATATATGTAAAATGCACAATAATTATTATATAATCGGCACTTTGCCAAGAATTATCACCTTGAAATATTGTTGTGCTTATCAGTGGCGCTTATATAAAAATATCTAAAGTAACATATCTACAAGTGCGTTTATATTTTTATTGATGCACTGAAGTGTTTTTAATGATTACCTACAACAAATGAATAGGTAATATTAGAGTGGCCCAAATATTTTTTGTTTTTTTTTTTTGAAAACTATTTTAATATTTTTAGTTATTACCTATTTTTATTGGTCATTATATTTACGAACTATGAAATTTTGGCCAGTCGAATAATTTTTATCAAATTATTGTTTTAAGTTTTGGCGAAAACAAGTTGAAAAATGATAGAAAACAATACTACGATGATTACAATTTCGATCTTGTTGAAGGATCTTGTCAAACCGCTTTGTATTGTTGCTTAGAAATTTTTCCCCAATCTCCTCTCTTTGGTTCGATGACCAGTAAAGGTGATGAAAAAGTTCTAAGCAACAATACAAAGCGTTTTGACAAGATCCTTCAACAATAACGAAATTGCTATCTTCGTAGTTGGTATTATTTGTAGAATTATTCAACTTGTTTTCGCCAAAAAATTCATTGTTATTTTAATATTTTTTCGAATGACGAAACCAAATTATGTTACTCCTCAACTTTTAAAACAAAATTGAGAGCACTCAATTTTTTCAACCATATTAAAAAAAAATCCTGATTTTTTCAATTAATTGAAATATAGTCATAAAAAAATAAAACTATAACTATATTTGTCAATTCTAACACTTTAAAATTATATGTGACAAATGACAAAATGTTAACTACATTTATGACAGCATGATCAACGAACAACAACAACAAAACATGTCATAAACTCAATCAAGAACACAATATCAGCTGATCCATTGATATTTTTGTTTTGTCGCTGTTCGTCGTCGACTTCATTGCTGTCGTTGCTTTTGTTCGACTTGGAATTTGTATTTGGATTTGGAATTTCTTTGTTCGCGTCACCATCAACTCAACAACAACAGCAACAAATCAAACGTTATAATATACATATGTACAATGCAAATTTTTAACAAAAATATAAAAAAATAAAAAAAATAAAAAATAATAACAATAGCATAGTAAATAAGCGAAACAAAGTAATTTTTAGCAGCAGAATGTTGGCGATAACAGCAAAATCAGCAGCGGGAGCAGCAACAACAATATCTACTAATAACAAAGACTGAACAAATGGCTTACTCCATAGGATACAATGGAGTTCAAAATTTAAAAACTGAAGAGGGTCTTTTTTCAAAACTCACCCAAAAGTTCCCTTTTTCCCGAAAAACGTGAAAAAAATTCGGTGTGATTACTTTTTGAGATAGCAGTGCAACAAAAAATTAGTATATGTGGTAAGATAAGGTGGCAACACTATGAGCTAACTCTACTTTAAGCATGAGAACTTGACATCTAGTATATAATATACAACTTTTAAAAATTTCATGGAAATACGTTGAGTCGTCTTCAAGATAATACCAGATTAAGTAACAACAAAGAATGAATATAAGGTGGCAACTCTAGAAAGTAACCAAGCTTGAAAATATTTGTACGCTGAAAAATAGCTTTCGGTTGATACGAATTTTTTTAAATTAATATAAGGTGGCAACGCTGTGAAACCCCCAATGTGGCCACACTAGAGCAGTGGAGCTTGAAATGAAGCATAGTATGTATCTATTTTCAAATTAAGAGTAGATTTGTGTACTAAAAAAGAGAGTATAATAGAATTAGGAGGTAACTCTACTTAAAAATATGTTTGTTGTTGTTTCCATGGAATATCTCAAGTAATTTTTTTAAATTTGAATAAGGTGGCAACGCTGTAAAAGCATACTCTGTGGCAACACCTTCTTGAAAAAGTGTCTCAAAGTGTAAAAAACTTAAAATAAAATAAAAATAAAAAGAAACAAAATAAAATAAAATTAATGAAAAATAAAATAAAACTAAAATAAATTAAAAAAAAAAAAAATATTTAAAAAAATTAAAAAAAAAAATATTTAAAAAAAAATAAAAAAATAAAAAATTTAAAATTTAAGTAAGAAAAAAATAAAAAAATAGAATAAACTAAGGAAACTAAAATTATTTAAAAAAAAGTTACAAAAAATAAGATTAAAAATGATGATAAAAAAAACAAAAAAAAAAATAAAAAATTAAATAAAGTAAAATTAAAAAAAAAAAAAAAAATTTAAAAAGAAAAGAAAAATCTAAAAAATGTTTAACCACCGTAGTGGCAAATAAAAAAATAACGATTTATAAAATAACAGAGTTTAATAAAATAGAATAAAAAATGATATAAAATAGAATAAATGAAAAAAATAAACAAATAAAAAAATATAAAATAAAAAAATAGATAATAGAAAAAAAATATTTGAAAAAAGAAAATAAAACATATAAAATAAAATTAAATCAAATAAAGCAGAATAAAATTAAACAAAATAAAAAAACTAAGAAGATAAAAAAATAAAGAATATAGAAAAAATTAAATAAAAAAAAAATTGAGAAAAAATTAAAAAATTTATATTAAAAGTAATAAATTTAAATAAAATTAAATAGAATAAACTAAAACAAAATAAACTAATATAAAAAATTTTACAAACTATATAATAAATTAAAAAAAAAAAAAAAAAATTAAAATAAAATTAAGAGTTTAATTAAAAAAAAATTAAATAAGTAAATAAAATAAAATAAACAAATAAATAAAATAAATCAAAATAAAATGAAAAAATTAAATAAAAAACCAAAAAATAAAATAAAGAAAATAAAATGAAGAAAAATATTATATATAATAAATTTAAAAAATTAGAACAAAAAAAAGTAAAAAAAAAATAAAAAAAAAAAAAAAATAAAAAATAAAAAAAATAAATAAATAAAAATAAAAAAATACAAATAAAAAACAGAAAATTAAATAAAATAAAAAAAAATTAATTAAACTTAAGATACTTTAATGATATAGACTTTAAGAAATTTTCCCTTATACTTTTAGAATTAAAGCACAAAAATGTTCTCCCACCCCTTCATCATGGAATGGCCCGCTCAGAGTAAAGAATGACAACACAGCAAAGCGAAATACTTGCATACAAATATGTAAATATTTATTGAAGAAGCTTCAAATTGTATAAAAATTGTTAATTTGTGAACAAAGCATTACTACAAAGTAACAACAACAAACAAAAAAAAAACATTAACAAACGAAAAAAATTAAGCAAACAATGACAAAAGTAAAGGTAAAGAAACCAATATATTCGTACAAAAAAATATTAAGATGTTAAATTTGTTCAAACAACAAAATGACAAAAATGCGCAGAAAAAAAAGATGCTAAAAAAAAACAAAATACTGACAAAAACATGACACTGACACTTTATAGCGCACACATCACATATTTTGTTACACACGAAACACGACCAGAGAGAGCACTGATAACAAAAACAAAGAACCAGAGCGAGTACAAATCAGCAGTCAAGTAACCAATAAAAAATTACAAAAAAAAAAACCTAAACGCTATATAACTCGAAGGAGAGCATTGAAGCTATAAAATATCTGTAATGATCCATTATCAAAATATATAAAAATAGCAATTAAGAAAATGTGAACGGTAATTCAACTCGCCCGTCTTGCGGTGTTACACTCCCACCTACATAATTTGACAACAGAACAATTAACAAATTCACGAAAAAAAAAAAAATTTACAAAATAAAGTCGTGAGTTGGGAGAAAAGTTGTAAAGCAGCTACAGACTGTCAACAAGAAATGAGCGTTAAAACAGCGAAAAAAATTTACAATTTGTATGCAAATTTTATGCAACCCTTGACGACAAAGATTTCGTCAACCCGACGTGCGGAGGCGTTCCGATTATTTGAATGAAAATGTGAGATGCCCCAGTCAAATAATAATGGATCACGAAAGAGGTAGTACTCCCTCTACATATAGCTGAGTACAATTAAATAAGAGGTCTTTTGTTTATCGAACAATTCGTGTTCTAAAGGGTTAGCATTATATCGGAACCCTCTCACACTTGGAACATTATTTAAAGAGTATTTCATAATTTTTTTTTTCAGTTCTCTTATCACTTTTTTTTTTCAGTGTTACCAAGTTATGGAAAATATGCTGGAAATTTCATAAAAACTGGGAGAATTTTAGGATTTGAGAGAAGAGTTTCGAAATGATTTCTAGGTAATGATTGATTTTCGGTACTATTTTTTTCTGCATGGTGTTTGGTATTCTCTTCTCACAAAATACATAGTCAATGAACTAGAATTTTCGCTAAGTAGTTTGGCATTGAATGGTTTAAAGCTAATCAACAATGAACTGGTATCCATATGCCACAAAATGTATAGTCAATGAACTATATTCTTTGCTGAGTAGTTGGACATTGACTGGTTTAAAGGTGATCAGAAATGAACTAGTATGAATACACCACAAAATGTATAGTCAGTGAACTATATTGTTTGCTGAGTAGTTTGGCCTTGACTGGTTTAAAGGTGATCAGAAATGAACTAGTATGAATACACCAAAAAATGTATAGTCAATGAACTATATTGTTTGCTGAGTAGTTGGACATTGACTGGTTTAAAGGTGATCAGAAATGAACTAGTATGAATACACCACAAAATGTATAGTCAATGAACTATATTGTTTGCTGAGTAGTTTGGCCTTGACTGGTTTAAAGGTGATCAGAAATGAACTAGTATGAATACACCAAAAAATGTATAGTCAATGAACTAGAATTTTCGCTGAGTAGTTTGGCATTGACTGGTTTTAAAACTAATCAACAATGAACTGGTATGCATATGCCACAAAATGTTTAGTCAATGAACTAGTTTGTTTGCTGAGTAGTTCGGATTTTCACTGCAGGGGTGTTTGGTATTCTCTTCCATACAAATAACTATACAAGGCTAAAGAAATCCCATTTTTTTTTTTTTTTTTTTTTCAAAATATAATTTTTCTTTAATTTTTTTCAACAATTGTTTGAGCTCGTATAGAAGATGATAAAATTTAAAAAACAATTTTCTTTGATTTCCGCTCGATTTGATTTCCAAGAAATTTTCAAAGGTGAAAACCAGGGTTGCCACTCAATTCTATTATATATTATTTTTTTCGCATACGGGGTGTTTTTTCGAAACACGGTCCGAACAATTTGGACAATCTTTCGGATTTAGATGGTATTTAAGTATTGCCACTTAGGGTATTTTTACAGTGTTGCCACCTATCATTTATTATAATTTTTTTTTACCATTTTCGCATGCTGGAAAAGTGCTTGATTTATTTCGCTGAATTTCTGGGTATATGTAATATGTATGTAGCTACAAACTCCTACGTAAGTGTTGCCACCTAGGATATTATAAACAGTGCTGCCAGATTTTTTCAAATGACTTGAAACATCCCAGTATGGGTAAGTAACAAACCGGATGTGATCCGGTCGTTAAAAAACATTGTTTAACTCAACTAGAAATAAAAAAAATTAAAACTGAATATTAAAAAAAAAAAAAAAAATTAATGGCGAACTTTAATTTACAACTTTGAAAAAAAAAACCTGCCTAATCTTGGAAATTTAAGTTTTTTTTTATAATTGTATAGTAATTATATTAGTTTTTGAAATTTTTACTTGAACAATTTTTTACTTTAAATGCAAAAATATAAATGTTTTAGCTAGTTCAAAAAAGTAAAAAAAAAAATTGTATAAATTCGAATATGGCAATTTTTGAAAAAAAAAACTTTTAAAAATTTCAAAATATCAGAGGTGTATACAAAAAAATTGTAGTTCCAAATTCAATGGCGACTTTTAATTTTAAAAATTAAAAAAAATTGAAATATTCCAAATTTGGAAATTTTTAAAGTAAATAATTTTCAATTTTTTTTGTTCCCATCTCTATGTACCCCCTTTGAAAGTGCCATAGTTTTTTTTAATACAGTCGGTAGTTTTCGAAATAATATAAAAACTTTTGAAATAAAAAAACGTTAATTTTTTTATTTGCATTACTTTAGGAATGGTTTTTGGTTTAAAGGTTTTTTAATGACATTTTTTTTTTTTAATATTTTTGTAATACCATTTTTTTACAGTGTTTATAAATTTTTTTTTAATAAAATTTTTGTAAATAAAATTTTTTAAATACATTTTTTGTAATGTTTTTTTTAACGTTTTCTTTATAAAGTTTTTTTAATAAAATTTTTTTTTATAAAATTTTTGTAAACATTTTTTTATACATTTTTTTTAAATAAAATTATTTTCTTATAATTTTGTTCTTCTTTTAATACCATTTTTTTAATAAAATTTTTCTTTTAATTTTTTAAAAAATGTTTTTTCTTGATTTAAAAAAAAATTTTAAGTTTTTTTTAAATTTTTAAGTTTTTTAAATTTTTTTTTTTTTAATTTTGTTTAAAATTTTTAAAAATAATTTTTGTTTAATTTTTTTTTATTTTTCTTTTAATTTTTTAGTTTTTTTTTAATTTTTAAGTTTTTTAAATTTTTTTTTTTTAATTTTGTTTAAAATTATTTATTTAAGGGAAGGGTCGATTTCCAAGATTTGACATGGAATGACTCGCCTGAGTAACCAGAGAGAGCTATCCTTTATTGTTTGCAAAAAAAAAACTTACTGAAAAATATTAAAGTAAAAAAAATCTACAGAAAAATGTCGGTGTCATGTAACGTCGCGTAAATTTCCACGCTAAAAATTAAATGTAAACAAATTGCTTGAAACATTTATTTAATTAGCACAGTACGCAAAAACCTGCAGACTTTGTCATAAATATGTTCAAAATTAAGTTATTTATGAAGCTCTGGTACAACTTTTAACGTAGCCAAGTAAATAAATTTGCCTATTTACTTGAAAGATATTACTTAAAAAAATGTGACAACCGAAATTGTTGAATGATGAGTAACGCATCAACGAAAACTTTTGGGACCAAAGCAACCCACATGCGCCACTTGAAAGACCCCAAAAAACCAAGTAACAGAACAAAAAGTTCCTCAACACACATTAACGCCACAGCAACAGCGAGATGATCCGTTTCGATACTTTTAATGGTTAATGCTAATGGGTAAGCTCTGCTGCTGCAAAACAAAGAGCTATTAAAATATGTATTAATATTGCATTTTTACTGTAATCGTTAATCGACTTCGACCCCGTGTCGCTGCTGAGCGTGTTGGACTCCCCAACCTCAGTCATTTGCCAACCGCCAAGTGCATCAACGTCAGTCACTCAGTCAAGAGTCAAAAGTTCAGTTGAGTTGGAGTAGAGATAAGAGGAGCGCTGCACCAACTACAGATACGCAACAACACCAGCCACAACAGGGCGAAACCCCAAAACAGCACAAAAAACAAACTTGGGACTCGCTTTATTCTTTGTCATCAATTGAAAGCTGAAATCTTTGTCTTGGCTCGTGCTGCACAGATTGCTCGCTTGTTGCTGACTGCTTGTCGCTGCTGCTGTTGCTGCCTGCTGCTATGCATTGTTGTTGTCCATCGTCATCTGTACTTTACGTTTTGATGATTACTGTCCAACTCAAATTTAACTCTATACCAGAGGTCGGCAAAATTGAAAAGCGAATGTGCATGTGTAATGGGAGAGTAAACGCGCCACAGTCGTGTGATTCAAGAATCGAATCATAAATAAATATATCATTGATTCGTTGAAGATTCAAATCACAAGTAAAAGTATGTTTGATTCGTTTAAGGATTCAAATCATAGATAAAAAAATTTCTTGGTTTTGTTTGATGATTCGAATCACATATAAAAAGTATCATTGATTCGTTGATGATTCGAATCACATACAAAAAGTATCTATGGTTTGGTCGATGAATCAAATCGCAAGTTAAAAGTATCTTTTATTGGATCAATGAATCAAATCATAGGTGAAAAGTATCTTTGATTTAGTCGATGAATCAATTCGCAAATTCTTTGAGGATTCAGATCACAAATAAGAATATCTTTGATTCGTTGATGATTCAAATCACAAATAAAAAAAAAATGTGATTCGCTGAAGATTCAAATCACAAATAAAAAGTATGTTTGATTTGGTAGATGAATCAAATCTCAAATTAAAAGTATCTTTGATTTTGATTTCGCGAATCAAATGTAATCTTCATTTGAAAGTGGATTTGCAATCAAAAATGATTCGAAATCTGATAACTTGGAGTAAAACTCAATTGAGTAAGTTTTGCCGACATCTGCTCTATACAAAGAATGCCATAATTTTCACCACATACATGAGTGCAAAATGCAGATATATGACAGGAGACGTTGATGCTTTCTTTGTTTCGCACAAAAAAAATGTTTTACGAAAATTTCTTTCCTGCGCCCCTTCCGTCCTCCTCCCTCAGCAGTCCTATACCCAAGACGAAGACGATTGCTATTCAAAGTAATTTTCATAAATCTATTTGCCAAAATAATTGCTATGTGACACAGCTAAAGGCGATCCCAAAAAATTATACGGCATACGAGCCGAGACAACGTAGCGATGGACAGTTGCAAAAATTTTTTGCGGTGTTGAGTTTTTTGTTGCAATTTTTCGTGTTTGCCTTTGTTATTATGACGCGCATTTTTGACGCGCTGTTATTTTTGGTCTTAATTGATTCTTTATTTGTCAGCTGGATGTGTTCTGACCAACAGCAGTTGGCAGCTGACAATCCAATATTTTTTGTGCGGCGCCTGCAGTAAAGAGGTTGTAGCTGGAAAATCGATGAAACAAAAAAAAAAATGAAACAGAAAAACAAGCACATAAACAAAATAATCAGCACTTTCATCTATAAAAAAGTAAAATTCCAGAAAGTATTTAAATGAAGTTCATAAATTAGGTGGCTACACTGTGCTGGCGAGAAGTAGGTAGGGTCGAGCAACGCAGTCCGCAGTGATCGCTATTTAAATTGCATAAATACAAGTGGAAAAGTATACCCCTATGCGTGGCACATATATATTTATTTAAAACTGGGATAGGTGGCAACCCCATAAAAACATTCTACGTGGCAACATCTAATTGGGATAGTTTAAAATTTAGCATATCTCATTCAAATTGTTTAAATTCTAACAGGTGGCAGCACTGTAAAAATATAATAAGCAATACTTAAGTAGAGTTATGCCACAAAAACTTTAAATATAATTAGGTGGCAACCCCTGGCGCCAAACTTTTCAGGAAAAAGTACTGTGGAGCTAGGAATTTAAACACCTTCGTTTAATAGCCATATCGGTATATCACATTTTTTTTCTGACAGGTGGCAACACTGATAAATTATCCTTAGTGGCAGCACTCAATTAGGAGGGCTTGAAATTTAGCATGCCACCTTTATCTACAAAAGTTCATTCAAATGGATTTTAGGTCAATGTAGATATGCAAAAACAAAATTAAAATATAATTAGGTGGCAACCCGCTGTTGTTAATGTACCAAAAAATATATCTCTGGAATAAAGAATTTAAATACACTTTATATGATACACATATTGACATTTCACATTTAACTTTTTTTTAATTTCAGACAGGTGGCAACACTGTAAAAACGTCAACAGTGGCAACCCTAAGTTATCACCCTTACTAGAATTTTTTTTTTTATTTATATTGAAAGTAAGGCTTTATACCCATTGTTAATTGATTTAATTTTATTTTATTTAGAGAGTTCAAAAATGTGGCCACGCTGTAAAAATAATCCCAAGTGGCAACACTTAAGAAAAACAGCCCGCACTGACAGCCACTCTAAAAAAAATGCATACAAATGTTGACAAACTTTTCGAAATAGTAGCGGATATGCAAAAATAAGTACATAAAAGGATTAGGTGGCAACGCCAAATGATACATTTTTGGTTAAAATTGGACCTACAATAACTTTCGTTTGATACCCTTTATTTTATAAAAAAGTCAAAAGGTGGCAACCCTGTTAAAGCATTGATGCAGATATGCTTCAACTCTTTAATTTAAAAAGGTCCAAAAAATACCCAAAAATCGTATTTTGGTATATTTAAGTCTGAATTAAAAAAAAACACCAAAAATGTCAATCTAATTCGAAATCTTCAGAAACAAGCTGCTCTTCTAAGCCCTTTCTAGTCCTCTATTTGCAAAATAGGCTGATTTATTTAAAAATGTTCCATAAAACCTACTCAATCAATTCGAAACATTCAATATACTCTCTTCCTTTTGGCGCCGTCACTAATGTGAAAAATTCGCGACTAATGCGAGGTGAAAATGTTCCACTTTTAATTGCTTTACACATCCTCTAACTGACATGCTTTAATGAAAATGCAATACACTTATTCATTAAAAAGTAGCAATAGCATATTCCAATTTTAGACATTTTCGAAATTATTTCGCTCATTATTTTTCCAGAAGAAATCAAAATGCAAGGCACAAATTAGCTAGATGACAGTGGGTAGTGCAGCGCCAAGTCTACGTTGAGCTCAATGCGGCGGAGATGGTGATGATGCTGATTGCCATACGTGTAAGTACAGTGCATGTAAATGTATTACATAGACAATTATTTGAATTAGTTTATTTTTAGCATTTGATGTTTAGCTTTTCGCAAAATATTTTGAATGTTGTCAATTAAAAATAAGATATTATTAGGTTTCATTTCACACATGTTGAGCTGGGAGATAATTATTGTCATTTGTATCGAAAAAATGTTTTAAAATAGAATTAAAATAAAGAAACATTCAAATACTAGGTGTTTTTATTTTTAGTTTGTTTGTGATGATTCCTCCTACATTCTTGGCTAATAGTGGGAGTGTATGTTTAGTCATTGATTACTCATATACAGGGTGACTAAAATTTATATTATAAAAAAAAATTGAAAAAGGTCGTGTCTGTAGATTTTAATTTAATTATGAATTTAATTCAATCTAATATAACTTAATTTTTTTATGTTTTTAATTTTTTTTTAATTTTTTTAATTTTTTTTTTATTTTTTTTATTTTATTTTTTTTTTTATTTTTTTATTTTTTTTTTATTTTTTTTTATTTTTTTTATTTTTTTTAATTTTTTTTTTTCATTTTGTTTATTTTTTTCATTTAATTTTTCTTTGTTTTTCACTTTAATTTTTTTTCTTTTATTTTTTCATTTTATTTTTTTTTTTTTTCATTTTATTTTTTTTCTTTTATTTTTTCATTTTATATATTTTTTTCTTTATTTTTTAATTTTATTTTTTTTTTTAATTTTATTTTTTCATTTTATTTTTTTTTTAATTTTCTTTTTTATTTTTTTAATTTTCTTTTTTATTTTTTTAATTTTCTTTTTTATTTTTTTAATTTTTTTTTTAATTTGGTTTATTTTTTTTTTTAATTTTTTTTAAATTTTTTTTTAATTTTTTTAAATTTTTTTAATTTTCTTTTTTATTTTTTTTATTTTTTTTTTCATTTGGTTTATTTATTTTTTAAATTTTTTTTATTTTTTTCATTTAATTTTTTTTTCATTTTTTTTATTTTTTAAATTTTTTTTATTTTTTAAATTTTTTTTATTTTTTTTCATTTTTCTTTATTTTTTTCATTTTTATTTTTCTTTTATATTTTCATTTTTCTTTAATTTTTTCATTTTATTTTTATCATTTAATTGTTTTATTTTTTTCATTTAATTATTTTATTTTTTTCATTTAGTTCTTTTTTGTTTTTTTTTTTTTAATTTTATTTCTTTTTTTCATATTTTTTATTAATTTTTTTTTCATTTTAATTTTTTTTTAAATCCATTTTTTCATTCATTTTTTTTGACCAGTCAAAGGACCACAAAAGAAAAAAATATTTCAAAATTTATATTATAATGACCTTAATAGCAACTAAATGTTTTTTTTTAATTTTTTTACTTTATTTTATCTTATTTATTTTTGATCTTATTTTGTTTAACATTATTTAATTTAATTTTATTTTTTTTTATTTAATTTTATTTCTGTTTACTTTATTTTATTTAATTTAAATTTTTTTATTTAATTTTATTTCTGTTTACATTATTTTATTTTATTTAAATTTTTTTTATTTAATTTTATTTTTTTTTTTAATTTTTATTATTTTTTTATTTTAATTTTCATTATTTTATTTCATTTTAATTTATTTTATTTAATTTTAACAATTTTTTGTTTTATTTTATTTAAAAATTATTTTCGATTTTTATTTAGTTATCTGCACGACACACCCTGTACTATGCATATTCAGAGCCAAATTGGCACAGCAAAATTAAAAAAAAAGTTATTAAAATTCTTAGACAATAATGTTTCGAAAAATGTTTTTTTTTTAAGCTTTGTTCTTTTGAATTGCAGTCTTACGAGTATCTGCAGAATTTAAGATTTATGTTTAAAAAAAATTCGCAGAAAATTTTAAATATTTTACAATAGGCGGCTTTTGACAAATATTTATGACTATTTGTTATACTTAGTAGATTGTAATCTTTATAAATTATTTTTTTTTCAGTGTATTTTTTTTTATTGATCACCCTGTTCCAGAATATAATATCACCCTGTTATAAAATACAGTATCACCCTGTCATTAAATATAAATCACCCTCTTACAGAATATAGTATCAACCTGTTATGGATTATAGTTCGAGAATTTACGCTTTTTTATAACTTTTTCTCAGTTAAGGAGTTTCTAAAACATATTCTGAGATAGAGCGGTGTCGAATTGTTTGCTTTGACAGGGTGATCTTGCACTCAGCCGTCGTCACCCAGTCACCAAATATAATATCGCCCTTTTACAGAATATGGTTTCATCCTGTTACAGAATATAGTTCAAAAATTTACCTTGAGCTAAGGTTTTCTTTCAGTCAGGGCGTTCTTGAAACATATTCTAAGATAGGGCGATGCCTAATCATTCACTATTACAGGGTGATGTTTCACTCAAGCGTCGATGCACATAACTCTTTAACTAAACAAACAAAAAAAATACATACAAATTTCGATGTGTTTAAAAATTCCATCACGTCCAAGTATGTACTGTTATTGCTCCCAATGCGAGACTTGACCGTGACTGTAGACTATCTTGAAAATTCGGTCAACGAGACGGAATAACATATCACATTACCAACAATGGTAGCGAGGTATGCAATGACATAAGAACAACAATTGCCATATAAAGTAAAAGAGTATGAAAAGAAATGATGAAATAAAAAAATAAACGGAAAAAAAAATGCTTAACTACAAATGGTCACTTTTTTTAGTAACAACATTAAATTGTGGTTTGTAAGAATGTAGTTACAATAAAAAATTAAAAAAAGAATTAGCTACATTAATGCAAGCTTTTCATTTGTATTCTTTCTTTGAAATCATTTCACATCACTCAATTGCAGATTCTACTCTCTCACATGCCAGTCAGCATTGTGGCTTTTGTGTTGATGATCAGTTAGTTGTGCCAGAAACTTGACGAAAGCGCTTATTTAATACAAGTGAATACCGCAATAAAAACAGAACAAATTGCAAACAAATAGTTTCGAGAATACAACACAACAGTTAGAGAAACCGGCAAACCCAACACAGAATTGGGTAATAAACAAAACAAAAAAAAAAAACAAAGCAATAAATAGTTTATGCTCTAGTTTATGACATAGCGTGAAGGTGTGTGAGGTGTGAGTTGGATAAGTAGAAGTTAGGTTTGAAACAAGCATAAAAAAAATAAAATAAAGCTAAAGTAGATAGTTCTGGTACTACCGAAACTTCTGGTAATTATGAAGTAAGACTTGTCAGAACTTAAGAACTCTAATTTTCGAGTTTTCAAAAACAAATTAACCCGGTAGTGTACCTTTTATCATCCAATAAATGTCGTTTTAGGTTTTCTCCAACTATAATAACTTAGTTTAAAATATTTCCAGGGAATAACAGGGTTCCCTCATTGGATCTCATAAGGCATCAGACGTTTCCTGACGTACTTAAGGCAGATTTCGGATGTACAAAGGACTAAGCTCGGTTGCTAGAATCATAGTAAAATACATTTTCTGAAACGGCAGTGTTTTATCTGAATTTCGATAATCTGAGTTGATGGAACTCCCCTATCTTAGAACTTTAAACGAGCCATTTTTGTATATCCTCTACTAACTCGGAAACGCCTCTACCGATTTGGATGAAATTTTATATATAGATAGTGTACTACTGTGTAAGTTTTAAAAAGGTTGCCACCTATTTGATGTTTTTTTTTTAACTAAGTGAGATATGAAAATATGGAAATCGAAAGTTATTTTACATCGTATTTAAAAACAAGATGTATTTTAGGTTATATTTCAACAAAAATGTTTTTGGGAGGGTTGCCATTTTTCCGATTTTTGTTTAAGGTTGCCACCTAATCATATTCAAATATATAATTTTTTTGTATTCCACTATTATCTGGACCAACTTTTGAATATACATATGTAGTTAATATACCACTTTTCGTGCTCTTCCAAAAAAAAGTGTTGCCACTTACGATATTTTCACAGAGTAGCCAATTTTTAAATTTTTTTTAATTTATGAAATTTTTTTATAAAGCAAAGTTATCTGCAGGATTCTAAGTTCTTTAAATTACCATTGCCACTTAGTATTTTTTGGAGCTGCCACTTATCAAAAAAAAATAAACCAAAAAAAAAATATGAAAAATATATTGTAATAGCGTTATGGCACGAAAAAATTGTAGGTTATATTCCGCCAAAAAAAAAGAAAAAAGGCAGGGTTGCCACCTAATCCTATTACTTATACTTTTTTATTAATAGCACAAAAACGAATTGAGTCACTTCTGTGACTTTGTATTTATGAAATATGCCACTTTTCGAGCTCTTCAACTTAAGCGTTGCCACCTTGGCTGGATTTACAGAGTTGCGAATTGTCTGATTTTTTTTTAATGAAATGAGTTATGTCAGTATAAGCAAGCAAGTAAGTTATGCCAATATGGGTATCGAGCGAAAGGTGTTTTAGGTTGCCTTACAACCAAAATAATTCTAGGTAGGCTTACGGCTTAGGGTTGCCACCTGATCCAACTGTACATACTTTTTTTTTAATATTCGCTGGAAAAAACTTGATACATGTCTATAGAATTTTGTAAAATGAAAATATGTACATTACTCAAGTGTTGCCACCTAGGTTTGTATTTAAACGAAAAATATTTTTAAGTAGCGTTGGCAGAAAGGGTTGCCACCTATCTACAAATTATTTTCCGCGAATAGTTGGTTCCTTTTTTGAAGTTAAAGTGTCAAATGAAAGGGCTCATCATGTAAATATTAAGATAGATGACATATTTTTTAAAGGGTTGCCACCCGTTTAAAATTAAATTTTACTATATAGCTTGTTTGATTTTTAAAATTGCGATGCCAAATGAAAGCGATTCAGCCTATATAAGTATTGTTACCTTTCTTATAAAAAGGGTTGCCATATGTTGTCAATAAAAATATATTTAAGGGTTGCCACCTCTTTAAAAATAAGATTTCCTGTATAACTTTTTTATTTTTTATAGTTGAGATGTCAAATAAAAGTGAAGTGCAGGAAGGTACATTTTTTAAAGGGTTGCCACCTGTTAAAAAAAAACTATTTATAAACTGTATTTTTATAAATCAAATTCGTCTAAAGTCTGCGTGTCTTTGATCTCTTTTCATGTGGCTTTTTTATAAAAAAAGCAAAACCAGAAATGAATAAAAGCAAATTTTATCCGAAAGTTTTTTGAATCAGACCTGTTCGATGACCTCGAAAAGAGCAGCGCAAAACATTGATAACTCAAACGCATAAAAAAAAACCCGAAAACGAATTAATTTTCAATTAACTACAAATCAGTTTGGCCATGAGTGAAAATCGCAAATTAATAAAAATCAAAATTTTAAAAAAATATTTTAAACGTACCAAGCACAACTTAAACTCGAAGCCTGCGTTATTATTGTGTTCACGCAAACGGTTTAATGAATTGTTGTTTTTGTTGTTGTTCAACGAAATATCACTAATAAAATCAACACTAATTAAAAATTATTCGTTTATATTTGTTTTAAAAAAATTGATGTCAATATTTATTTGCAAAAACAACAAACCGGCCACAAAACATGAGGGTATTCATTTGGAAGTGGCTCATCGTTATTGCTCATCCATCGCTTGCAAGGTGTTGATTACTACAGAAAAGTGTTGTTTTGACGCCATGCGCAGGCGTATATTCAACTTATTATGGCTACAACGAACTCTTTCCCTCACTTTACAACACAAATCGTTATTGACTTGTTGCTGCTGCGTACCTTGTTTGGTGTGAAATATACCGGTAGCGGTCTTCAAGCAACTCGTTGCTGACATAATCACTTTTGGCAGACAAGCGGCTAGCAGCGGTACGACATTGTATATCTTTTAAAGAAGATGTGTTGTCTCAAGACCAGAGCCATGTGAGTTGCGTTGGAGCGTGGTCTCTTGAGCTCTCACGTCTTTTGTGACCAATGTTTGAGAGTAGTAACCAGCTGTTTCCAGCACCACGTTTTGTTACGTTTGTATGTAAAGCTGGTAAGTAGTTGGCTAGTTTTTCGAAAGCATTGTCATCAATCGAGCATAAAAGCGACTTGGTTTTATTTTCTTTTCGGTCTACTTGCCGACCGCTTTGGTTGTAGTTTAGCTTTACTATTTCGTTCTGTGTGCTTAGTACTTCGAATAATTCAACAACTGTTAAATTTGTTTTTGAAATTGTATCAATCTAGAGCAAGCATCGGCGCCCCATAGATCTTAAGATCAGTCAAACAAGTTGGACTCATCACACAGACACGTTGCGCTCTTTATTTATCTCATGATTTAATCGTCGCTGAGCAAGGGGCGAAACCATATCGCGTGGGTGTGTCGCTTGTTTGGTCAGCGAGTGTTAAAAATATAGTTCGGAGTTCACTTATACACCTGTATTTACAAATCTGCCGACCCATGATCTAGAGTAATTCTCGCCACGAGGTGGTAACTCTATACATATATCCGGAATTAGAATAAATGTATGATTTTTAGTCTGATGCCTTTAATATGACACATAACATTAAAAAAAAAAAACCAACTAACCTTATTTTATTTATTATTTTCCTTCAATCTTTTTGTTTTTAAATTTATTTACTTTTTCTTCTTTTCTTTCTTTCAGTTATTATTTTTTTGTCTTTTTCCTTTTTGGTTTGATTATTTTTTTTTCTTTTTTACTTTTTTTCTCGTTATTTATATTTTTTTTTATTTTTTTTCTTTTTTTTTCTTTTTTATTTATTTTTTTTTTATTTTTCTTTTTTATTTTTTTTTCTTTTTTACTTTTCTTTTTTATTTTTTTTTTTCTTTTTTACTTTTATTTTTTATTTATCCGTTTCTTTTTAATTATTTTTTATTTTTTTTGGCCTTTTTCGTTTATTTTTTTCTTTTTTATTTTTTTATTTTTATTAATTTTGAATTTCTATTTTTATTTTTTCTCTTTTTAATTTTTTGTACCTATTTTGATTTTTTCCTTATAATTTAATTTTTCTATTTTTATTTTTATTTTTATTATTTTTTAATTTTTTTTTTTATTTTTTGTTTCTCTTTTTTCTCTTTATTTTTTTATTGAAGGACCGCAATAATATTATTTTCGGTTCCTTAAAAGTTGAAAAATCCCAAGACTCAGCATTTTTTTTGTTCCAAAAAAATAAACTATCATAGCGTTGTTCCAAGTTATCAGCTGTTACACCACTCAGACACAATTTAACATTTTTATACATTCTAGAAACTTACCAGTAAACCAGTCTCAACATTTGGTATTAAAATTATACGGGAACCATCCATGAGATTATTATCTTTTAATGTGCCTTCTTGAAGTTCTCTGCAAGAGAAAGAAAAATAAGGAAGAAGAAGTTAATATATATTTTTTTCAAGATGATATATTTACACATAGCTATAGTAAAGTATCTAATCTATATATGATTTTCGGCTTGAGTCAAGATCACAAACTCAAAAATTTTAATTTAACATCCAAAATCTCCTTTGAACTTTTCATAGTCGAGAGGAACCAGTGTTCTTTTTTTTCTTGTCCTTTTCTTTCTTTTTTATTTTTATTCTCTTTTAATTTTTATTATATTTATTTTTTTATCTTTTATTTTTTTAATTTTTTATTTTTTTTTTTATTATTTTTTTTTTCTCTTTTATTTTTTTTATTTTTCTCTTATATGTATTTTTTTTTTCTCTTATATGTATTTTTTATTTTTTTTCTCTTATATGTATTTTTTCTTTTTTTTCTCTTATATGTATTTTTAATTTTTTTTTCACTTTTATTTTTTATTTCTTTTATTTATTTTTTCTCTTTTATTTTGTTTCTTTTACTTTTTTCTCTTTTATTTTTTTCCTCGTTTATTTTTTTTCTCTTTTATTTTTTTTTTCTCTTTTATTTTTTAATTTTTTTCTTTTATTTTTTTCCATTGGTTTTTTTTTCTTTTTTTTTTCTCTTTTATTTTTTTTTCTTTTATTATTTTTTCTCTTTTATTTTTTATTTTTTACTCTTTTTTTTTTCTTTTATTTTTTTTTTCTCTTTTATTTTTTTTTCTCTTTTATTTTTTTTTTTCTATTTTATTTTTTTTTCTCTTAAACTTTTGTTTTGTTTTTCATTTTTTTTGCTTATATATTTTTCTTTTTTTTTTCTTTTATTTGTTTTTCTCTTTTATTATTTTTTTTCTCTTTTATTTTTTAATTTTTTTTCTTTTATTTTTTTCCATTGGTTTTTTTTTTCTTTTTTTTTCTCTTTTATTTTTTTTTCTTTTATTATTTTTTATTTTTTACTCTTTTTTTTTTCTTTTATTTTTTTTTCTCTTTAATTTTTTTTTTCTCTTTTATTTATTTTTTTCTCTTTTATTTTTTTTTTTCTCTTTTATTTTTTTTCTCTTTTATTTTTTTTTTCTCTTTTATTTTTTTCTCTTAAACTTTTGTTTTATTTTGAATTTTTTTCGCTTGTATATTTTTCTTTTTTTTCCTTTAACAGCTTTCAATCAACAGTGTGTTCTAGTTTTTAATTGTGGTTCCTCAATTTTTTTTTCTTTCTTTAATATAATATTTGTTTTATTTATTGAATTTCTTTATGCTTTATTTCCTTATCTTCACTGTGTAGTAGTACATTAAGCAACCGCTTGTTGAATTCAATTAAACAATTATTTTTAGTCAATTCAACACCGGCCTATTGTAAGCAAATATGTTGTATTTTATTGCAACTTCACGCACAAAGGAGTGAGGTAGATGTACTAGTTATAATTAGTAGAGTGTATCGAAAAAAAAAAAACAGAAAAAAAATTGTAACACAACTCTAGGATACAGCTACAAATAGTTTGATGGAAAAAAGTGGTCCCGCGAAGGACCAAAAAAACAAAAATTTTATAGTATCTTGGAACAAATTCTTAGATAGGGTGTTCTGAAAAAAATCTGATACAGTTCAAAGATATTCGGCCGACGATAAAAAGAAAAGTGAATAGCCTACTAAAGCTAGACAATATTATTTCGAAAGCGAGCTGCTTCGAAGTGTTCGACTTATTTTCTCTATATGCCCTACCTTTTGAAGAGGAAAAATGGAGCTTTGCAGCCAGTGTTGTATGTAAATAAAAATTAAACAAAGAAAAAAAATTAAGTCAAATAAATACGAAAAACAAAACTTGAACAAAACATAAAAGATCAATTGCACAAGCAGAAAAGAGACACTTACAGTGACTCAAAAAACTATACTTATTTAATTGCTAGCTTGCTGTCAAATGCTCGAAATTGATTTTTAATTTAGCTGACATTGAAAAAAAAAAAAGTTAACACAAATTTTAATGAGAATCGTTTTGATATTACTTTTTGGGGAACTAAGAGCATTTTGCAATCATATCTTTCTAGTTATTTCAAATAAAATTTTTCCTATAGGCACCTCACACAAATAAGTATAGCCCTTTTGTTTATCTTGCGATTTTTATAAAACAAAGTTGTTTTCATGCTCCAAGCTGTCCCGCCCGTGGTTCAGAGGAACTTGAGTTTCAATTTTATTTCCATTAAAAAACGATACATTTTGGAAGTCACTGTACTTACACACACACTCGTGCATGTATTTGATATGTACCCAATTTGCATATTTTAATCGAACAACTCTGGACTTTTGACACTTGAACGGAGTTGTCGCACTGACAAATATACTTGATTTGAAACGATTTATTTATTTTATATATTTTTCAGCACAATATGCCATTGAGTCTTACTAGTTTCGATACACAATTTGCAATATATAAATTTGTATAAAAAAAAATTTTAAACACAAAAGCTTAATTATTTGTATTAATTAGCGTGAGTTGAAAAAAAGTAATAACAAAGCAAACTTGTTTTGAAGATTTTGAACTAAAAAAAAAACAAATAAAAATAAATAAAATGCGAATGATGAGATGTTAATGTGAATTTAAAAGAGAGCATTTGCTTTTGAGTTTCATGAAAATGACTGAATGTGACTTTGGTAATGTTCTAGAGTTGAGCTGCACCATTTTTAGAATTTTTGGCTGTTTGTTTGAACGCAACGATCTCGGAAACTACAAAATATTTTGTTATAAGACAGCTTGAAGTTAAGGAATAAAATTATTAATTAATAATAAACAAATGCGATTTTTCTTTAAAAAAAACTTATTCAAGCCGATTCTAAATAATTTTTTTGTGCGAACCGTTTCACCTTTTCATAATTTTTGCTCACAAATTATATGAGAGTGAGAAAACCCGAAAAGTGAAAAGTTATTCAGAATTGCCTTGGTGGATTTTATACGCAAATAACAAAAAAATTTGAGTTTTTTTCTTTTTTCTATATTTTTTCCTGTTTATTGTTTATATTTTTTCTTTTATATATTTTTTTAAATTTACAATTTTTTTTTGTTTCTTTATCCTTTTTTTATTTTTTATCCTTTGTTGTTTTTTTTTCTTTTATTTATTGTTTTTCTCTTTTAATTTTTTTTTTCTATTTTTCTTTATTTTTTATATCTTTTGATTTTTTCTCATTTTATATTTTTCTTTTCCCTTTTATTTAATATTTTTTTTTTCAATTTAATTTTTTATTATTTTAATTTTTTTGTCTTGACATTTTTTTCCCCTTTTTATTTTTTTCTCTTTTTTCTTATATTTTTTTTTCTTTTTTCTTTTATTTTTTCCCCTTTTTTCTTTTATTTTTACTATTTTTCTCTTTTTTTTTATGTTTATGTTTTTTCTTTTACATATTTTATTTTTTTAATTTAGAATTTTTTTTTGTTTCTTTATTCTTTTATTACTTTTTCCCTTTATTGTTTTTTCTGTTTTATTTATTTTTTTCTCTTTAAGCTTATTTTTCTTTGTTTCTTTATTTTTTATATCTTTTCCCATTTTTCCCCTTTTTTATATTTTTCTCTTTTATTTTTTTTCTCTTTTATTTTTTCCTTAAATTTTTTTTTCCTTTTTATTAATTGTGTTACAAATATTTTGGCTTTTGTTTTTTTATTTTTTTTTTTTCTTTTTTAATTTATAATTACTTTTTTTTTCTTTATCCTTTTTTATTTTTTCTTTTTTATGGTTTTTATCTCTTTGATTTATTTTTTTCTCTTTTAATTTACTTTTTTATTTTTTTCTCTTTTAATTTACTTTTTTATTTTTCATAACTTTTACTTTTTTTCCTTTTATATTTCCCCTTTATTTTATTTTTTTCATTTTTCTCTTTAATTTTTTTTTTCCTTTTTATTTTTTTATTTTTTTCTTTTATTTTTACTTTTTTTCTCTTTTATATATTTTCATTTTTTAATTTGTAATTTTTTTTTTGTTTCTTTACCTTTTTTTATTGTTTTTCTCTTTTATTTATTTTTTATCTTTTATTTATTTTTTTCTTTTATTTATTTTTTTTCCTCTTTTATTTATTTTTTTCTTTTATTTATTTATTTTTTCTCTTTTAATTTATTATTCTATTTTTTCCTTATTTTTTATATCTTTTACTTTCATATTTTCCCTTTCATATTTTTCTCCGCTTCCCCTTTTTTCTCTTTTATTTTTTTTCCTCTTTAAGTTTTTCGTCTTAAAATTTTTTTGTTTTTTTTTCTCTTTTATTGTTTTTCGTTTTTATTTTTTTGTTTGTTTTTTATTTTTTACTTTTTTTCTTTCTTCTATTTTTGCTCTTTAATTTTTTTTTAATTTTTTCTTTAATTTTTTTCCTCTTTTATTTATTTTGTTTTCTCTTTTATTTTTTTCTCTTCTCCCTTTTATTTTTTTTCTCTTTTATTTTTTTTCTCTTTCATTTTTTATTTTTTTTCTCTTTCATTTTTTATTTTTTTTCTCTTTCATTTTTTATTTTTTTTTCTCTTTCATTTTTTATTTTTTTCTTTTATTTTTATTTTTATTTTTTTCTCTTTTATTAATTCTTTCATGTCTGTTATTATTTTTTTTCTCTTTTATTTTTTTTTTCTCTTTTATTTTTTTTTTTCTATTTTATTTTTTTTTTCTATTTTATTTTTTTTTTTTCTTTTATATTGTTTCTCTTTTGTGTTTTTTTTCTGAATAGATTAAGTATGTAATGACAATAAATTCTAAATTCTCGGTTAATTATTCAATTTCTTTGCGTTTATAGCCAAGGACATCTAGTAGTGATTAAGGTTGCTCCTAGCGACCAAAGTGTTGCACTATATTTTTATTGCCACATTTAAGTGCTAGTCACGTACCACATTCGTTCGTAAGAAAGTTCATTGTAGGGGTTACTGTGGTTATGGCGCGTTTGTTTTGGTCGATTTTGCCTTTGTTGATCCATTTTCATTTTATTGTTTGGATTTACATTATAAGCAAAGTTTTCTATCCTAGCAACCAAATATTAATTCGATGTTAAAAGTGCATTAACTAAACAAAAAGGAAAAACGATTTAACCCAATTGATGGCTGCTAATTCTAATGCGATTAAAATGCATATAAAACAAATGCACATTCAAGTAGCACCTAGAAAATAGAGAGGGTTGCCTAGCTGAGGCTTCAATTGAATATTGAACCAACTTTTGAATGCTCCTAAATTGAAAAAAAGCTGACAAATTATAATAGTAGTGGTTGAGGGGTATTTGTCTGACTTAACTACGTTTCCTTGCAACAGATGTTTTGGCCTTTACTTCCAAGTGTTGCGAGAATTTTTTGTTTTCGTCTTTTGAGTTGTGTTCCAAAGCTGTATCTGATAGGAGTTGATTAGCTCACACTTTATCGACATAACTGACGTATGAAGGTACAGTAGTGTTTATAAAAATTGCAAGATAAACAAAAATTTTGATTAAAAAAAAAAAAATTGAATTAAAATTAAAAAAAAAAAAATTTAATAAAATTAAAAAAACAAAAAAAATTTTATTCAAATAAAAAAAAATTTAATTGATATTAACAAAAAAAAAAAAATTAAATAAAAAAAAAAAAAAATTAAATAAAAAAAAAAAAAATTTAAATTAAAAAAAAAAAATTTATGTCCCACAAGTCTTGTTAGATTTGGAATGTTGTTGTGTTGTTCTGTTTGAACGGAAGCATCTCGGAAACTAAGAAATGGATTTTTGTCAGACCTTCACTGCTGGACAGTTTGAGGCTTAGGAAGGAACCACAACTTACTTTTGTTGAAATCGCATGATATACCGCTTAATTTTTAGTAGCAACAAGTTTCGAAATATTAAAAAAAAAATAAACTTTACAACAGGAAAAAAGAAAAAATTCAAATTCTACTGAAACTTAACAAAAAAAATTAAGATTTGATTTTTTTGTATTTAAAAATATCTTTTTTGTTTTAAAATTTTTTTTTTTTTTTGTTTTTAAAATTTCTTTTGTTTTAAAATATTTTATTTTTGTTTTTAATTTAATATCAAATGAAAACTCCTTGGCAAAACTCACTTAAATCGTATTCCAACTATCTGAGCGTTGCTATAAAATTGTTTATAAATTTTGTTTGCCACCACTGTATACAGCGAGGAAAAATATTTCCGGAGCTGAAAATGCTTTAAGTTAGGCATCTGGAATTATTTCGCTAAAAACTTCATTCGGTTCAATACAGTGCTTTGTGAGTGATGCAGGAACAAACATAAAGACAGGGTGACACAAATTTTTAAAAACTATCGCTTTTGTGTATTAATATCCATAGTTTGTTTTTACGTAATAACTATTATAAAATAGCGATATTGAATTGTTTTTTTATTATTATGATATTAGGAGCCAACTTGTATTGCCACCACTGTATATAGCGCGGAATAAATATTTTTGTGGCGTAAAATTGTTGCTAAGCTTTTAGTTGGACGTCTAGCAAGACATGGTTCTAAATTTCTTTCCATTATATATGACGGTTTTCGAGTGATGCAAGTACAAACACAGTGAGAGACAAACAAAAAGTGTTTTACTACAAATTAGTGTATCTCTTTTGTTTATCATGTGATTTTGATAAAACAAAATTGGCGTCCTTTTCTAAGCTTTAAGCTGTGCAGCAATGGAAGTCTCATAAAAGTCCATTCCTTATTTTCCAAGATCTTTGCGTTCAAACAGAGAGACCAAAATTCTGAAAATGATTTAGATGATCTCTACAAAATTCTCAACGTCCCCTTCAGTCATTCAATGCACAGACACAACTTTTCTATAGTTGTATTATAGTTAAACTTTTGCAAAAAGTCGTACTACTATTTTTCTGCACTCTAGTGTATTCATATGAACCTCTAGCCACATATGTGCGAAAAGTTCAAGGATATTTATTACATAAGACTTACATAATCAAGACAATAACTATAGATACCAAGAACAACAACAATGCCAACAAACTCTGCAAGGAATTTAAAACGCAGTGGCAGTTAAAAAAGTTTATAAAGAAAAAAATGCATAGTTAATAAAGTGTGTGCAACTATTTTTGTGTTGCTATGCTGTTGCATCGCTTTTTGTGTTGGGGTCTTTGATGCATTGACGGGTGCCAATGTTGTCCTGTTGCCATTGATACGGTTGTTATACAAAATTTTTTAGGCGCGTAAACAAAACTCACAAATGATTGGCCTTTTATGGATAAACAAAGTGCAGTTAATGATTTTTTAGGTATGTAAAAGCAATATATTGAGGTATACAAATAATTTGTTCTATGATGTTGCCTAGGAGATTTTTTAGTTTGTGACAAAAACTGGGTTGACTAGGAGGTCATTCAAGGATCTGTATTTATTGAATCGATTTTAGATGTTAGGCGCTCGAGAACTTATAGCAAGCAACTGAGAATGAGTAGTTTTTTTTTTTCGGGTATCATAGCGAATTTATGTTGTATTTTACGACACCTCAGGTCATTAGAGAAAAAAAGTTTCCTCGAATAGCACGATTCTAGGGCTGAGGTCCATATCGTCCAACCATTAAATACTGTTATGTGTACCCATCGAATCGAGTCCAAGTATTGATTTTATATGAATGTCATATATTTTGCATTTATAAAATCTTTAAAAATCTTACAATAAATGGTCTCTTATGTTTGCTCATATGTACACTTTGCTTGTCCTTTAAAGTGCCTTCTTCGTCTATGTATAAATGTATCGAATTTACTTAGAAATCTGTATAGCAAATATGTCTGCCCATTTATGTGACATAACCGGGTGGTTTGCTAAAGCTTAAATTATTTCATGAACGCGTCACATTTGCACTTTTCCAATACACAAAAGTTCTTAGATGTCTATAGACAGTGGTGGTCTGATAATTAGAAACGGCTTGGGAGAAGAAATTGTTTAATTTTTAAATGGAGTTAATATAGAAAGAC
Organism: Campiglossa producta; assembly: GCA_964058755.1. Lineage (NCBI taxonomy): Eukaryota > Metazoa > Arthropoda > Insecta > Diptera > Tephritidae > Campiglossa > Campiglossa producta. Next base: position 101,896,601 of record CAXKVI010000005.1, read on the forward strand.
CTTGACTACAGAGTATAAAAACAAGATATGTGAGCTTTTTTTTGGAAAGTGGAGAGTTTGTAGAGTTTTGAAAATAAGTTTTCTAAGCTTTTGTGAGAAGTGCAAAGTTTGTAGAGCTTTAAAATAAAGATTTCGGAGCTTTTATTAGAGTTGGTGAGTTTGTAGAGTTTTGAAAAAAGGTTTTCGGAGCTTTTGTGGAAAGTGCAGATTTTCGAAAATAATATTTCGGAGCTTTTGTTTGAGTTGGAAAGCTTGTAGACTTTTGAAAATAAGTTTTCAAAGCCTTTGTGTGAAGTGAAGAATTTTTAAAATAATATTTCGAAGCTTTTTTTGGAGTTGGAGAGTTTGGAGGGTTTTGAAAATAAGTTTCGTGAGCTTTTGTGGGAAGTGGGGAGTTTGTAGACTTTTGACAATATATAAAATCTTAAAGTAAGAATTAAGAAAGCTTGAACTGTGCGGTAGAAAAAATTTCAAAAAATAATAAGAAAGTGGAGAGTTGAGAGACTTATAAATAAATACAAAGAAGTTAACACTCTAAGATTATGAAAAACAATACAGTTAGTTTGGAAAGACCTTGACTATAGAATATAACAAACTTTTTTTGAAATTGTAGAGTTTGTAGAGTTTTAAAAATATTTTAAATCTGTAAGAGCAACTAAAAATGCTTCTAGAAAGTTTAGATTGTGTGATAGAAATAGTTTCAATAAATAATTAGAAAGTGGAGAGTTTGGAGACTTTTATAAAACAACAGAAAAACGAAAAAATAGAAGATTATTACCATATAGTCAATAGTAATAAAGGTTTATTCGGTGTTTTTCGTCAATAAAAACGCCATCGTTTCTAATTTAAAGTACACCACTTTATATACTACATACCTAAATACATGCATATATAATGAAATAATAGAAAGCACAGACACAGACGCATACATATGGAACTGCTGTGTGGAAGCCAAACCCAGGCAAACCAGCCAAGTTAGGCCGCCAACCAGCCCAACTATTTTCATAGACGCAGCCACAGCCCATTTTTAGTGTTAGGCCAAAAAGTTATGACTGCAATTTTCTGCTCTTATTTGCTTTGTTTGTCTGTCTGCCCTACACAAAATACCTTGCCGCACGCCTATCCGTACGTCCAGCATTGTGCCGACGTCAAAAACTCCGGAGATTATGGCATATCGCACATTGTGTGCCTCTCTATAGGTAGACATATGTACATATTAGGATGATACAAAAAGTCGATTATTTTCATTTTTTTTTTTCGTGAGTGCTTCGAAAATCGGTCTTCAAATTCTTGTAAGAAATTGAACGATCTACAAAAAAAGTTAAATAGAAAATATTCGTAAACCTCACTGATTAAAAGTTATTGAAGGTTAAAGTTTGACAATTTTTAGGTTATGTATTTATGCAAACTTTCAATTGCAATAACTTTGAATGGATGCGTTCTACAAAAAATTTATATTTAACCTTTTTTGTAGATCGTTGAATTTGCTACTAGAATTCGCGGACAGACATTTTTTTCATGCACAATTTTCTAAAATAAAAATCCAAAAAATCAGATTCGATATTTTTTAATCACCCTAATACATATTTTAATCTATATATATATTTTCCTATGTAAATATGTAAGTTTGTATGTACACAGCAGACGGAATAAGGCTTCCTAAAGGCGAGATGAGCGCAACATTGTTTTATGCCTAGATTGTCAAAGTTTGTGGAAAAATGTTTGAAATGGTGGTTGGGATGGTGCTAAGAGTCAAGAGGGTGTGTGGGTGGATTTTACATACATATATACAATAGGTGGGTGTGTTGCAGAAGCAGGCGGGTGCGTGTGCGAGATACATACATACATACATACATACATACATCTACTCAGACTTAGGATTAAAGCTTCTGAGCTCTTAAAGTTGTTAAAGCATTTTTCCTTTTTGGTTCAATTTTATGTTTGGACTACCTTTTGCATAATATTTGGTACTTAGCTTTTCTAATTTTGTCTCTGATATTAGTTAATTAGATAATATTTTTGTTTTCGTTTCTACTGACTGAGGTGTTAGCACCACCAGCTGTTCGTTTCACCCTTATACTTTTATTATCTCATTAAATAGGAAATATTTAGAAACTTAATCAAATGGTTTTGCTACCACCAAAAAGCTCATAATTCTCTATATAAAAAAAATTATGTCTGGTGGACTGCTTGGTATACTAATAACCCTTTTTTTGTCTCGTGTAATAAAAAGTCAACAATTTAATCCTTTCATATGTATAACTAAAGCTTGAGGGGTATGTATTTTTTCTTGCATTTATGTATGTATGTATGTTCATACAGTCGGGTTCACATAAACTGTAGGCCTTTCAAGAAATTTTATAACTTTTTCTAGCATGAAGTTTTCATATTTTTGTGCAGGTGGCAACTCTGTTTGTAAAAGTTGTAGGTTATTACTCACCCACGGGTCTAGGCACTTTCGTATGACACTTCGCAGTTAAAAATCAAAGACACTTTACAGCAAAAATGGATATTTTAACAGTTGGTAACCCTTTTCATTAAACTAGGTGGCAGCGCTGTTTATCAAAGTGTTTGGTCACTACTCACCCACGAGTCTAACCCTTTCTTATAACAGTTTGAACTAAAAAATCAAGCGCTCTATACAGAAAAGTTAACTTCTCAACAGTTGGCAACGCTTGTCATTTAAAAACGTGGCAACTCTGTTTATAAAAATGGTTACTCACTCACAGGTTTAGCCCTTTCTTATGACAGCTCGAACTTAAAAATAAAAAGCAATACACCACAAAAATATATTTTTCGTAAGGTGGCAACCCTTTTAAATAAAATTGTAGTATTACCGCCGAAAACAAGTAAAAAAAAAGAGAATTTTTCATGTCGAGCTTTATTTAAAAATGTTGTAACTAAAAAATTTAAAATGAGTATTTGTTCAGGTGGCATCACTTTTTTAAAAAAAAAGGATATTTCTTTTACATACTCTTCTGAGGAAAAAAAACCTTTACTTTTGTTAAGAATTTTTTTATCTATGCAGTTTTGTATTCCATTTAATTTTACTTTTAAAAAGCTGAAAGTTTGACCATCTGAATTTTTTTTAGGTGGCAACCTTTTTATATGTAAATGTTTTGTATTCACCTACGCGTCAACATCATACTTTTGTCACCTCAAACTTAAAGCACCTCAAATTAAAAAATCAAAGGCAATATACAAAAGATGGGATTTTTACCAGATGGCAACTCTATTAAAAAAAAATTTATATTTATCACATATTCTTTTTCTGACGAAAACGAACCAAAAACAAAATTTTTTTTGGCAATATGGGTATCAAATGAAAGGATTTTCGGACTATATCAACAAAGATATTTTCAGACAAGGTTGCCATATATTATTTATTCCTTCGTATATAGACCAATATTTCAGAAAAGGCTACAGTGATTTGAATAAATTTTGGCATATAGATTGCACGCCTTTCATTTTACGTTTTTCAAAATGGGTGTTGCCACTTGGGGCGGTATACAGGGTTGCTACCTATACAATATTTTGTTTAATATTAAGCAACGTTTGCCAATATGGGTACCAAATGAAAGGTATTATGAAAGGCCGTATACCAAATAAGATATTTTCAGGCAAGGCTGCCACCTAACCATATTTTATTTCTTCCTTCGCATATCGACCACTATCTTGGGAACCCATTGTATATATTGCTTATGTATAGTTTGCTTCCTTCTTGAGTGTTGCCACTTTAGGCGTTTCACTGGGTTGGCACCTATTTGTTTTTCTTCTTATTTTCAGCTTTATGTGTATCAAATGTAGTACTACGATCTATAGTAGGTAGTAGGTACTGGGATTTATTTTTGAACCCTAGTCACATCAAACTGGCAGTAACTCTACTTAAGGCTTATCTGATTTCCATAAGGACCATCTTTATTATTTTTTTTTTAATCCAAAACTGTTTCTGATTTTTTAGACGACGACAGAATGCGGTTTTTTGATGTTTTTTTTTAATCAAATTCCAACACACAGGGGGGGCCAGCCGTACTTGTCCATCAAAAACACTACTAAGTATACCATACTCACCCCTAAATAAATAAAAATCTGAAGAACAACCCGTTTTCCCACACACACCTTAAATACATACAAATGTATGTATGTACATATATCCGCATGGGTTAGGCGCCAAATAGCTGTACATACACCATTTTTACCACCCACCGACCGGACAAGTAACAAAAGCATTCAAACAAGAACAACACCAACAAAACACAACACACAGCCTCATCACAGATTTACAAAACTTTTTGTATGCCCTTTTTTAGCCAAAATGATTGCATCAGCGATGAGCAGCGACGTCAGCTGCGCAGTCAGCATATACAGTTTAGCAGCAACAGCAAACTCAACAGCGACGCAGCAGAAAATGTTTTTAACAGCAAATGCTTTTATCAGAGAGAGAGAGAGCAGACTTTTGTAACATTAACGGCAACAACATTAACAGTAAAATTAATTCCCACTTCGAACAAAGCAAATTAGAGCATACCGAACATAAAAAACCAGTTTTGAATTCACCACCCGCCTGTGTGGTGAATTGATAGTAAAGCGTTCAGCAGAATCAGTACGTCAGTACGTTGAAACAACTGACAGAAAAGTAGACTGCGGGTGTTTGTATGTGTAACGCCAGATACGACGGATACGTCAAAGTAGAATTTGTTCTAAAATTGACGTACGTCACGCAACTGACGTATTGGCGGAGTGATTCTGTTTCCCGCTTAACAAAGGAGAAAATACATATGGCGTGGATTTTGATATGTTGGCCATTCTGTTTTTTCTCCACGTGCATATGCATACATAAATATGTGATAACGATTGATATGAAGAAAGAGAGCGTGAATGAATGTGGAGTGTAAGGAGGAATCAATGTTAAAAATATGTGATTTGAAGTGTACACCTTTGTATGTTGTACTTACATACATACATATGTGTATAAATATATTGAGTGAATGGGTAAATGAAGCAAATGGCGACAAGATTGATAACGCCTTGTTGGTTTGTGATTGTAGGCGGCAGGGGGTAAGTTGAGCATATTATGCGACAGTGTTAAGTTGAACAACACAATGCGAGGTAGTCTGAAGAAAGTTGCAACATATGGAAGCGTATAGTGGTGTGTAGATTCTCATTGTGATCAAAAAACAGGTTTCATGTATTGTTATGTATAATTTTAATATTTATTAAAGATAAATTAACTTAGGTTTTGCACAAGAGGGTATACATTTTTACGTAAATCAAAATTTTCAATTATTCGTTGATTGATTAAAAATTTAGAATCCAGATTTTAATCGATTATTGGTAACGGGTGATTATTTCAATCAGAGTAACATGTTGAAATTTTAATTAATCGATTATTTTTATTGATTAATTAAATATTGATTGATAAACTGCTAAGATAAACTGCGAAGTAGTTGGAATATATTACTCGATTAATCAAAATATTCGATTCTTTTTATTAAAGAAAAACTTTGAATTAATCAATTATTTGTGCGATGAATAAAAAACATTTATTTGATCGATTACTAGTTCGATTAATTATAAGAAATGTAAAATGCTTGTTTTTTTTTGCCGGAAATAAGTCGATCATTTCAATGTGAGTAAAATGTTGAAGTTTTGATTAATCGATTACTAATAGATAAATTGCAAAGATAACTGGTAAGTAGTTGTTTTGAATTAATCAATTATTTGTTCGATGAATTATAAAAAAAATTAATTTAATCAATTACTGGTTCGATTAATTATACAAAAATGTAATATACTTGTTTTGTTTTGCGGAAAATAAGTCGATTAATAAAAATATGTAGTTTCCAAGATTTTAATCGAATTATTCAATTACATATTTTTAATTTCGCAATCATTGCTTCGATTAATCGAAACAGCTTCAATTTTATCCACATTGTGTAGAAAATTAGTCGATAAACTTTCACAATCAATAATTAGCCTGAACTTGATTAATGGCTTAATCAGTGAATAGTCATTACAAATTAATTAAAATAAATCAATTTCCAGATTAATAGTATTTTTATTTTTTTTCCAATTTGAATAATTATTTAGAAAACTGAGTCATTTCAATTCCTTAAGTCACTAAATGCGATTAATGGATTAATCGAGCATGCCTATGATTAATTGTTGCATCAGAGAATCTTTTTTTACCAATTAATCTAAAAGATTAATTCCCCGATAAAAATATTTTGATTCATTTACAGATTAATCGCGATTTGAGTAATTATTATCCAATAAATTGGTTTATTTAGGATATTGATTAATGGAAATCATACAAAAATCACAAATAAGTTAAAAAATTAATTTAAAGAGGTTATTAATCTGAACTTGATTAATTGTTTAATTATATATTATTTACTACCAATTAATCTAAAAGATCAATTTCGCTATTAATCATATTTAGAATAAATTCTAGATTAATATCATTTTATTAATCATGATCTTATTAATTTGACTGAGTACTTGCAATGTCATTATTATAAAAATGCGATGAATTAACTAGTCGGACATGCTGATTAATCTGAGCAACAACTACCTTATCATTATCATACCATTTCAAGATAATTTTCCACCTCTAGTACAAACACTAAAGAGGAAAAATATTGTACGTGCAATTGAGCATCCCATAAGGAATCATTCTCATACTCAGATTCACTCCTTGTGCGATTTTTCGTATTGTAGCTCAAATACACATGTTAAATGGGAATTGAAATTGTTGTGTGCCGCCGCCTATGCCTTGGGTTAAATGAGAAATTTGCCACATACTATGTAGATTAGGGTGGTCCTTATAATCATATGTCATAGTTGTTACAGTCTCTGCCCCTAGATCGGTTTCACCACGGTCAACTATATCGCACAAACATTTGTAGCCCGATTGGAGATGGTTCAGGCGTGTCGCAGGGAGTCGAAGTTCAGATTGCTCTATGGAGCCTCAAAAAATTAAAGTACTTTTTCTTTTTATCTATAATACCCGAAATCGATAGCACTATGGTCGGTGATATGCCAAGCAAAATCTGGCTCCGATTGGAAACACCTAAGGATTGTCCCAGGGGGTGGTCTGAAATTGAACCACCCTGCGATACGCCTTAGGGCTTTTCAATCGGAACCAGATTTTGTATGTGATATCTCCGACCATTGTGCTATCGATTTCGAGTATTAGATAAGAAGAAAAGTCACTTTAATTTTTTGAGTCTCCATAGACCAATCTCAACTTTTACCCCGTATAAACAATCTCCAACGGGGTTAAAAATTTGTGTATATCTTCTGTTATATTACTATCGATTTAAGGGATGAGCCTTAGAAAATCTGATGATAAAATAGTCTCCATACAAATAAGAACAACCCTAATGTAGGTACATACAAATTTGAAGCCAAGAAGCACTTACTCGTTTTCTTTCTTTGCGTGTGGCTCTTTTGGTGGTAGGTTAAATAAGTACTTAGTAAGTGTGTAGCTCATTTACAAAAAATATATTCAACTTTTTACGTTTGTGCATGGCAACTAACCAACCACCGATTTAAAAAAAAAGGCAGAAAACGATTTTTACGCTTTTAATGCTGACAGAGTATATTTTTTTTGTTTTGCTGACGATAGCTAAAAATGTGTTTTATATGGAATCAGCAGAAATATTTTTTTTTTAAATTTCGCAATTTCAAATTGCAAAGTCAACAAACAAAATTCGAGTCAGAATTTTTTTTTAAATAATTGTAAGAAATTTTTAGTTTAAAAAAGTCAATAAACCTTGTCCACAACACCTCCGATTTTTTTTTTACTGGAACATCCGGGGAATTCCATTAAAAGAACCGAAGTAGGTTCCCAACTAAAACAACGATGGTCATTGCTTTTTAGCGATAATTGATGCGAATTGGAAACCCTACGGGAGTTTAAGTCGTCCTCCACCTGGTTTTTTCCATCTCAGTTGAGGCCTCGTTCTGGGCTGGAACTTGTTTGTCAATTCGCATTACATGACCGAGCCAGTGGAGCCTTTGAGTTTTAATTCCTTTCGTTTAAGAACCTTTCTCTCAAACACTCCAAGGCCATCTCATCTTTTCTTAGACAGGTATGATCTGAGTTTACGGCGCAGTTGTTGAGGCCAACAGTTTTACGCTCTTGTAATATATTGTTCCGGCGTGATTAAGTTATCCAGCTAGTATTATTTTCTCCAACATAAGTTTGAAGAATTCGCACGAAAAAGTCGCCCTCTCGGAAGCTTCTTTTGGTTTCAAAAGGTTCAGAGAGGGGTTTCCCGATTACAACGGAGCTGTTGGTATTGCTCAACGTCATTTGGCATAGACTTATGAGCAGGGAAGTCAAATTCAGACTTGGCGGCATATAGGCAACTCTCTGTCGTACTGAGTCTTCTCCAGGATTTGGCGTATTCGGAAGATCTGGTCGATGATCTGAAGACACACTGATAAGGTCCAATCAGCTTGTCTACGATGGGCTTCTTAGAATACGCTAGATAGAATATTTCATGCGATATTAAGGAGACTATTTCCGCTGTAGTTTGTGTGCTTAGCGGACTCGCCTTTCATGTGGACTGCGCAGAGCACACTCAAGTTACAATCTGGAGACATGCACTCGTCCGACCATATTCTGCATAAAAGCTGATGCATGCTCTTTACCAACTCTTCGCCTCCTTGTTGAACAGCTCTTCGGATAGATCGTCGTATAGTATACGCTACGGGGTTTTACCGTTCTCTTGGGTTCTCTCGTGGGAACAATTTCCCCTGAATGCTTTGCGTAACACCATCCAAGTGAGCCTTATAATAAAAACTAGCTCTTTTAAGATTAAAAGTGGAAGGGTGACCCACCCTATTAAGAGTACCACACCAAAAAATAAAATGCTATTGCAATTCTTACAATCATAACATAAAATCCAGATTAGGTATACATTCGTACGAGTATAAAAAGTAATGGCGTAGTTAAAAAAAAAAAATAAAGAAATAACGTAGCAGTGAAGCAGTTAACAGCCAGCAGCATAGCAATATAGAAAATTTACGACTATGATAATGGAAAATCGGGATAAAGCATAAATTCCACCACCGTCAGATCTTTCTGCATATACCCAGAGCATTTTGTATATCACTATTGATATAGCATAGCGCAGCAGAGTCTTTGTTAAGTAGTGACCTGCAACAGAGAACACACCAACCAAACCACCACCACCAACAACAATCAAAATCACCATCCAAATCAACCATCAACAACGGAACAGCCACCGCTCGCTCGCTGCTCACCTCATTCACTATGCGAAGGAAGCAAAAAAACAAAGTATGTACAGTGGTTAAAGCAACGTGCTGTGGCATCACATACAAAAATTGTACAAAGAAAACGCGCTCTGATGGAACCCAGCAGCAACAAACTACACTACACGTCAATGAATAAGATAATCCAAGTAAGTACAAAATATTCATGTATTTATGATGCGCATATAAATATATTTTGAGATACAGTATTGTGGAAAATAAAGCAGATTTTTGAAGAAAAAACGACATTTTTGATTGACAGTTTCTCAAATAAAATGTATGTATACCACATGTGTTGGCATGGGCAATGTCAAATTAAAGTTGTCACGTAACTTTTACTATATTTTTTGCGTAAATTACTATATTTTTGTGTAATTTTCAGTACATTTTATGTGTTATTTTACTATCTTTTTTGTGTAATTTTTACTATATTTTTTGTGTATTTTCACTATATTTTGTATAATTTTTTACTATCTTTTTTGTGTAATTTTTACTATATTTTTTGTGTAATTTCTACTATATTTTTTGTATAATTTCACTAACTATATTTTTTGTATAATTTTTACTATATTTATGGGCCATTTTATACTAGATTTTTGTGCCATTTTTACTTTATTTTTGCTCAATTTTGACTATATTTTTGTGTCATTTTTACTATATTTTTGGGTAGCTTTTACCAACCCCTTTTCCTACATTTACTCTCTATTTGAGTACACCAATCTGATGTGTAAATTTCCTTCATGACATCTTTCGGTTGCCTTCTCTTCCTATGTCATCTCCATCTCTCTTATTTATTTAAAGCCTATTCCTATTGTATTCTCTAATCTGCTCCACCCTTTTATTTACCTTCATCCTCTCTCTTTGTCTATATATATTCTTGATTTGAAAACACCAATCTGTTGCTATTATATCAAAAGGTGAGCATTTTTCTTGCTTTCTATGTGAATGTTTCATTCAGCTTCGGGTTTTGCTAAAATTCGCAGATGTTTTTCAATGTACTCTTGGGTTTTTGCTGCTATGTATACTAAACTTGATTGGTCTGTAATTCCGATGAGAGAATTAAATGAAACTTCAGAGTAGCTGATTCAGTTATTAAAGTGCTACAGTAAACCATTTTAGCTCTAGTTTGACCTTTAACTCTACTATATCCATCAAAAACTGTCCTAATTTTTTTTTGCGCAACACTGTAACTAAACAGCAGAAAAGGGCACGATTTCTGCTTGCCTGACAAAAACGTGGTGCACATAGAAGCACAAACAAAAGCATAATTTGAAGGAATAAACGGGTGTTAAGGGAAGTTGCCTTTGCAAACTCACCTTCAAGATATACGTCACCATGTTTTTTTTTTTATAAGTAACTTTGCACGTATTTCGAAACAAATTTGAGGTGTAACGAAAAGAAGAAGGTTGCTAAAATGCGGTGAGGAAGGAAAAAAGTGAAGTGTTGGCGTAAGGCGTCGTTTACCTACCACCATTTTGAGAAATGGAAACCTAGAAATGTTTGATTATGTTAAATATTTTTTTTTTAAAACGAGTATGAGGTTTTTGTTATGAAGGCTTTTGAGTTTGATTGAAAAAGTTTTGGAAAAATAGGGTTTGCTTTTTTAATCAGTAAATAATAAATCCCTGCAAATGGGAAATAGAAAAGCATTTACAAAAAAAGTATAACCTAACCAAGCCTTATAGAAAAAATTCACGAATTGTTCTTATCAGTTCATGCCTTGAGTGATTGCCCACACAATGTTAGGGCTTGTTTGACAACCAATCTTAACTAGTAGTTTACAGCTGTTGATATTTAAGCAACTTGTATCGAAATAGTTTCAACTCAACCTCTTTTACTCAATACTCAGTAGCTAAGTTATGAAGTAAAAAGAAGCACTAAAAAGGTAAGAAAAAGATAAACAATAAGAGAATAACAAACCGGCTTAACGAGCCAACTAAACAAACAATATGCTTACTTATAACATACCATTCAGGTTCTTTTGACTCTCTACTTACATATTGACCACCACCACCAAAATCAACTCAGTAAGAATACAAAACACAACGAGAGCATAATGAAGTCGCTAGTGAGTAGCGAAAGAAAAACACCTTTGTTTTAAGCGAGTTGAAGATGGGAGTTTCCCGTGTTCAAATCCTTTTAAATGGATGGAAACTTTTTTTTGATAACGTTTACCAACGTAATGTAAAATATTTCAGTGTTCCCAGTTGCTCTGTAGCTAGATATGTATGTCATGTCAGAAATTAGGTTGCAATAGTTCTAATAAACGGGTGTTTTCATATTTGTTATTCTTTCTTCATACTCTCTGCTGCTCATTTTTCTACCTATGTTGGTTACATGCATACAATTATGTTTTTTCGTCATATATGTGTCTATGCACTTTGTAGTTGTCGCCTTTAAAGCTCGTCATGGGTGATCTAAACCCCTGTAGGAAATCAGTCTCCAGCAAAGGCGAAAACCATAAAGTATTGATAAATATTTTTTGCAAGCGACAAAAGGGGCTTAATATAGTGCATTTTAACGCCCGTAGCCTTAGCAGTGACAAGTTGGACTACGTTCGGTATATCTTTGAGGAATCGGCTGTTGATGTCATATGTGTCTCAGAGACCTGGTTTACTCCTAATATCTCTGATCAGTACTATAACATTCCAAGTTACAATCTAATAAGGCATGACCGACTTAACAAGAAAGGTGGCGGTGTTGCAATTTATTGCAGATCGACACTGAAAGTCAAAATTCTAGCATTATCCGCCAACACTGATACCGAATTTATCATTGCTGAAGTCGGTGACAATGTAACTAAAGTTCTCGTATCGTGTGTGTATAACCCTCATAGATGTTTTGTGTTGGATTCATTTTTTTCAGAGTTGTCTATTTTTTTAATCGACTATGAAAGATTTATAATATGTGGTGACTTCAATGTAAATATACTTTTGAATGACTCTTGTTCCGCTAGGTTGTTGGATCATGTTTCCACGGCAGGTCTTGATATAGTTAACAAGTGCATCCCTACAAGATTCGCCAGCAATGCCAGCCCTAGCCTTTTGGATCTATTTATAACGTCTAGTTTGCACCATGTTCTTAAATTTGAGCAAATGTACTTTGTTACTGATCATGATTTAATTTTTTGTTCGTTAGATGTTGTCCTAAATCGTCCTGCTGATAGTGGTGCATTTATGTATCGTGATTTCAAGTCAATAAATGTTGAAAACTTGTTTGCTGATCTGTCTAATGTTAGTTGGAGTGACTGCTGGTACGATCATAGCGTTGATGAAAAACTTAGTTTCTTAAATAATACCTTGGCAAGAATGTCAGATGACCATATCCCTGTTCGCACAGTTCGTTCTTTAAACATATCTTGTCCTTGGTACAGTAGTGAAGTCAGATCTGCAATAAGAGCTCGTAATAGATTGTATGCAAAATGGAGAAGAGTCAATACCGCGTCTGCCTGGTCAGACTACCGAATTGCACGAAACAAATCTTGTTCAATTACCAGAAATGCAAAACGGCTTTACTTTAGGTCTATGTTGAATCCGGCTTTGGAATCGAAAGTTTTGTGGCGAAATCTAAAAAAATTGAGCGTTCATGGGAAACATAAGTCTGAGTGTGAATTAGATCCTAACACTTTAAATGAGTATTTTAGTGCTAGCCAAAATAGCAGCAGTCCTCCTGCTGCAAACTTTTTAAGCAACTTGGCCGTAAATGCAAACTTTGATTTCATAGGAGTTACGGAGGCTGATGTTTTAAAGAGTCTTATGAGTATTAAGTCAAAAGCTATTGGTGAAGATGGAATTTCGTTGAAATTTGTGAAGCTCGTATTGCCTTATATCTTGGGAACCCTTACACATATTGTGAATCATTGCTTGACAACTTCGTGTTTCCCTAAAGAGTGGAAAAAAGCGTTAATTATTCCTACCGCCAAAAACAACATGCCTACCACCCCCAATGATTATAGACCGATTAGCATTTTACCAGCCTTTTCCAAAGTTTGTGAGTCCATAATGGCGATGCAAATATCTCAACATATCCATCAAAACAACCTTTTATCACCTTTCCAGTCTGGATTTAGGCCTAAGCATAGCTGCTCTACAGCCATGCTGAAAATACTTGATGATATAAGGATACAATTTGACAATGGTGACTTAACTCTTCTTTGTCTCCTAGACTTTTCTAAGGCCTTTGACCTTGTGAATCATAGTTTGCTCTGTGATAAGCTCAAGCACATGTATGGTTTTTCTGCCAGCGCCACAAAGCTTATGGCCAGCTACCTTTCAGGTAGAACCCAAAGGGTGAAAGTTAAGAGCGCATCATCTGACCCCAGTATTGTAGTGTCCGGTGTGCCACAGGGATCTATCCTAGGTCCACTTCTGTTTAGTCTGTTTGTTAATGATGTATTCTCGGTGTGTAAGTATGTCAATATGCATGCCTATGCTGACGATATCCAGCTGTACTTATCCAGTCGTGTTGGGCTTGTGGAGGATTTGTGCTTTAAAATTAATAGTGATCTGTCTGCCATTTCCCGTTGGGCTCGTAAAAACGGTCTCTGTCTTAATGTGGCCAAATCTTATGTGTTGCCCATTAGCAATAGCGTGATTCATGTGGAAAATATACCGGAGCTACTTATTGGCAGCAGTTCCCTAAAGATTATGAATAAAATAAAAAACTTAGGCTTCATTGTCAACTCTACGTTAAGTTGTTCGGATCATGTCAACAAAGTTGTTGGTAATATATATGCCACCCTGCGTAGATTGAATCTGTCTGCTTCGTTTACACCTCCTGAGATACGTAGAAAGCTAGCCATTCAATTGATAGTACCGCAAATAACTTACTCCGAATTTGTTTACAGCAGACTAGACTCATGTTCATCGCACAAACTAGATGTAGCTTTTAATAATGTCACACGTTATGTCTATGGTCTCAGGAGATATGACCACATTACTCTATGGAAAGACAAAATTCTCGGGTGCAACATTTTCAATTACCTTGCAGCTAGAAATTGCATATTTATATACAACCTTCTTGAACAAAAAAGTCCTGAGTACCTCTATGAGAAATTGCAGTTAACCAAGTCTAGCAGACTGCGTAGCCTGATTATACCTAAACACTCCTACTTGTCCTCATCTAGGTTGTTCTTCGTCAATGCTGTGAGACTTTGGAATTCCATTCCTGAATCTACCAAGGCTGCGATGAATGCGACTAATTACAAAGTGGTAATACATAGCTATTTTAACACTCTTAGATGAATGTCATTGTAACGCAACTTCTCTATCTTCTATATCTATTTATCTTCCATCCTGTTTCTAAGCTAAATCTATTTCTTTAAAACATTATGTAAGCATCAGTATTAGTGTCTAGGCTAGATCGTTTTTATTGATTGATTGTAGCTGTAATTTATGAGTCATATGCTCATTGAATTGTCCACCTAATGATGTACTATAAAAGACATAATGTCTTACATGTACAGCCTAATATTATATTCTGAATAAATTGAAATTGAAATTGAAATTGAAATAGTTCTAATAGGATCATAATAGTTCTAAAAGATCTAATAAGGTCGTATAAAAAGGTATGCCATAGCTTGAGGGTTTCATTGGAGTATCTCTTGAAACAAGCACCATAGAGAACTGAGAGCAAGTGAATTAGACCAGAACATTGTTCCAAGAAAATGGTCTACACTTAATTTAGCTCGAAAACGTGTATGCATTTAAAAAAATTTGTTAAGTCACAGTCTTCAGCAGCGATAAAGTGTTTGTCAAGTTGAGAATTACGTCACGGAAGTAAAAATTTCAAAGAATTGAATTATTACTAATATTATTAACTGGAATAAAAGAGTAGTAGCGAAACAAGCGATCAGATTGCAGTTAGGTATGCGTCTTCAAGACTTTTAAATTAAAAGGCAACAAAAAGCAGAAAATAAGATTTAGACAGAATGAAGATCATTTTAGTACTACAACTACTTATATTACATTCCCGAAATACTGAAATATTCATAAACAAAAAAAATGAATGCCAACCAGAACGAGAAAAGTCCGCTAGTTTTTGTGTTGGTGGCAAGCTCGCAAAAATATAACAAAAACACAAAAATAAAACAAAAGAATAAACAATGAATACAGCAACGCCTAACTACTAGTATTTCATAAATAAAACAACAAAAATTTCATTCTCACAAAACCAAGCGAACAAAGAAAGAAACGAGCGCGCTGAGCAAACAAACAAGTTCTAATTTCCAACTATTGATTCCTATGTAGTGAAAAAAAAAAATACAAAAAAATTTACAAGAAATACCTACACAAATACAACAAAATGATGAAAGTCACATGCAAGAAGAACCGATCCCAAAAGGGAGATGTAGCGGAATCGTTTTTTTTTTTTTCAGTGGGTGGAACAAAGACAAGCTTCAGATTTGGCAAGCTTGTGAAACTGGTAATAAGCTGAAAAATAACAAAGGAGTAACGGTAATAATAGTCATTTCCATCAAAGTACAAAGTGTCAGAGACAGAGAAAGATTTACAGTCGACGATCACTGATCAGTTACTAGGCATTGTTTTCCTTTTTATTAGCTTTGGAGATCACAGTTGCAGTAAAAATAGAAAGAGCAAAGTGTTCTGAAGGGTATTTCCTAGAAAACTCATATATCAAAGCACCTAATGTTAGAAAGCGCGCAACATTTGCTTTTTTTCAAGTTTAAAGTATCAGAAAGTAAGGGTTATACCTAACCCCAAAGAAATTCAATACAAAAAGCCTCGGATATATCAGAAACAGAAATAGTTTAAACATTTTACTCGATTATCCCGAATCCCAACGAAATCGAATACTAAAATTTTACGGTATATGGGAAACGGGGATAGTAAAGATACTTCGTAGTTCAAAGTAGACTTCTAGAACAATCTGGATTCCTATCCAGTCGGGGAACGTTTTTCAAAATCTTGTATAGATCGTTCAAAAGCCTCCGTACTAGAGTTACTAAAACTCCGTCTCGTCTGCAATTTAATTTAATTGCATGTGAAATATACATTAGCTCCCCCCTCCTTCAATAAAAAGTAAAATACGAATAAAATATCGCCTTGTTGGTTTCGTAATCAAAAATTCTAACCAGTTCTCTTATCAAGAGACAACTAAGAACAAAAAAACGCTTTTCTAGTTAAATAACATCATGGGTACTGTACTGCTATCTAGTTTTAACGGAAAACCTTGCTCTACTCTATTCTATTTGTGTGCCATGAGACGATCTAATGTCATCATTTTAAAGTTATGCCTAGTATACTAGATACGTCAACGAAAGCCTACGAATGAATTAAGAAAATATCTAACAATTGAGTGTATAGTATCTGCGTAGTGTGGAAGAGTAAATAGATGCCCGTATTTGCATATGAGTTCTCGCGCACACAGCCCAACCCGGCTCTATTTATTTATGAATAAAACGCAATTTTTTTTCTTTCATGTTTTTAGAATGAAATTGAAAATGCGAGCAATATATCCAGCTGTACATACATGCATAGAGGCATACGGGTATGTAATAATACTAATTTCAAGCATATTTGAATTAAGCACAATTATATACTCTCAATATACATACATACAGATGTAGGTTGGTATTTATAAATATAGATAGCTTGTATATACCATTACGAATGTGTCTGGGTAGAAACTATACAAAAAGCTGGCGCTCAACAAGCTTAGGCAACGCTAGCGAGTACCGGCAAAGTGATATTAGCGCGATCGGCAACGCTGAGAGGGTAATTGTTTGTTTCCATTGTTTGTTTGTAATTCTATAGATATATCTAGCGATAAGAACAGGTGTTGTTGTATATGCTATTACTACTAAGTGTATATGAATTTTAATTATAGATGTAAAATTTTGTATACTCAAACTGATGCTAGTCACTTAGGTACTCTCCAAAACGTCAAACAAACAATAAGGCCCCAATATCGATGTTCCAAAACCTAATTTCTGTCTATGGTCAGTGCTCGTAGTTTATCATATCCACAACGTTTCTCCTTGAATCGAGATTCTACCAGTTCTATATTAAGGATATAAGTTTTTATAAAACTCAGAAAAAGTTGGTCTAGGATGATATTGACTTCGAAATAGGGAATACATAGATTATCGACAAGACAATACAGTAAAAGATGGGACCTAGCCCCCGATATTGAGAAAAAGTCTGCATAGTCGAAAAATGTTCCAGAGCACTCTCGAATTTTGGTATGGTCTTGGATTATTTAGATGGGCTTCGAAACAGTGAACACATAGATTACCTACAATACAACATAGCGAAACTCAGATTATCAGCAAGAAAATGTCGTAAAAGGCTCGGGAAACGTTCTAAAAACCTCTAATTCCTAAAATCGATATTGCTATTTTCATTGTTAGAGAATATTGAAAATGTAACCAAATTTTCTCAAAGAGACTATAGTTTGCCAAGCCTACTACTTTTCTATTGAAGTCCCATCACTGATTATGCAGTTAGCTCAATGGAGCGTTGAATTTGAACCTTTGATGGCATTCGATATCTAAGTTAGGTAAGTTGAGGGAAGCAGTATTCCTTTGTTTCAATCGGAAACCACAAAAAACACAAATCACAAATAAGAACCTATTCTGCATATTCAGCGAATCGTAATTCTATGCAGCTGCTTGTAAATTTAAAAGTTGTTATTGATGAAATAAATAAAGATGCTTAGAATGCTAAAAAAATATGAATACAGTTAAGCCACATTTATTACTAAATCCATAAATCCCTTTGAACGTTAATTTCGTTCGATGGAAATATTGCGAAAAGTAGCAGCAAGGAATTCATTAGAAAAAATATTGCTACCATAATAAAGCAAACAAAAATAGAAATCAAAATGAGCTAGAAATATAAAATTTGCACATAAAAAAATCATTATTTATTGTGTAACACAAACACAAAATCTTGGAAAGGCGAAAATAAAACAAATAAGGTAGATATGGCTACGTTAATGGATTTTGAGAAATGAATAGAGTATAAAAGCGAATAAAGAAAATCTGATTTTATACTTATTTCAATAGTATGGTTTGGCAAAAATTGTCAACGGGTAGCTAAACGAGAGTTGTAGGTTCAGAAAAAGGGTTACAAATTTAGACAGTGTTTCAAGTTATGAAAGGAGTAATCGAAAAAGTTCCAAATCTACCAAGTCTAATGTTTCCCAATGGGTACGCCCCGTCTATATGGGTTATGGAATTACCATAAGCTAACTCATTGTGGATATTTTTGAACAGCCAAATGCCGAAAATTTATTTCTGCTTACAATAAACATAAAACAATGTGGTATTCTGATTGCGTATTACAGGGGTTCATCACTCTTATTAAAATATCATGTTTACGCTCATAAAAATTGGTAACATATAATTAAAAGCAGTTAAATGAATTTTGTTGATAATAAAAAAAAGAATTATAGACAAGCTAATATAGGAACGGAAAGGCAGAATTGCTGTTACTCAGTGACCAGAGATAAAAAAAATGTAAGAAATTGTTGAATGCGAAAAATTATAAATATTTTTTGGAACTTCTGGAAATAATGCAAAATAAAATAAACACAAATTTATTGCATTCGTTCGAGGTGATACGCGGAAAAGGGATAATACAGGGTGCTGGAAAATGAAATTGTAAGCAATTTTATGGAGAAATGAAAATTATGGATTTTGAAATGATATAAATACAAATACTCGTAAAGCTTTGTGTGCAGTTTTATTACTTGATTAATAAGGGGAGATTAAAGCAATAGCAACAACAATATTCAAACAGCTTAAGCGATACCGATCAGTTAATTCCATTTGAACAACAACTAGATAAACATTCACCATAAGTTTTTGTACTGATTTTGAAATAATATGTCTCTGATGAACATACGCAATGGTACATAAAACAAAATAAAAAGTGTATATATGGTAATTTAATATTTATATACGCATTCACTTTTTAGGGGTAACTAAAATGAAGTGAATGAATAGAGCTTGAACATTGGGTTAAACCAAATGACACGAAATCATATAACGTCAGAAACCAGTCGTGTTTTTGGTTGAATTTCAAGCTATGCGCTGATAGCATTGTGCGAGCGAAGCGCAGATACAATTATGACAATCGCATATTTTTTGGACTAAAGTATACCTGAAGTTCATATTAAAAATTAGCAAAAAGCTTATACCAAAAGTAAATTATTTAATAAAGCTGAAATACTTGAACTTTAGAATTGTTGGCGAATAAAACATCTCTCTCTGTCATTAGTTAGTGTAAGACTGCATGAAAAAATTCTCCATTCAAATCCTTTTCCTTTTTTGCCCTTACAAGCAATATGTTAGAAGTAAAAAAAACTGCGAAACTTGAAATGTTCCCTCTCTTGGCTACTCAAATTTTTGTGAACGTAAACCCTGCAAGAAACTAATTTGTAACAATTGTTATTGGATCTAACTGGGAAGAGTGGCAAAACACAATTAATATCTATTGTCTTAGTTTTCGCAAAAAATGCGACACGCAGAATTGGCCGAAGTATGTAAAGCGAGCAAAATGTGTATGGTACACGATTTAAAGTATGTGCCTACTTTTACGGAGATGTTTTTACCAATCACATCACCACTACATACCTATATATATGTTTTCTCTTAGAGATATTAGGCACACAGTTGCTTACAAAAGCAAACCATCCTGACGTTTCTATTCACGGGCTCACGTGTATGTACACCTGACTTTCTGATTGCCTAGTCACTCAATGGAACGTGTGTTTGACCGTACGTACAGAAGACAGATTTAAATATAAAACGGCAATTCTTGTACCATATTTCTCTACATGTGCATCTGCTTATCTACGTTACATATTTTTATTTAAATATACTTTTGTATGTATAAACGGAAGTACATGTTGCATATCGCGTCTACCCTACAATAGATGTTGATATCAATAGCAAATAGATAAGAGTAATTTATACTTTTAGTTGCTAGTCACTTGGTTGCAATTGGAAACAAAGGAAATCGCTTGACTGCCTTCAAAGCTGCAAAAAACCCCTCTACGTACATATCTATCCGTATGTACATATCTCTTTGTATGCGACTTGTATGAATGCATATGGTGAGCAAATTGACGATAACAGAAACATCAGCAATGCCACTAACAGTGGTGAATAGCATACGTTTGCAGATATGCAAATCGGAAACCTTCTTCTGAAAAAACAGTTTAAAAATAAAACTGCAAAAATATCGTGAGGGTCACTACTATCAGTTTCAAAACAACAACTCAACTCAAAAACATATAAAAATGGTGCAACAAAAAAAGCTTTCGTTTATCTTCAGCAATACGAAAATACACCAAAAATAATCGTTGATGAGCAGCTGCTTTACCTCAAACAGGTCTATGTATATTAGTTGAAATCAGGTACATAAATGTAAAGGCACACGTTGTTTGTTGCTACAACTACAGCATGGCCCCTTTTGGCAGTAGCTTCTCATAAATTTTATATCGAGAGAGCGAAAAGCAGCTTTGTCTGAGAGAACGTGAAAAGAGATGTCTGCTATTATTTGTAAGGTGAACTATTCCTTGTTCCCATTCTTATCACTCTGAATATGTTGTAATCTCTTTGATGTAATAGCAAGGGATGTGAAGGTGAGTATAGGGAGAAAAAACATGCGCATGTGTTGCAGAACGAAATCATGTAAACAGGAAAAAAATACTACATTCCGTTAACCATGGGCACCATTTCATTAATATTTGATGAGTATAAGGAAGTGCAACAAATACTTAAATCTAAATATGTGATACAATTTGTAAGTGTGAAGTTTAGTGTTATGCTTTGATTTTTTTTCCAAGCATCCAAGTTTTCAAATATTCCACTTTTGATTTATGCGAAAACGTCTTTGTAGAGCATCTCGGCAGCACCACACAAAGTTCGGACTAGGTATTACAGACACCACTTATTTCAAGTTATTCGATAGATTGTATTGAAAATTTTAATTTTTATTGAGTGCACTTTATTCAACAGATTTTCGGTTTTATTTAACACATTTGCTTGATTTCAACTTCGGCGTTAGAAGTTGAATTTTGAATTTACACTGAAAAATAAGACTACTAGAGACTAGGTACAATATTATAATGCTTAAAAAATATGATATACTAAAAAGACATCACATGCAAATGCTTTTTACTTCTTGAAATCAGTCAAGTAACTTAGTAACTACTTGTTCCAACTAACTTATTGCAATTCATAGAATTTCCATGCAATAGAAAAATATTCACAGCCCATACTTAGTTAATCGCGAATAGCCCTAATATATCTACCTAGCTGAAAAAGGAGAAGAAACCACACAAAGTTTATAGAATGCAAACAAAACTCAAGCACAAAGAATGAATGAATAAAATTGTGAGAGAACACACAAAACGTTAGCCTCAATTATTTTCCCGGCCCGGCCGGCAGTCAGCAACATGACGTGAGCAATGAAACGGCGAGTGTATGCATGTAGGCAATGGGCGGTAGTACGGTGAATTGTTGCGCTATTAAGTGCATTCTAATTACAGCTGCAGTTGCTAATGTTTTGACTGAATAGCTTGTGGAATATTGGCGGAATGACGCCAGCACAAGGGATCAGTGTGGAGTGCTTCGATAGCGAAAGCGAAGCGAACAAAGCAACACATATTTGCATTTACCCAGCAATCAGTAATAGGAATTCATATCAACTACCTAAGCTGCGAATAGATACACACACACACAAATTACGCCACACGTTAACATCACCAGTTTCGCTATTGTACGCATACATATTCGGGCAAATAGCTGATTCCCTGCCCCACATACACAACCGCAAACTATTCGCAAAATTTGCTTATTAGATCATCTGTATTAAATTTTACTTATTCTACGCACTGGTTCTCTTTTTTTGCCGCCACTGTTGTTCAACGTAACCTAACATATGCATATTTTACCGGCACTTGCTGCTGTTAAGTTGAAGAATGTGTTTAAATTAATTTATTTTTACTTGAATGTACATTATTCTTCTGTGGCTAGTTTGTTTTTATTGCTGCCGACTTTATTTAATTTAATATTTTAATGGCGTTAATGATTATAATAATGTTATCGGCTACGGTTGCAGTTTCAAAGCTTGATTATTGATACAATATTGATGTTATGTAATAACTACTTGTTGTTAATTTCATCAACAAATTTCTAACAATGTTTGGCGTTTTCAAAATGGAACCACAAGTTGTGGGAATTCGAAAAGTTATTTAAAAACGTACATGCAGTTTGTATATAAATTTACGAAGAATGAACATACACCAAATATTTTATAGAATTTGATTGACACCACCCGGCGGGAATAGGTATGTGTGCAACGCATTAAATTTTCCTAGTACAAAATCGATGTGCGTGTAATATTAAGTGCATTGCTTTGAATCTTTTGGCGTTGTCGGCTTCAGAAATTTTTAAATATTCCACTTTTGAATTATGCGACAACGTACAATATTTTCTGTTCTTTGTAAAACACATAGGAAACAAACCACACAAAGTTCGGACTTGGCATCACCGTCACTAATTATTTCAAATTACCTAAAATCACGTCAAACATTCTATCATTAATTTTTATTTTTATTGATTGCACTTCACTCAACACATTTTTGATTTCATTAACACTTTTGCTTGACTTGAACTTTGAACTGAAAAACATGATGAAAATAATACGATTACCTATTAGGTATTAGGTACAAAAAAATGTGTGATGCATTTGTTATAAACTCTGTTGCAATCAAAAATCAATACAAAAGAAAGTGAAGGGGTCATTCCTCGCTGTTTTTTATTCGTATTTTGATTGTGAGTCGTTCGAAGAGTTACTTGTAGAACCTCACGTCCTTAGCTCTCTATCTTCAATATCAACTAATCTCTCTTTTTGTCCTTCTCATAATTTTCAAATCCTCACTTTCTTCTTCACATTCGTATTCTCCTTCTCGTATTTCAATAATATTCCTCTTACTCCTGTTCCTATTTTCCTTTAACTTTCTGCTCGTTTCACTTTTCTTATCAACGTTTTTCATCTATTTATCTCGTCTTTTCTCCCTTTCCTTAAATTTTTTTTCATTCATTTTTTCTTACAAAAAAATGTGTTGTAATTCCCTTTCCGACTGGGCTGCACGCTCACTACACATGCAATTAAAATAAAAATAGATGAAATTTTAAATGTAAAAGTGTATTTTTAATTTATTCGATATTGCACTTAAGACAAAAACAAAACAAGAAAAAGTAAAACAATAAGCTAAATTTTGAAAACTTGTGAAAATCTAAAAATACAAAATTGGATAAACTTTCAAAATTCCTGAAACAGTATTCGCGAATTTAAAGCAAGTGTATTGCATGAAAATATTTGTATAGTTTTGGCCGTGAAAGGTGTGTAGGTATTTGTCATAGAATTTAAAACTGAATATTTGAAAGATGCTATATATGACTAATAATCTTATTTAAACGAAAAATGTATTTAACATTTTTAGAACAGTTTTGTTTCAAAGAATTTGGAAACCGTTAAGTTCGTCGTTTTAGGCAGAACCACATTTCAGATTTACAGTGAGGTTCTTGCATTTTTTTTTTTGGAACCCAGGATAAAGACCGTCCTTTTTTTAGCATTAGATCTATTCATCGTAGAATAATGGAAATGGGTAAAGAGTTAAATGAGATTAATCTGTAACACCTCCAGAAAATAGGAGTGGTAGGGAGAGGAGGTCGTGACAACTCCCATACAAATGGCATTTTTCTTTTGAAAAGGGAATAGAAGAAAGAGAGAAGAGGAATTGGGAGAAAAAGGCGATATGAAAGAGGATATTTTGAAAGAGAAATGCTTATATCAAATATGTTATGGCGTTTTCTCTTCTAGAAAAAGTGTTGCCCTGCCCTGTAGATTTTTCTCAGCTCCCTCTAAGACTTATAGGTTAATTTCACAAAAAAATACCTTATAAGTAGGCAGAGGGACACCACTATCTACAAATTAAGCCATTTTGATAGGCGCCGAGGACAAAAGTTACAGTTTAAGCGCGCAACATTAGGGCAACATTTTGTCGAGAAAAGAAAACGCCATTAATTTCAAGTATAAATGAAAATCGGCCATAGCTACTCGAACCAATAAAAAAATTGATTCTAAAAATTTCAATCTATCGTTTTTCTTTGCCTTACTAGGTGAATTTACGTGCTTCACACATTAAAAAAAAATCAAGATCCCATATTATTTTTATCACCTGCTGCTGTTGTGCACCCTTAAAATCGACGCTTGACAAAAATAAACTACCTAAAAACGAAAATCTCAACGCTGAGTTTCAGAGTTTAAACACGCCTCACTTCACTTTGACTACCACTTAGAAAATTTACAACTTCTTCAACTTCCCTTATGTATATCTTTACAATTGTATGTATGAATGTATGTAATTTAAAACTCAATATGGCCACACTACTACTCCTACTCTTACTAGACATAAGAAGATACTTCCATACATACAGACAGCTTATGCCCATTGAAATTGTTTGTATAGGTACGAATATCTCGTCAAAGGCATGGAAAAGCATTAAAGAGCAAAACTGGACATAAAAGTGGGATTCTTTGTATAAGTATTAGAGTGGCCGAAATTCAAATTCTTCACACATTTATTTTTTTTTTTCTTGATTTTTTTTTATTTTACTCCGCTTTCCTTTATTTTGCTTACTTAAGTTTTAGGTTATTAGATTAAATTTTATTTTATTTTACTTTATCTTATTTCGTTTTGTTTTAATTAATATTTTTTTAATTTCATTTCATATAATTTTATCTAGTTTTTTTTTTAATTTTTTTTTTTTTTAATTTTTGTTTTTAATTTTTATTTGTATTTTTTTTTTTGCTAAATTTTTTATTTTTATTACATACCTATTTCTATTTATTTAATTATATTTATTTATTTTTTATTTTACTTTATTTTATTTTGTTTGATTTAATTTTATTTTAATTTATTGAAGTTATAAATTTCGAAAATTAAGTTTTCTGGTCATCCTAATGTGCGAAAAAAAAATAACTTTACATAGCCGCATCATATTGCATAGCCTGCTAACAGTAACATTTCCACAGGCAACAAAGCATAACAGCAGCAGAGATGACATCGCCGGCGGCAGAGGTGGCAACAGCAGCAGCATACAAATTAACATGAGAAACAAGTATGGAAAAACATAAATATGTATGAATGGGTGTACGTATGTATGGCAACGTTAAACACAAAGCATAACAAAGGCCTGGCTGGCTGACTGGGCTGGTTGGACGGGAGTCAAATATTACGTCGAAAAATCATATCTTTGTATGTTTGTATATGCATGGCAACGTAACACAAAATTTATGCTGTTTAGCAGTGATGCCACCTGATGAAAAAAATGCCCCAAAACGAAACAACTTGAAAATTTTGACACTAAACTCTTTTTGTAAATGCCTGTACCGTTATTGATGAAATTTGTTAGTGTGTACACAAGTATTCTCGAGTATGGTTTCGATTCGAAATATGGGCCGCTGGATGTTGTGAGAGTGGCACCTTTCCATATAAATGTAATTTTTCGTGCTCTACATAGTTTCTAACCCTTCAGGAGAAGAGGGGTGAAAAGTGAGAGGGTGACTGGGGGCGTGGTACCTTCCATACAACTGGGATATTTCTACTGCAGAATGGCTTAACAGTTAAATTAGATTGATCGCTAAACCTCAAAAAAAAATTGGGAGGAAGGGAAAAAGTCGCAACAGGTCACATTAAACATAATTTTTAGTTTTGCATATCTCTGGAAGTTTTGATGGACACAGTAAATTTTTTCATAAGCTTGAAGTGGATTTTGGAAAGCGTCAATTGGATTTTGGAAAAACGTAGATTAGATTTAAGTCACGCTAAAATCCCACTTACATTTTCTAATAACCAATTGACTATAGCTAACACTTTCCAATGGGCCTAAATTGAATTCAGAAAGAGTCAATTATTCTATAGAATCCTATCAAACATTTTTAACTAATTTCAATTTGATATGCAAAGCCAACAATTGCTATAACCGAATTGTTTTAAGTAGTTTTTTTAGATCATTTTGAGACTTCGACGATTATGGCGCTAGTGTTCACTTTAAATGTTTTATTTTTGAAAAATCCAGTGATACAAAGCGGATATTTCACTGAATAGCTCTGATAAATCTGTATTCCGACTCTGCACCGAAGCAGCACAGGCTGCTGGATGCGATGCCCAATCTGTGCATATGGGTCTTGAGCCTACAGTGACCTGTGAGGACTACTGTGATGATCCTGAGGTTGTTCTTGGACAGACCGATTACAACTTTAAGTCGCTTAGTATTGTAACCGCCCATCATTGCCTTCGGCTGACGCCAGTGCGTTTCTCTCAAATCTAGCTCTTATTTCCTAAGTCTCTCCTTTATGGTAAAATTTCCTACCATTTGTTCTGTGAACTAGAAATCCGTGTTTCCATATTTCGATAGCGAAAAATTGCCCGTTCTGGCATCACTACTACTGAGGTTTCTGTGGCAATGGACTGTTACAGCTCAGTTTGTCAAAAGGGAATAAGTACATATCTACAGAGGCATACAAAATAAAAGAGCTTTGGTTTGGTGAGCATAGGCCGTCATGAGCATGAGCATAAGCAAAAACGCAATGCCAAGAGTGGAATGGTGGCCAACAATGCGGCCATTTCGTTTTCCATGCCAGCGCTTTCTGTAGCCACCTTACTTATGTACAAATTTACACATGTAGCTTGGTATGTAGAAATGTACATAGGCGCAGCAGCTACGTATTTGCTGAGGCTTCATGGAGCAACCCATAGCGTTCAGTAAGTTCACATGGATGCGGCAACTGTAATTAAAGTTGGATTACAGAGCTTGGAAAGTTGAATGATGGCGATACATACAGACAAAGGTATGTATGTGCGTTTGTATGAATTGTATTTGCAATTGAAGGAGGGAAATTTAAGGCAGATTTTTGCTGCTAAAGAGAAAAGGAAAAATCAAAAAATCAGCAAGCACGATTTAAAATTTGAAGCTGTTTAAGGTAACCGATTTAACGTTAGTTGCAACCTTAGCAGATGTACATAGTTAGGTGGGAAACCTTTTAAATTGAGAGGCCCTAGGAACAATCTTAACTCACGAACCGGTTGTTGTGAAACCTGAATCAGGGATAAGATAAGGTTTCAGAGCACGCTGAGGGTTTCATCGGGTTAAGGGATTAGAATATGATGGAGGCGGGTAAGCCTGTCGTAAGACAACATCGAAACGTAGCGGATTCATATAAGCAAAGGACTGACAGTATCGATATAGCGCTGCTTGGTCTCTTCAAAACGTAGATATTTCAGGTGGTCATCTCCTAGGACATCTGGACCACCGTTTTAGTATAAAGTTAGTTTTTTATTGGAGTAATCCGGTACTCCTGGACAAAAAAAAAAAAAATCATCTACTCACTTTTCACGATGCAGCAAACAGATGCGATCCTTAGCAACTTTCAGCTTCTTAGCAATTATTTTCTTTAAATTCTCAACAGAAATTTGTGGATCCACAGTAACACCAAAATTACCACCAGTCGTCGTATTTATATTCAAATTGATGTGGGGTAATTGTACAGCATGTGGCGTGGTTGTGTGCTGTAATGTGGTGGAGGCAAATGAAGAACCACCACCAGCGCTACACGTAGCAGGCATTGTTGGGCGCGCTGTAGATGATGGTAGGATAAATGATGAGCCATGTCTAGCCATAGCGACTGCTATAGACGAAGAGGAGGGTGTTGGTAGCGCAGTGCTGGACGAGGATACCAAACCATTGCTATTTATTGGGGTGGTTGTGGAGCTCATGGAACCATTATTAACGGCATTTGTGGCGGAAGTTACAATATTAACCGTTTTAGCTGAAAAGTTAGACTCTGTAGCCATCGAAGTAGATGTTGTCGCTGTTGGTGTTAGTCTAATTGATGATGGCATTGAAAAAGCTTGCGTTGAAGAACCACACCCTATACTTGTTTGCTTGCTACCATCACAGTCATTAGCTTGAAGGGGAGGCGTTAGCATATAACTAGGCTTTGTTGGAACAACCCCATCATCGTTTGTTGTTGTTGTTGCTGCCGTTGACGTAGATGCTATAGAGGATGCTCCACCACCACCACCACCACTAACAGCATTCGTTGAAGACGATGGAGTGGTTGTTTCGGAATCTGCTGTTTTTCCCATGCTGCTCTGTAATAAATTGCACTGTTACCGTTTTGATTTTTTTTGTTTTGCGTGAAAAAATAACGCAACTTTTACCGTTTTCTTTAATTTAATAAAATTGGCTTTTCTTTTTACACTTTTTGCTAGTTTTACTTGATCGTTTTTGTTGTATTAAAAATATTTCACGCTTTCAAGTTTTTCCGTTGGTCTTTCGAAACACTAACCAAAAGAGGTAAATTTACTTTTTCACTTGCAATCAAACTCAAGCACACAAACACACGCGTTCACGTATAGCTGCCTGCATTCATACGTAATCGATCGATTTCCCCACACCTTCCTTGGCAGCGCGGCATAAATGTTCGCTACAGCGACGCAAACGACTTGATAGGCTTCAAATGTTTCATGTATGTTGCGTTGACGATGTCAAAAAAATTGCGAAACCATACAACAACAAAAAGGAAGGTGAAAAAGGCAACCTTACGAGTTACAACAACAATGCGCTATGCCCCACAAAATGAGACAATTTTCTTGTCAAAAAAATTGATATGGGCGCTGTTCGCTGCAGCAGAACAGATGCTCCTATACAGAGTCACACGCGCAAACACGTAACAGAAATTCCTGTTATCGATGCTAGTCAAGGCGACTGCGTCGACGTAAGCAGAGCGCCGTTATATCTTCTTCAATGAAAACGTTATCTTTGATGAAAGCTGATAGCTGCTGTTTCCAAATGACTACTTTTTTTGAAAGTAAAAAAAAAAAATAACCCCAAACTGTATAAAATCAAATTGCTGATTGGCAAATATCAAAATTCTTCTGCACACAAAAACTATTTCAACTAGTTTTGAGTTACACAAATTAATTGTTCAATGAGCGCACAAACGTTTATTGTTGGTAAAAAAAACGGGCGGCGTACATACACACAAACGTCAAACGACGACGACGACGGCTTTATCACAAACCAATTATAGCCAAACCGAACCAAATGCACTCACTGACAGCCGAAAAGCAACTGAAATCTAAAATTGTCTGTTGGGTTGGCGTAGTGAATGAATAGCGGCGCCGCTAGCTAGTGATTGTCAATTGATATGTTGCCCGGTGATAACAGTGCTATGTTGAGTAACAGAAGCAGCGGAAAGGAACAGAAAGTCACAGCTGTTATGTACATACAAGAGAGCCGCTCCGAGCACTACTCTTTACTTAACAGTTGTATGTTTGTAAATTGTGTAGCGGGATCCCAGCAAGCATTTTGCAGCGAACTCTTGCGACATTTTTCATACTCCTGTGGATCGAATTCGGTTCGCAGTTATATTGATGTCAAAAATATTTGCGCCAATTCACTACGGCTATCGAATCTGGTTTACGAAAAAATTTTAGATTACAAAAATCGAAGCCAACAAAAATGTATAGTTATAC
The DNA here is from genome assembly GCA_964058755.1 of Campiglossa producta. Taxonomy (NCBI): domain Eukaryota; kingdom Metazoa; phylum Arthropoda; class Insecta; order Diptera; family Tephritidae; genus Campiglossa; species Campiglossa producta. Next base: position 101,926,469 of record CAXKVI010000005.1, read on the forward strand.
TCAGAGCTTTTACAAATTTAAACATTTTTTTGCTACATATTTTTCTAAAATTATAAATCTGTTTGGCGGCCGCCCTGGGGAACGGTATCGATACCCGGAAAAAGCAACATCAACTTAGTAAATTATCAAAATATTGCCAAATATTGCTGGCAATATTAGAATGGCTAGTAGTTTGGGACTGTGAGTAAGAAAAATAATTTTTTTAAAGGGGGCGCCCCTCGGCAGTTGCTTGGCAAACTCTCCGGGTGTATTTCTGCCATGAGAAGCTTCTAAATAAAAAGTCATTTTCTTTGCAAGTGCCGTTCGAAGTCGAAAAAGAAACTGTAGGTCCTGGTCGATATTTTTTCGTTCCACTATGTAAATAGCAATTCGATCGATTGAATCCCTGTATTTGATGCTTTACTGCAGTCGAACGTGAAAACATCGAATAGCAAATCGACTCCTGCAAATCAGCCTTAAGGGTAAACTGCCATTTAACATATCCAGTCTTTTTTTATATGTTCATGTGCCCAAAATTACATACTGTCAGATGGACGAGAAAATTGGTTCCATATAAAAATGGAATTAAAGTAATTTTTTAAGTATGTAATGATGTATTTGTAAAACTGTGTTATTTTTAACTATATTCTGCAATAAAAGACAAATCGTAAGCCATCCTCTTGTCTTAGTTAGCAATAGCTAAAGCTTGCACCATGAGTAACCATAATATCTAAATTGATTTTGCGTTATTCATAACCATTAGGTATAACTTGCGTTGGGGTTATTCATAACCATTAAGCCTCAACTACATAAAGCTTTGTTAACCTCACCTGACATTTGCAGCCTCAAAACTTTGCGCTTAACTTCAGAGCTATGCTACAATGGACGCTTTGACGCCTCTCTTTTATACATTTGTTTTCGTTATTTATTTCTTTGCATTCAGAATGTTTTGGTAAATTTATTAATTTAATAGAGAAAAAATTAATTAAATATTATTTCCACCAAGTTTTAATTCTTAATTTAAAGCAAAATCATCAACATCTGATTGTCAAAGCAAGCAAAATTTGAGAGTTTGCCAAATTTCAACCTTGCTTCAACTTTGAGGCTTCCCATTTGCCTTGTTTCGTTGAAACACGTATGTATATTGAACTTATCTGTCAAAGCCGAAGTCCGAGGTAAAGTTGAAATAAAGTTTAATGTAATCGACCCTTTACAGCTAACACAATTTTGCGCCACACATAGCCCAAACACACAGCAAATACATGTTGATATTTTGTACATTTGTCTTAAGAATATAGCTAAGAAAACTAACCAAAAGTCACATTAAGAATGTCGGTTACATAACCGGTCAAATAACCCACATCTGTTTAGTAGAGCTTTGTTCTAATAAAAAGTTTCTTATCTAGTCGTTAGCTTTAACGGTACCTATAAATTTATTGGCCACTTTATCCTCCCGTTAAAAAGTGGTTGCTAAATTTATACTGCCGTCCTTAGGTAAAAGGCAGTATGTTATAAACATTAATTATCGAGAAAGCTGAAGTTAAAATAAGTAGTTATTTTGCTGCATAACAGACATAAATGAATATTCAGATATTAAAAGACTCGATGAAGAATCATTTGCATCTGATTTTGGACGAAAATTATCCCTGGGGCTTAGGGGCCGCTTGCATAAAAGTCGATAACGACTGATCGCCCGGTTACCGGAGTTTAATTGACGTATTTTGTTCGGTTAGCTGTCAAACTAATCACCGATTAGTCGTTATCGGCTTTTATGCAAGCGGTCCTTAAAGGATCAGCGAACTGCTTTTCTGCTTTGAAAATCTAAAGTTAACGTAATACCCTATATATTTTGGAGAGATACTACCTTTCTGCTTTGTAAATCCAAAAGAAGTAAAAATTCGTATACTGCTTTATTGGTTTGCAAGTCAAAGTTACTGCCTTTCTCTCCATATATTCCAAGCAGCATTCTTATCTTTCTGAGTACAAAGGCAGTAGATTTGCATTTATAATTCCTTTTTTCCACTTTGATGGTTTTATACTGCTTTTTTGTTTCGGAGAGATACAAGAGATTCTAGATGTATCAAATTGCATTCTGACCGATAATTTTTATAATTAGTGGATTGTTAGACATTAACCCCCGTATTCATAAAAAATAAAATTGGTTTGTAAAGCTTTTTAAAATTACATTTTCTTACAAATTTTGAATAATAAGACCTTCATAAACCTTTTTTTATTTTTTATGAATAATGGGATAAGATAATATATTGGCATCAATATTTCTCAAGGCAGTAAAGTGATTTTACTGATTCTTGCTAAGGATGGTAGTATAGGCCCGTAGTCATGTTTAATTTTAACTAAAACGGTCCTAAAAAGACACGTTTAATTAAAAATCGACTGACGAGTGGAAGATCACCGTACTTCAAAGTATTCTTCAAAAACATGGGGCGTTTCAATTTGTTTGAAGGACGCTCTATATCAGAATAAGTTTCTAAACCACCCTATCTTAAAGATAATTCCATACATTTTTTAGATGAGCTAGAAAAGGAGCTTTCGGCGGCCGCCGTGGTGTAGCGGTTAAGTGTTCGGCCTTCTACACCAAGTCGTGTCGGTTCGATGCCCGGCAAAAGTAACATCAAAAATTATTTAGAAAAGAATTTTTCTAAACGGGGTCGCCCCTCGGCAGTAGTTTGGCAAACTCTCCGGGTGTATTTCTGCCATGAGAAGCTTCTCAGCAAAAAATTCATTTGCTTTGCAAGTGCCGTTCGGAGTCGGCAAAAAACTGTAGGTCCCGCCAACTTGTAGGAAAAACTCAAAAGCAACACACCACAAGTTGGAAAGAGAAGCTCGGCTAAAAATCTCGTTAGAGGTTATGATGACCTGTTGGTATATCTCCGCCATTAGGTTTTAGAAAAGGAGCTTTCAAAACAGGGCGTTATGGACAAAAAAATTTAGAAGAGGGTTTTTGAAAAAAATAGATATGGTTAAAAAGGGCGATCTTCCCCCGAGCAGCCGAAAAATTGTATCAATAAAACTATCGTAACAGAAGGAAATGCCCTTTGTGGTGAATTTTTGAATTACAGTTTCACAATTTTCCTCGCGCTAAAATCCTAGATTAATATTCTCTATTTCTGGTATTGAGTTTCTTGCTTTTATTTTGCACAACACTGTACGTACCCACACTGACATCGTATATTTTTGCACTTGCTTGCTCTTTTTTCATATTATGTAATGTTTCGAAATTTCTCTTTTAATTTTACCCTTTTGAATTAACTTGTAAAACAGCTTTCTCTTTTAGTAAACAGTATATCAAATCCCTTTATGTACCTACTTGTATTTCCATATGGTATTTAGATATCTCCTAATATACATACATACTAACCTAAATGGTGGCGTGGGTGGTGGTGTAACGGAGAATAAGCGTAGATTCTCTTTGGTGAATTTGGGAGCACAGCGCTTAACAGCAGATTTCACATTAACGCAGCTGTTATCGTCGGCAGCAAAGCTAACTGTGACGTCAGTCACCCAACCAGTCAAGCATACAATCAACCAAACCACATGATAATTGACAAATCAGTGACGCTGCACAGTGGGCTTGTGTGTAATTTTTACACAACAAAATTTATTTTTGGAAAATTTATTTTATGTTTACTCATTTCAAATGATTCACGAATGCCGATTTGCTATATTAATTATTTATTTATAAACTAAAATGCTGGTCTCACTCGGTTTTCGAAGAGGGTACCTAGTTCGGCTGGATTCATCGTTAAGCTTTAACAAATTTATTGTTTACATTTTGCTCCACTTCTCTCATTTTATGGTCCGGAACCCTTCTGCGGGCTCACCAAGGCCCACGTAAAGGAGACCATAAGCAACTGGAAAGACAAACAGTTTAGGCAGCATTGGCTTAGCAGCTTAGGACAGAGGCAGGCCAAACTCTTTATAGAACCATCGCAAAGAGCATCGGCCAGGCACATAAATCTAAGAAGGGTGGATCTAAGAACCCTCACTGGCTATTATACGGGACATTGTAGTCTACGTTATCAGCTGAGTAAATTGAATCTGTCAGATACAACAATTTGTCGGTTTTGCGAACTGGACGATGAAACGTCGGCGAATGCATTGCGCTAGCAAGAAAGAGAGTTTGCTACCTAGGTGGTGTCACTCTCAATCCGTTCGTGATATGGAATAAAAACCTGAGGAGGTGCTCAAATTTATAAAGTGCCTCCGCATACAGTAATAAGCCGATAGGTCACACAATAATAGATCGTACTAATGGTCGCGGTGTAATAAGACCTTATAATAATAATAATAAGTACGCCTCTGACGCTTGAATTATTTTCTTCCACAACGAGTTAATGAAATCGCATGATAGGATCTCTTGAATAAGCCGTGTTTTGGTTTTGGATACCTCGAGAAGTCTTTGACAATCCTTTAATTTAACTATAACCGCACACTCAGAAAAGATTTTCCTTATTTTGGCTCCAAAGACATAGCTTCCTTAACATAAGTAAAATATTCCTTATGGTGATTTCGTTTCATAAAAAAAATGCGCATTTTTGTTACACTCTTCAATTTTCCGTTTTCGTTTGTAAAATGAAAGTAAAACGTCAAACATTATTTGATTTCGTTTCCTAAAAATGTACACTTCCGTAGTGTAAAAAAACTCACACTTTTTACCCTCTGAAGCTTTGACAGGTTAGCTGGTTGCACTGATAATCAGGTGTCGAAAATTTTATTTGACAGATAAATTTGGTGAAATAAATTGGATTTTACGATAACAATTAAATATGGGTGAAAAGCGAAACCTAATTATTCAAGCACACAGCGTAGCAAACGGGGCAGTGTTTTTTGTTCGTTTTATCGAAAGCAGGTACACGTAGAACGGGTACACTTTTATCACACTTTTATAGTGTTCTGTGCAAGAGTGTAAACATGTTCAACGTGCAAGTGTACATTTTTTTTTCGATGAAACAAAATCAGCATTAATTTAAAGATTTTTTCCCCAATTTAAAGAATTTTTTCCTTAAATTGAGGAAAAAGGAGTGCATGATGGGATATCAGAAATTGTGTGAACATTGGTAGTTGATGTGACATCACCAGTTGTATAGCATTGTTGATGTGACATCGGCCGCTGATATGACATCAATCGTTGATGTGACATCAAATAACAATTTGACATAAATCGTTGATGTGACATCAAATAACAATTTGATATAAATCGTTGATGTGACATCAATCGTTGATGTGACATCAATTAACAATGTGTCATCTATCGTAGATGGGACATAAATTGTTGATGTGACATCAATCGGCAATGTGATATTCATCCTTCGTTGATGCGATATATATAGCTGATGCAACATTAGTCTTTGAATTGACATTACTAGTTCATGCGAAATCACTAGGCTATGCGCCGTTTTTTTCACAGATTATAGTCTTTGCAGGCGAATTATGCATCTCCGGTAATTGATGTGACATCACCAGTTGATGTGACATTAAATAACAATTTGACATAAATCCTTGATGTGACATTAATCGTTGATGTGACATCAATTAACAATGTGACATCAATCGGCAATGTGTACTGAATCATTGATGTGACATCAATCGGCAATGTGATATTCATCCTTCGTTGATGCGATATATATAGCTGATGCAACATTAGTCTTTGAATTGACATCACTAGTTCATGCGAAATCACTAGGCTATGCGCCGTTTTTTCACAGATTATGGTCTTTGCAGGCGAATTATGCATCTCCGATAATTGATGTGACATCACCAGTTGATGTGACATCACTAGCAGCAGTTAAATATAATAAAATCACATTTTCATATTTTAAATATTAATTTTGTATATTTATTTGGTTATATTTTTGGTTTTTAGTTTGTGTATGTATTAATGCTTAGGTGTGTATAGATTTGTGTGTGTATGAATGTATGTATGTATGTATATTTTCTTTAGCATGCATAGCACATGCATAGATTTGTATGCATGCAAGCACATATACCTTTAGTTAATGAGGAGAAAATATCATTTTGCAAATTCAATACAATTTGGATATACGTATGAATTCTAAATAAACATTTTTTTAAATTATTATTTCATTAAATACAATTTTTTTCATGTACATTAACGCATATGTTTTTGTTTAGTAGTAAATACATTTACAATTCTTTGCAACAACAACGTCGCCTTATAACAAATTTATTTAATAGCCGAATTTTTTTTTGAAGGTGAGAGCGGAAATATATTTTTGTTCCTTAGCAAGCATTCCTTACTTTTGCAGTTTGAGGCGCTTATGACATTTTTAAAGGTTTTTTTCTTTCAGTTTTCTCATTTTTTATTTAAAGTACTTACTGCAAAACGCTGCCTACGTTTTCTGTTAGCCTCTTATTTTAATATTGACTAGGTTACCCTTTCTTTCTTTTATTCTGTTCAACGCTGCAAAGTAATTTAGGAAGCATACATTTAGGCGCTTAAGCTTATTCAGGCATAATAGGACAGATAAATATTTTCTTATGTTATGTTATGTCAAATGTTAAATTAATAAGAATTACCGCAAAACGGGAAGAAATTTATTGAACAGAGTTTTTTGGACAGTGTTGCCACATAGTAAGGAAAGTTTTTTGTTACTTAGAATTTGTAGAAAATTGTTTTGTCTTCTCGAAAAAGAAAGTATTTTTACACATAAATTCTTATAGCGTTGCCATATTTTTGCGATTATTGAGTTTTCAGTTAAGTTCAGCACGGGGTTGCCATATTTTTGAATTTTGTTTTAAATTATTTCAAATTAAGTGGTAACAAAAAATTAATTAATTAAATAGTTTTCTTAGCAAGCAGTTTTGAAGGTTTTATGAAAACGTTCACCGATCAGTAAGCAGTGTGAATATTTAAAATTTCTCTTTACCTGTTTGCTGAAGTTAATTTTTAAATATTTCGGATGTGATATTTTTTGGTCGTTGATATGACATCAATTGTTTAAGTTGTTGGTATAGATCGCAAATGTCACATTAACAGTTGATGTGACATAAATCATTGATGCGATATCACCAGTGTGTATGACATTGATTTGTATATCGTTGATGCGACATGGTTGATGATGTGGCATTGGTCGCTGATGTGATATCCACCGTTTCTGTGACATCCACAGCTCTTGTGGTATAGATCGTACATTAACAATTGATGTGACTTACGAGTATATCGTTGATGCGACATCTTTAGTAAGCATGACATACTTCATTGATGCGACATAGTTGATGATGTTACATTGGTCGCTTATGTGACAATCAGCGTTTCTGTGACATTCAAAGTTGATGTGACATCCACAGTTGTTGCGGTTTAGATCGTAGAAATTGAAAATAATATCGTAGATCGAACAGTTAATATGACATATATCCTTGATGCGACACAGTTGATGATGTGACATTGGCCGCTTATGTCACATCCACCAATTATGTGACCTTAAAAGTTATTGTGACATCCACAGTTTTTCTGGTATAAACAGTTAATGTGACAGTTGATGTGAGATATGTCGTTGATGTGACATCACTAGTGAGTATGACATATTTCGTTGACGCAATATTGGTCGATGACGTGACATAAATCGTTGATACGACATACACAGTTGATGTGACATCAAGCGATTACGCATCTTCCATCGTTGCTGTGACATCATTCGTTAATGCGATGTCCACCGTTGATGTGATATACATATATCATTGATACGACATCCACATATGATGTGGCGTCACCAGATGATGTGACATAAATCGTTGATGCGACAAACGTTGTAGCAAAATGCTGTGACATTGGTCTTTGAGCCGACATCACCAGTAGTTGCGACATCATCAATGCAACAAAAACCTAAAAAATAATATTAGAAAATGTTCACCACTTGGTCGCTAATATAACAAATGCTGCAACGTTGGTCGTTGATGTGACATCACCAGTTGGGGTGCAAAATATCGTTCGAAATTGTTGAAAAATTTTGTTTGAAAATTAAACAAAAAAATATCGTTTTTGAAAGCAAATAATTTAGAAGGTCAAAACCTATCATAATCCTTTTATCTATTCATACAAGCTTACACAGTTTATCTATTCTGATTATAGCTATAATTTTTCTTTCACTTTCAATTCTACATACATTTTTTGCTAACACATGATATTTATATCAAAACTATATGACTTTTATTTTCTATTGTAAATACTTTCTGTATGTGTGTGTGTGGGTACGTGTGCTTATGTATATATGTAAAGGAGTAATTCCAACAAAATTACGCTGAAAAAACTAGTTTCATATGAATTCGGGAAGGAGTCGCCTAAAAGTATGCAATGTATCTGCTACACCGTCAGAAGTAAGCAGACTATTCTGACTTTGGGACTTTTTTGGGTTCATTTAAGGAATTTTTTAGGGGTCGCATAGGGTTTGGTTTCAGGGCAATTGCATGAACGTTCCGGGACTATTTCGGGGCTTAAGTAGAGCAAAATATATGTATATTTGTATGTATGTATGTTTTAACTATTTATTAGCCTGTATGTATGTAATCAATATATATGTATAATAGCAACTAAGCTAATGCTAGCACTGTAAGGACGAATTCTGCAAAAGGTCAACATGTTCTCGCTTGATTTTTGTTTTTTTTTTGTTATTTTGTATGGTTGATGTGTCGAATGGCTTGTGATTTGCGTTTTTCGCATACCACTTTCCTTTAATTTTCTCTATATGAAGTGTGAAGTGTTTTTTTTTTATATCTGTATGCAAGTTGTTTTGTATATATTTATAAATGTTTTCATATGTATCTATTTTATATCTCAACACTATTCAAGTAGTCTAACAATTAGTATAGCTAACGGTTTTATATTTTTTTTAAATCTGCTTTAATTTTTTTTTTTTCAATTTTGCTATGTAAACGTATTGTGGTTGTATGTTAAATGCACAGCTGCGGGGAAAAAATTGGCAACGAAATTGAAAATAATATTGAATGAAATAAAATAAGATACACAAAAAATCAAAAATAAAATAAAGTATAGTAAAACAAATAGGGAAAAATAAAATAAAATAATATTCAAAAAAAAAAAAAAACAAAAAAAAAAAAAAAAAAAAAATCAGAAAATGGAAAAATGAAAAAAAAAATAGTAAAAAAAAATAATAAAATGAAAAAAAAAAAAAAAAATAAAATAAATAAAAATAAATTAAAATAAAATGAAAGTAAATTAAATTAAACCAAATAAAACAAATGCAGAAAATGAATTGACATAAAACAATATAAAAAATAATAAAAAAATTAAAAAAAATTAAATGGAATAAAAAAAAAACGCGTGTAGCTAGTACACGTGAAAGAAGTCAACTTTTAAATTCAGAAATAACGAAATATGAATAAGGTGTATTCGAGAATGGTTTAGATTCACAAAAAATGGGGATAGGTGGCAACCCTATAAACCGCCCTAACTGGCAACACCCATGCATATAGTCTTAGAATGAATCAAATTGTCTATATGCCTAATTTTATCCAAATCGGTCCAGCAGTTCCCGAGATATACGAAAAATAAAAAATTGCGGTAAGGTGGCAACCCTAAGTGGCAACCCTGCTTGAAATTATCTCATTTGGAAAATACCTTTCATTTGATACCCATATTGGAATATCTAGCTCTATATTAAAAAAAATGGGGATAGTGGCAACCCTATAAACCGCCCTAACTGGCAACACCCTTGCATATAGTATTAGAATGAATAAAATTGTCTATATGCCCAATTTTATCCAAATGGAATACGGTCGAAAATACCTTTCATTTGATGCCCATATTGGCATATCTAGCTCTATATTTAAAAAAAATTCGGATAAGTGGCAACCCTGTAAAACGCTTTAAATGGCTACACCCATGTATATAATTTTAGAATGAATGAAATTGTCTACATATATGCCAAATTTTATCCAAATCGGTCAAGCAGTTCCCGAGATATACGAAAAAGTAAATAAAATGCGGTTGGGTGGCAACTCTAAGTGGTAACCCTGCTTGAAATTAACTTATTTGGAATACGGCCGAAAATACCTTTCATTTGATACACATATTGGCATATCTATCTCTGTATTTCCAAAAAATTGGGATAGGGGCAACCCTATAAACCGCCATAAGTGGCAACACCCATGAAATCTGCTCAGCCTGACTATTACAATTTGTGCAATGTTAGCTATATCCTAGAAATTCACCTTCTATTTGATTTGCACAGCTAAACATCATGGTGAAAATCGCCTACGCCTGAAAGTCGGTTGCAATTTGCAAATGCATCATGAGCCATTTTCTCAAAATTTTACTCTCAATCAAAGCTTCATATCGCCACCTAAGAAGTTAACTTCAAAAACAAAAAAAATATTAAAAAAGAAAATATTTTCAATGTACAGCTGCGAGCAAAAAATTAGAAACGAAATTTAAAGTAAAATTAATTAAAGTTAATTTTTTTATTATAATTTTATTCAATTCTATTCTTATCTATCATTTTTATTACACTTTATTTTATTTTATTTTAAAAATCTTTTATTTTATTTTCTTTTGTTTTTTTTCAAGTTTTTATTTGAATTTATCTTAATTTATTTTTATTTTATTCTGACTTAATTTAATTTCATTTAAAATTTTATTTCCTATTTTTATTTTTTTATTATTGTTTTAATTTAACTTTATTACATTTTGTTTCTTATTTTTTTATTTCATTTAATTTTTTTCTGTATATAATTTAATTTTTTCTTGTATTTTATTTTTGAGTATTTAAAAAAAAAAAATATTTAATTGAAATTTCCAAAAAAAAAATAGTTTTCATACCGTATGCTATTTTTTCGTACGCAGCTGTATGCATGTGTATTTGATTGTATGCGTGTATATTCATTTAAGTATGACAAAATGCGAGTTTGTGTTTTAAAAATGGCTGTGCTTTTTTGCATATATATATATTTTCTTATGCAGTATGAATACAGTGGCGTGTAAGAAAATAGCAGCAAAAACAAAATTACATTATTTTTAATATTCAAAGCAAAAAAAAAGAGGTTCAAATTTGGCAAACAAAAAATATGTTACGAAATTTTGCATGCTGCTGCTATTTTTCCGTCCATCACTGTGAGTATGAGTGTTTTAATTTTTTAGCTTAATATGAGTGAGTGTGTTGATTATTTTTCTATTATTTATAATTACAGAGAACGCTATTTATTATTTCATTTAGGCAGCTAACTGAAGGAGTACATACATTGAATTTATATAATTAAGAATTTTCTAAAAGCTATTTACTTTTTTTTAATTTATTTTAAATTTTTTTTTAAATTTTATTTTTAGCTTTTTTTCAGAGAGCTACGCTTAAAATTAAATATTTTTTTATTTCATGCTTAACTGCGTACTGCTTGTATGTGTGTGTTTGTTCCGCAAAAGTGCTTCAAGCATGCCAAGAGTATTTCTATTTTCCAGTTGATCAATCAATTTCTTTTTAGCAATATTTTTATTAATATTTTTTTTTTTGAAATTTGCATGTATTAATATGCTGCGTACATTTTATATGTATTTCCTTTCATTTGCTAATACTATTGTTGTTAATGCTTTTGCTGCTGTTTTTAGAATAGTTAACAAACTGCAATTTACAATACTTAATATTTTTAAATTTGTCCTTATATTTTTTTTTTTTTTTTTTTTACTTTTGCTTGTTTTACATGTATCATTTGGGGGAGAGTATAGGTGTGAAATTTCGCTTAAAGTTCTAAAAGTGATTTGCAACTAATTATATAAGTTTTATTGTTTTCATTAGCATAATAATTATTTATATATCTTTTAGCCAGTTTATTTTAAATTTTTTTTTTATTTTTTAATTTTTCTTCTACGCAGAAACGTTTTGACTTAAATATAAATGGGATTCTCCTGGCCGGTAAGTAATCGGAACATTGATGTCGGCATAGTTTTCATTAGAATCTGCAATGAAAAGAATGATTTTATTTTAATTTTTATTTACATAAATAATTTTTTCATTTTTTTCAAAAAAATAATTGACCTATCACTTAGACCAGGTCATCAGCAACCTGTGTACCAAATTTCGTCCAAATCTATTAAGTGGTTTTCCCGTGATTGAGCAACAAACACACTTTTACAGTTTTAAGCACTTTTGTTTGTTCGTGCATCACTCAAAAATTGCTGCCTAGTATTGAATAATTTTTTCAGCAATGTATTGTTAAAGGTCTGACTTGTGGTTTAGAGCCCAAAACTTTTTGTTGAGCCTGTGTACAGTGGTGGCAATACAAGTAGGTTCAATATATTTTTATATCAATATAATTTGACTGCAGTTGGCCGATGGCCTATCAGAAATAATAATTTCATTTTCAAAAATCTACGGCTCAACACCAATATGTATCTACAATTTTTTCGGAGAAGTGGCCCCGCCCACTTTAACAAAATTCTATAAAGCCTATTATTCATTCTACGTCATAAGCAGCCTGTGTGTAAAATTTAGTGCAAATCCACTAAGTAGTTTTTGTGTGATTGAGTAACAAACGTACAAACATACACACTTTAACAGTTTTGAAAACTTCTGCTTTTTTATCCATATGTTTGTTCGCGTATCACTCAAAAACTGCTGCATAGAATTGAATAATTTTTTCAACGATTTTTTCATCGAGGTCTAACTTAAGGCTTAGAGCCCCGCCGGCAATTTCCTATCTCCCCTGAAACTTTAGCTTACCTCGCCCACAGAAGTCGCCAACAGATTAACGATCTTCTCGTGTGGCACTGCGACCACACTTTGGTTATTGATTTCAATTATGCGATGGCCCACACGCACGCCACCACGTTCAGCGATGCCACCACGCAGTAAACTGCAGATCTGCAAAAGAGAGGAGATTTAACCGTTATTTCAAACTACATAAATAAATAATATTTTCAACTCTCTCGCTACTCACCACGCCATTTTGTACGCTAAAACCAAGTTGATATTTGGTATTGGGACGCTTGATTTTCACCTCTACGACAGGTGCGCATGGCACTACCGTAAATTTGACCACAGTTTGATTTTTCGTATTTTTTATATAAGTTTGACAAGTGGAAAGTGGTAGCCCTACCAAACTCAGGCCATTAATAGCAATCAGTTGATCACCAATATTCAATTGACCACAACGTGCCGCAGCGCCTGAGGACATCAAATTCGCAATCACGACCGTTGGCAACATTGAACCCCAACCACTTTCCACAATCACCACACCCAAAATTTCACCTTTCGCCTTTGGTACGACGACCTCTTTTTGTAATTCCTTTTTTGCAAATATTTCCAGTTCATCACCGAAAATTTCTTGACTATTCAAGACCTCTTGATAGTCCATTTCCTTAACAAAACTATGATCTTCAATTCCATTCGCTTTCAGGAACTCCATATAGGCTACTTGAAAAGCTTGTCCTATGGATTGTGCAATAAATTGCGCTTCATCACTTTCGAAGACGTGACAAATCATTTTAGGTGTACGATTCGGTTTGGGTGCATCGTCAATGTCTTGTGGTACGAAACGTCGACGCGCCATCAATACAACTAGATCACCGATGTCCGCGATGTAGGAGATTGTGCGTAGCGCATGATCCATCATTATTTCTTTGAGATCTGTATTGAGTACCATGATCTTTTCGGTTGATATGAAGAGATCGACTTCAGTGCTAGGTTGTACATCGCCATCGGGTGCCTGTGTGAGAAGGGAGGAGGAATGTAGTTTTTAATAGAGGTTAGGGAAAGTTTAAATTAATCGGAGGTAGATAGCGTTATATGCGAGCAATAATCTTTTTTCACAAGCTTATGATATCATGACAAGTGAGACGCAGACTTACCAATGCCTTTAGTTTTGTCCAACACAGTTTTAAGAATGTTCATGAAAATACAAAGCATACATATTTGAGGTTAAGTATTACATTTGTAGATGAACTTTTTTTTGTCGCAAAAGCATATTAAACTCAAGAAGTGTGGTCTTCGTTAGGGATTTTAGGTTGTAAAGTTAAATTTTTTGTCGTAGGCGTGGCAACGCCCACTTTTCCAAAAATATATTTAGCCTATTATTTATTCCAGGTTAAAAACAATCTATATGCAAATCTTCGTGCGAATCCAGTTAGTAGTTGTTGTGTGATTCAGTAACAAACATATAAACATACACACTTTCAAAGTTTTAAGATATTTTGTCATGTTTGTTCGCTTATCACTCGAAAAATGCTAGTTAGAATTGAATAACTCTTTTAGCGACATGTTGTTAGAGGTCTAAGTTAGAGTTTAGATGTCTTTTACCGTAGGAAAGCACCTCGCAGCTTCAGCATACAGTGGTGGCAATAAATATGGGCGTTAATCCAGTGGATAGTAACAAGCTTCATTTTAAATGAGTTGATAGCTGGTTCGAATGGAGCCATTCACTAAAGCTTTATAACACTTGACCCCGAAACTTTTGGGGAGAAAGACTCAAAATGAATCTCAACAACATTACAGAGCCCAGTACCATGTTCTTTAATCTTATAAATGACTTTCCTCTATATTCATAACTATCTCGGGAACACCTTCAGCTATTTGATTAAAATTCAATAAGTAGTCATTGCGCATTATTCTAAGATATTTCGCTAAAGTGTTACCACTAAGAATATTTTAAAAGGTTGCCACTTTTTTAATTTTTTTTACATTATGTGAGATATTCCAATATGGGTATCAGATGTAATCTTTTTTCCTGTTCCAGCAAAAATATTTCAGAGCAATGTTACCTCCCAGGGTTGCCACCTAATCCGTAAATTTTTGTTACTTTACATATCCGCTATTATCTCGAAAAGATGCACTTTTGAATTTATCTATTACATTTCAAGCTCTTCTATTAAAGTGTTGCCACTAAGGATACTTCTACAGTGTTGCCACCTATCTGATTTTTTTTTTAAAACTTAATAGAATAACAAAATTTTATCATGCAGGTAGAAAATGAGACCAATGAATTGCGGGGATCTTAGCCAATACGCATTACAAAAAAACTAACTAACCAATAAATGAAAATTAAAGTTTATAAATTTGAAATTTTTTTGGACGACTCACCTTAATACGCGAAACTGCCTCTTCGGCTTGCATCATACGTGTCGATTTCGTGGGTTGACCCTCACAAACCAGCTGCGTGGAACCCAAATATTTGGCGCGAAAGAGTACACCTTCAATGAGCACTGCGCCACCTGAAATATTTGTGTGTTTGTGAGAGGGTGGGTGTAGAGTAGAGGGTTAAAAAATGTTAATAATGAGCTAAAATTTTTTTTTTGAAATATTATTTTTTAACAAATTTTTTTATACAAATAACGAAATCGCTAAGATAAATAAATTACTGAGTGTTCGTGGTGGAGATGTGGGAGGAGAAAAAAAAACAAAAACAATAAAATAAAAAATATTAATTTATAAAAAAAAAAGTAAAATAAAAAATAAAATAAAATAAGGCAAAACAAAAAAATACAATAAAATATATAAATAAATAAAAACATTAAAAAATATAACATAAAAAAATATAATAGGATAAAAAAATAAAATAAAATAAAATCAGATAACTAAAACAAAAAAAAAAAAACATAAAAAAAAAAAAATGAAGGCAAAAAATACAATAAAATATAAATTAAATAAAAACAAAATCAAAAAAAATAACAAAAAAAAGAAATAAAATAAAAAAATAAATATAAAATAAAATAATAGAAAAAACATAAATAAAAATAAAATGAAAAAAGAGAGAAAAAAAATTAAAATAAACTAAGAGAAAAAATAAGAAAAATAGAAAATAATAAAATAAAATAAATCAAAAAAAAAAAAAAAAAAAAATTAGAAAAAAATGAAAAAAAAAATTAAAAAAAAATAAAATAAAATAAATTAAAATAAAACATTAATTAAAAAAAAAAAACAAAAAAGAGTAAAATGAGGCAAAAAATAAAATAAAATATAAATAAAAATTAAAAAAAAAAATTTAAAACATAACAAAAAAAAAGAAATAAAATAAAAAAATAAAAATAGAATAAAATAATACAAAAAAAATAAAAATAAAATAAAATAAGAGAAAAAAAAATTAAAAATAAAATAAGGTGAAAAAAGGAAAAAAGAAAAATCATAAGATAAAATAAAGCAAAAAAAAAAAAATACATAGAATAAATAAAAAAAAATAAAAAATAAAAAGGAAAAAAAATAATAATAGTAAATAAATTAAAATAAAACACTTTCTCTCCTTTCCTCGCACCGCGAACCCTGATAACACTAAATATATTTATAATAAAAAAACATTTAGAAATATTATCTTACAAAGTATATGCGGCGTTTTGAAAGCAGTTTTATATAATTTTTTTTATTGTTTTTTTTTTTTTGTATTTTTTATCGTAACGTAACGGAACGCATGCAAAAATAAGAGTTATATCACAGATTAGCAAATTGTTCGAAAAAATTTCACATTGTCAATCGATTGTTGTACAAATTAAAAAATAACAACTGTAAATAGGCGCGCTTCGAAACACAACACTGTTGATCAGTGTCTTCCAAACGAATACTACAAATAAATTTCGAAGTTGTGAAAAAAAATTATATACCAAACTGAAAATATGTACATACAAAAATACGAACAGCTAAAATTTGGAAAAAACCAGTTAAGACTACAAACAAATTTCGAATTAATGCAATTTGGAAAATATTTGCTAAAATTCTAAACGAATTTATTTTGTAGTATTCGGCGGTGGAGAGGAAATTCGATTGAAAATTCTTAAGGCGGCTGGGTAGCGAAGGCTTGGAAACACTTAGTGATCCTTAGCTACCATAGGACACAGGTAAAATGATCGAAGAACTAAATATGAACCCAAACAATCCTCAAAATTATCCCGAAAAAGCAACAAAATTATTCCGAAAACAATCCCGAATAAGCCCGAAAAGCACTCCGAAAAAGTCATGAAAAAGTCCTCGAAATTACCCCGAAAACAATCACGAAAAAGCCCCAACATCATCCCAAAACCAATCCCGAAGAAGCCCTAAGATGATACCGAAAATAATTTCGAAAAATTCCTCTTATGATCCGAAAACAATCACGGAAAAGCCCCACAATTTTCGTTAAAACAATCCCGAAAATTCCCAAATTAACTCTAGACATAGTTCCGAAAAAGTCTCAAAATCATCCGAAAAAGTTTCAATATGATTCTGAAAATAATTTAAAAAAAGTACCGAAACGATGAAAAAAGACTCACGACTGAGTCCCGAACCGGTGTTCGAAAGGTTTCTTCTTGTTTTCGAATCGGAATATAACCACCCCCCATTTTTTCTATATCGAAGTCTTCGAACAACGTATAAAATGAGATTGTTATTTGACAGGAGCAGTAAAAACCATAAAATTTGGTACCTTTATTGCCTAGATCATTTTATAAATTGTATGTTTCTTCAAGGAATTCGCACAATATTTGTAATATAGGCGTGGCACCGCCCACTTTTGATTTAAGAAATTCGAAAATTTGAATGCTAATGACTTTAGAAGCATTCAAGAAAAAGTGATGAAATTTGGTACAAAGAGAACTGAGTACACATTTGAAAAAAGCTAAATAGGCTCCCTTAAAAAATAGGAGCGGCTAATCGGCTCCCTACGACTCCCATTTTTTTGTAAAAGTTGAATGAAAGAAGGAAGAAGACAACACGAACAAGTTTATGCTTGTGGCAGGAGCTCGTCTTCGCGAGTTGGACCTTAGATGAGCTAGAGCCCCACATTGAGAGGTTAGAGCTCGCTTCCGTTCAGTGCAAGGTACTTGGGATCCCACGGAGTTACTTATGTACTCCGATCTCATCGACTTCTCCCCACCGCTTTCCGCGCCCATTTACATAAATGCCTTTCTAATAGTACCAACAACAACAAACGTATACTAAAATTGTTGTGAAACGACACTACTTGCGCGAAGATAAACCCAATACATTTACCTTCTTTGTTCTTACTCTTTTTGACTTTTTTCTCGCCGCTTGTACTATTAGAGCCGGTCGAATTGCTATGACCACCAACAACACCATTACCACTAACGCCACCAACACTCAAGCTACCATTTGCATTACCGCCGGCAGGGCCCACAATGAGACCACTACCCCCACCAACTACACCACCAGCACTGTTATTTACAGCGCCACCTGGCGTCAACCCATTTGTAGTGATCGTCGTTAGATCGTGCTCTTTTTTCGATGTACCGCTTATACAAGCAGAACCATCCGAACCACCCGGACTGCCCATTGCTACAACACAGTCTTGTACATCCAACGATTTGAGTGGTGATTTGTCACTATGATCCGGTGATGACAATGAGCCGCCAATATCGAGCAGTTTGTTAGTGGAATTCTTCGGTGGTATCGGTGGTGGTTGTGGTGGGAGTTCGGGTGTGGCCGATAGTAAAGCATTATAGCCGTTACGCGTCTTAGTGCTCGCCATTTGTTGTTTCGGCGAGATTTTCGAGAGTAGCGATGAGCGCGGCTTACGTGATTCCCATGATTTATTCTCATCATAATAACCCTGATCGTCCAAACGTTGATGCCCAAGTAGACGATCTGTTTCGAGATCTGTGTCGACATCATCTTCATCGGCGCTCATATTCTTAGAATGATGACCGGGCGAGGATGGTAGTAGACTTTTGCTAGCGCTAGCGTCCAAATGACGTGACAGCCAAACGGGCGAGTTCAGCGCAGGCGAAGGTGTACGCGGTTGTGGGAGGCTGCTGCGTTCGGGTATTGGTGGTGCTGGTGCTGGTTGTGAGTGCGTTTGCGATGTGGGAGCAGCTGAGGTCGGCGTTGGCGCTGGTACTCCCGGTGCGTGTGTTTGCACCAAGTGCGACTGATTGCTGCGCATTGCGCTACTCAGTCCGGACGTTGCGTTGCCAATGCTGCTGTTATTCTGACTCTGCTGTGGTTGATGCATTTTGTTGGTGCGATTCAATGTGGTGCTTATAGCCGAAGCCACCGAGGTGACACCACTACCGGTGGTGGTGCCAGCTGATGTGCTGAGTGCGTTTATGGGCGAGTTGGTGCTGGGCGCTGGGAGCTCCTTATACGGTGTGGGCTGTAGTATATCCATTTCGGTGCTGATTATATTTGGTTTGCGGTGCGGTGCTGGTGCAGGCGGCGGTGGTGTCATTTGCACCATATCAGGACGATGAAAAATGCCTGCAGCGTGAAAGAGAGAAAAGGGAAGAGAGAAAAATCAGTGAAGGTTAAACAGAAGAAGGGATCAA
Organism: Campiglossa producta; assembly: GCA_964058755.1. Lineage (NCBI taxonomy): Eukaryota > Metazoa > Arthropoda > Insecta > Diptera > Tephritidae > Campiglossa > Campiglossa producta. Next base: position 101,945,676 of record CAXKVI010000005.1, read on the forward strand.
CTTACTTATCGAATAAAGCGAATCCAATTCGGGATCGATATTCTTGAATACTTTATTGTTGCAACCTATATTTGTTGGACTCTGCCCGAGCAGTTCATGCTTCACCGCCGAACGCACTGAATCGCGTCCGTTCTCCTCATGCATGCCAGTCGGGCCTGTGGGACTACTATCCTGTCGACGCATATAATTTGTCTCTTGTATAATATTCGACGATAAAGAGTTATTGCGTGGCTCTGCACCTCCACCGCCACCACAACCATCTGTTGTCGAGATCGTAAGATTATTCATGCTGTTGATACTGTTGTTGGTGGACAAGCGCTTCATATCCATGAGCATCGATATACCTCCACTGACGCCGATGGTGTTGTGTTGTATCGCCGCACTCGGCTGCTGCAAATTGCTATTGAGATTATTTTGATTGTTATTCTCCGTGTCGGAAGTATGTCCGGACGAGAGACCATCTTCGAGTACAGGCATGCTGGATGCATAGTATTTTGTATAGTTGGAACAAGATGTAGAGACGCCATTGATTTCACCTGAGAAACCTGTAGACATGAAAGCTTGTTAGAAAAGCTAATTGGGATAAAAAAAAAATAAAAAATAAAATAAAATAAAATAGAATAAAATAAATAAAAAAAAAATTAGAAAAAAGTATAAAAAAAATGAAATAAAAAAATAAAATAAAATAAAATAAAATATAATAAAAATAAAATCAAATTAAATAAAAAATAATAAAAAAAAAAATAAAAATAAAAATAAGAAAAAAATTAAAAAAAAAATAAAAGAAAAAAAATAAAAAATAAAATAAAATAAAATAAAAAAATAAAAAATAAAATAAAATAAAATAGAATAAAATGAAAAAAAAAAATGAAAAAAATAAAATAAAAAATAAAGAAAAAAAAAATAAAGAAAAAAAAAACCAAAAAATATAATAAAAGAAAATCTAAAAAAGATAGTAAAATAAAATAAAAATAAAGAAAATCACGTAATCCAGAATGAATAAAAAAGGAAAAAAAAATTTTATTAAAAAGAAAACAAAGAAAAAAAAAAAATAAAAAAAGGAACAAAAAAAAAATAAAAAACAAAATTCATAAAAAAAAATTAAAAAAGGTAAAGAAATAGAAAAAAAATTAATAAATCAAAACAAAAAATAAAAAAAACAAAATGAAATGAAATAAAATTTACTTAATTTAAATTAAATTAAATTCTACTTACTATCCAAATCTCCACAATTCGAATCATAGTCTGTGGTCTCCGGCGAATAATGATAAGTGCTGGGTGTATCCATTTGATTGTGATTAACACCATCCTGTTGATCTAATTGTTCGCCACTACTACGACTAGCCGAGTCCAAGAAGAAATCGAAATCGCGCATCAAAGGACTAGCGGTGAAACGACGACGATGTGGAGCCGAATGCGACGAATTATTATAAATTATGCTATTATTTATGCTGTTATTGCAACTGTTATTGAGCTGTGGTTGTTGTTGTTGTTGACGTTGCGGACGCATCACACGATGATTGTTTAATCGCTGATTCGGTTGTTGTTGCTCTTCCGATTGCTGCGAATGTTGTTGTTGAACTTGTACTTGAACTTGTTGCAGGGTTTGTTGTTGTTGCTGCTGTTGTTGCAAGTATGCTTCATGTTGTTGCTTCTGCTGTTGCTGCTGCTGTTGACGATATTGTGTTGTTGCTATTGGTATTGGTGTTGGTGATGTTTGTGTATGAAATTGTGTTTCTCGCTGTTGTTGATTGTTGCGTTGTTGTAATGTTGTTTGTAATTGGCGCATCTGAGTATTGTGTTGTTGCTGCAGCTGGCGATGATGCTGCTGTGGTTGTATGCCATCCATATCTACACCCATCAAGCCATCATCATCATCATCATCATCATCGTCTTCTTCCTCCACATCGTCGTTCTCGCCATAATCGTCGCCGGTATTTACATTGCATGGTGAATTCATTTCATCATCCTCATTACGATCCAAATTGCTGTGAAACTCGTATTGAATGTCCTGGAAATGAAATGAAAGGAAAGGTTAGGAAGTGTATTAAAGAAAATTTTTTTTTTTTTGATACTTACGATACTATCAACATCACTGCCATTCTCTATCGGCCGATCATCTATCGAGGGACACTTGAAAAACTCTTCAAGCACTTTGCGCGTCTCAGAGAATTCATAGAGGTAGTCGAACGTCGAAGACTTCGTAGGAATGCTAAAAGCGCTACTACTAAACGTTGTTAGCGGCTTACATGCCGCAATACCGCTCGCACTGATAGGTGGCGCTGTCGACGTCACATTCACAGCTGCCGGCTCGGTGGTGTATATGGGCGTGGTTGACGTACCCGCCATTGTAGCGGATATAGCTTCTGGTGTAGTCAAATCGGAAATCGTGCCAATCTCCGAGACATCATTGCTCGTATCCTCGGCGTTATTGTCCAGAGTGCAAGTCGTGGGCGGTGATGATTGACGCTGTGCCGGCTGAGTGGGTAGCACCTGTTGTTGATAATCTTGTTGTTGTTGTAGCAGTTTAGATGTATTTTGACTCAATAGCATGATGGGTGGCGTACTTTCACGCGGTGGCGAAATTATGCGCTGTAGTTGGTTTGGGGATGAGTAAGTGAGTCAAAAGGAAACCAAGAAAGAACCATGTAAATTCGAATTACCTGTGGGAAACCTGGACGCGCCGGATATTGTTGTTGTGGCGAGTTGTTTGTTGTAGTTGCTGTATGTTGACTGCTGCCACCACCCTCTTCACCTACACTGCCGACATTATTGGAGCTCACCGCACCTGCTTTGGTCGTAAGTTCTTGGCTTTGGGGTTGTCGCATGTACTGCGCATTTTGCTGCGCTGAGAGTCCAACAGCGACTTCCACATCTTCAGCTGCATTGACGACTTCCTGCGTCTGCCCCTCCATCACATCCACGATTTCATCATCGGCTACGTTGGGCACTGTGCCAATTGTTTGTCCGCCAATGCGACGTGGTGAACCTTCATATTCTAAAATGAGAAAAAAAGGATTGTTTTTAATGTTATTGATTTGGGCAAAAAAAAAAAAATAAAAGAGAGTAAAATAAAAAAAAAATAAGAAAAAAAAAAAATAAGAAAAAAAAAAAATAATAAAATAATAAAAAAATTAAATTAAAAAAAAATAAAAAAAATGAAAAAAAAAATAAAATAAGATAAAAAATAAATAAAACATTTAAATGAAAGAAAATAATAAAAAAACTATAAAAAAATTAAAAAAAAATAAAATAAGATGAAATAAAATTAAAAGAGGAAAAAGAACGAAAAATAAAATGAATTAAATATAAAAAATAAAATTAAATAAAATAAGATAAATAAAATAAAAGAATTAAATTAAATAAAATAAGATAAAGTACAAAAAAAATAAAAAAAAATTAATAAAATAAAATGAGAAAAAAAAACGAAAAATAAAATATAAAAAAATAAAATTAAATAAATTAAGTCAAAATAAAATAATACTAAAAGCAATAAAATCTAAAAAAAAGATTAATAAAATGATATACAATAAAATAGAGTAAAATAAATAAAAAATAAAGAAAAAATAAATTAAATAAAAAATAAAATAAAATAAGATAAAATAAGAAAAAATAAAATAATAAAAAAAATTAATCAAATAAAATTAGATAAAAAACTAAATTGAGAAAAAAATTAATAGATAAAATAAACTAAGTTGAGAAAAAAAAATAAAACAATAAAAAAAATCAACAAATAAAATTAGATAAAAAAAACTAAATTGAAAAAAAAAAAAAATTAATAAAATAAAAAAATTAACAAAAAAATAAAAAAATAAATAATAAAACTAAATAAAATAAAAACTAAAAAAAATTAATAAAATAATTAAAAGTAAAACATAATAAAAAAATACAAAAAAAGTAAAAAAAAATTAAAATGATAAAAAAATTAAATAAAATAAAAAAGATAAAAAATTAAAAAAAAAAAACAAACAGAAAAAAAAATAAACTAAATTAAAATAAAGTGAAAAATAAACAAAAATAAAAAAGTAAAATACAAAAAAAAATAAAAAAAAATTATAAAGTAAAATAAGATAAAATAAACTAAAATGAAAAAAAAAAAACATTTCATCTATCTAACTCTGTTCAACACGTTCTATCCCTCCCTTGACTGTTATGCAAACAACTCATTTTTACAGTCCAAATCACCTTCTACTACTAACATACCTATGATACCGTGACGCGTTTCAACTGCATGCATTGTATAGCCACTTCGATCTGAGTATCTCTTTGGATGATCCTTGTACATTATTGACGACGAAGTGCTATTGTTGTTGTTACTGTTATTGCGACTTCCTGTTAGCTCAACATCATCCAAATGGTTGTTGACGACGACCTGTTTAAGGTATGCTTCGTCTTCTTGTTCTTCTTTGTCGTTAGCCACCATCAAGGATGTGTTGGCTTGTGGCCTATGATGCTGTTGCTGGTGTTGTTGTTGCAAGTGCTGGCGCGTAGCAGTCGTTGGCATTGTTGTGGCACTTGTGTCGGTTGTTACTCTTAAGCCTAGTAGAATTGAAGGAAAGAATAGTTAAGTATGCGATTGAGGCGAAGCAAAAATTTTGGTTTCTGAGGACTGAGAAAGGAACTGGAATTTGGAAAACTAAAAATATTTGAAAGCTGTGGTTTCGCGTATTTTTTTGTTTGGCGACTATTTGACAGACAGACTAGAAAGAGTACGTTTTTATAAATAGTGATTTTTTGGACCAGTAATTTTTTTGAACCAAACACTTAATTTGGAAACAGTGATTTTTATGGAACCAGTCACCTTTTTTTGAAACAGTGACTTTTTTGGAAACTTGGATCGATGATTTTTTGAAACCTGTCACTTATTTTTTAAACATTGACTTTCCCACTAACACAGTCTCACTTCAATTTACGGGGAGCCTCCACAAATAATTCGCAGCACCTAACTCACACAACCAATCAATAGATGGCTCACTCAAACTACGAAGCAACAGCTTACGGACAAAATCAAACGACATCACTTGATAGCTCTGATCATCACGCTCTCACAAACCCAGCTACGCTTACAGTTTTGTGGAGCTCTGTATTAGACTCAAGCGACAAACTAAACAAAAACTTTATACTCACTCTGCCAACTCTCGGTGATGTCATCAAATCCTACCACTTCACCATTTCCCGCCATTGACGAATGACCATTTCTCTCCTCTCTTTTGCTCAATTTCAAAGAGTTGCGTTGTTTTAACGCCTGATATTGTTGTGCTCCTTCCAAGTAGGAGTCACGCCGCCGAGCTTGTTGTCGCTCAAAGACACGAGTGCGCTCTGCGTCATTGTCACTTTCTAGATCATTTTCATCAGCTCGCTCTCTTACACGTTCACGCTCCAATTTCCATTCGCGATCACGTTCGCGCTCACTTTCACGTTCACGTTCTCTTTCTCTCTCCCACTCGTTGTAAGCAGCGATGGACTTGCGCTGCTCGCGTTGCTCTCTATCACGCTCTTTTAATTCGCGTTCAACGAGTATGCTGTTCTCGCTCACATTGATTATATGTTGTTGTTGTTGTTGTTGTTGTTGCTGATCTAAGGAGGTTTTGCTGCCATATAAATAATGTGTGGCGAGTGGCGTAAGACCCTCAGCGCAAGAGCTTTGCACAGCTTGTAGACTATTTTGTTGTTGTTGATGATGGTTCTTTTGATGATAGCTGCGTTTGCTCAAACTTTCCACATATTGTTGCTCGCTTGGGCGCTGCTCATTTCCGCTGCGACTCTGGCGGTTGAGGTGGGGCAGCGCTTGCTGTTGCTGCTGATCTTTTGGTTGGTTTCTACGTGGTGGCACACCATTTCCGATATTCGCATAAGGCTGCTGTTGGTGGTGGTATGACCGCCGTGTGGCACTAAGCGGCGTTGAGCTCACAATTGTTGCCGACGCAGCCGTGGGACTGAGTGCGGACGACTGGGTTATGTGGGCAGTTGGCTCGCGCTCTTCCGTGTCAACTTGATGTGGAGGTGAGCGTGTCTGTTCAGAACTATCCGCGTTATGCGCGCCAGTAGATGCCTCACTTGTGGCGGTTTGCCTCACGGGATCCCAGTAGTTACCCTCCCTAATGAATGGATTCTGATTCAGTAGACTCGCGTTATTCCCGCTGTTACCAAGCTGCTTGTGCAGTGACTGCTGCTGCGCTGAGTTATTGAAGTGCTGCGCGTAAGGCTGCTGTTGATGGTGCGCGCCATAGCTCGCACGTTTGCGCGGCATCTCGTAACTGTTGCTTTTGTCAGTGCTTGGTTGGTGCTGACGTGGACGAGTTTTCGTTTCGGTGTGATAAAAGAACGTAGGTGGATATGAGGGCACTGGCAGCTCCTCGTCTTCTGCGTCTACAATGTCCTCGCTATCATTCGCCAATAAAGCGTCTTCGTCTTCTTGGTTGTGGGCGTTGTATAGGTTCTCCGCGTCGTCGTTAATGTGTTCACTGTGATAGCGCGCAGAACCACTTTGGTCGTTGCGCGTCGTGGAACGCGAACTCAGGTCGTCCCCGGCGGGCGTGTACTTGTGTGCGTGCTGGCGCGTTGTACGTGTGTCTTCCACTTTGTCGGCGCTATGATTGAGAAATGGATTTGTTGAAATGCGTGGCGTTACCGACGACAGCGACTCGGATGATACCGAAGATGCGGATGGCGGTGGTGGTGATTGTGTAATGATATTTACGCTTCGATAATAATTTGTAGTCGTCGCTGTTGTGGGCTGGCGTAGATTTGGCTTTGTGGGCGTTGATGCTAAAGCTTCTATGCTCGTTGTGCACTCGTCACGTTCAAAGAGTGCGCTCGCGTGGACCTTGGTGCTTGCTCGCGCGTTCAACAATTCGCTGTCACAGCTGATCTCAGTCTGCTGGTTGCTCTGCGAGTTGAAACTGCGACTGTTCGTGTTGGCGCTATTGACGTTGCTCTCGTTGGACGTTAGCTGCCGTGGGCGACACTTGGGGAAAAGCAACGATATTTGATCGTTAAGCTGTGGTGGTGATGTGGAGAGTAGCGCTTCGGATAGATTTACTGTGGCTTTTGTTGGTGACTTTGTGTCGTTATCGTGACTTTGTGGTTGCAACGCCTCTTCGTCTGCGGTTTGCTCTGCTACTGAGTCGTCGACTCCCCCGTTATAAAGCGTGAGTGAAGGTCGTCTCGTGTAGCGTGTTGAATTGTGGTTGGCAACAATAAAGCGCTCTTCTCCCACACCGCTTAGTGTAGCGGTTTTCGACGCAAATCTGTTTTTACTGTTGCCTCTGCTGCTGTTGTTGGTGCCATTATTTTGGTTGTCCTCACC
>CAXKVI010000005.1:101960684-101980684 GCA_964058755.1 Campiglossa producta
CTCGACCAACTGAATTTGATTTGAAGTTGACACACTTTTACCAAATAACTTTCAAACTCATCAATTACCATTGACCAACACTCAAAAGCTTTTACACAAATTCAAATCAAAAGTTTGATGGAGAGCATACAAAATCCAAACCCTAAAAAGGAAGCCTTAAAAAATGTTCTCATCATTTTATGTTAAATATTTATATATTTCTGCTCATCTTTTATTTAAGCTTGGAAAAAAATATAATTCGAAACTTTTTTCCGCATCTACGCATGAACGCTTCTCAAATTCAATTCTATTGAATGTCTTTAAGTTCATGATGCTGTAATAAAACTTTATACTTGTCTCCGTTGCTGTACGTAAATGATATTTGTGCGATGCAGTGAGCAATCATACCATTCCTAAAGAAAAAAAATGCTTACATTTATAAATAAAATTTAATGCCATCACATCTGGGCGGATAAATTACCTTAAGGCGTTACCAATTGCCAAACGCTATTGCCACCTGTCAGTTATATTTGAGACTCATTAATAATGGGGGGGTGGTTTAAGGAGATGAAGGTAAACCGTAACAGGGTTGGAACTAATGCAGAGCAAAATCGTAGTAAACTACCCAACAAATCGTAGTAAATCAAAACTGTTGCACAAACTTTAAGAAATCGCTTGATAGATTGACAACGATTTTTCGAAATCAATAAAGTAACGAGAAATTTTTATGAGAAAAAGCGAGATTTTTGGAACCAGTGATTTTTTAGTACCAGTGACTTTTTCAGAACCAGAGATATTTTTCGGAAAGTGTGACTTTTTTTTTTCAAACGGCCACTTTTTATAGGCCGTGATTTTTTTTTGGAAACAGCGACTTTTAAGAACTTGGGATTATTTTTTGGAAACAGTGTGTTCTTAAAACCAGTGATTTTTTTTTAAATATGGCCTTTGACTTTTTTAGAACCGCAGCAATTTTTTTGTGGAAAGGTGCGGCTTTATTTGATCAGTGATTTTTGTAAAGCGCGACTTGATTCCAAGCTGCGACTTTTTTAGAAACACTGATTTCTTTGGAAACGTCACTTGTGACTTTTATAACCAGTAATTTTTAGGAACTAAAATTTAGAACGAGAGAGTTTTGTTTGGAAACAGCAACTATTGAAAGTACGAATTTATGGGACCAGTGTTTTATTTGCCAACGGTAACTTATTTTGTGCCAGTGAATTTTGAAAAATAGTAATTTTTTGGAAATGGCGACTTTTCAAAAACAGTGATTTTTAATCAGTGACTTTTTTAGAAACAGTGATTTTTTGGAAATGACCCCTTTTCAAAAGTAGTGACTTACATCGAGTTGGAGAAGTTTTTTGGAAAGTGCGACTTTATTAGACCAGTGATTTTTTTTTTAAGTAAGATTTTATAGGACCTGTATATTGCTTGCCAACGGTGACTTTTTAAAGCCAGTGACTCTAGAAAACAAGTGACCTTTTGGGACTTGCGACTTTTTAAAAATAGCGATTTTTTGAAACTTCGACTTTTTTTTAGAAACAGTGATTTTTTGGGAAACGGTAAGTTTTTAAAATTATTGAGGGAGTAATTTTTTTGGAAACTGCGACTTTATTGAACCAGTGATTTTTTGGAAATTGCGATTTTCTCGGAAAATTAAATTTTTGCGACACCTTTACTAATCAGTGATTTTTGGGAACGGTGACTTAAAAGTAGTGAATTCCTTAGAACCAGAGATCCCTGGAACCAGAGATATTTTTTTTGGAGACTTTAACAACCAGTTATTTGTTGAAAACTGCGACTTTTTTCAAATAGCGTTTTGATGTTTTTAAAGTAGCGATTTTTTTCTAAACGTGTGATTTTTTTAAAAAACAGGGACTTCTGGGAAACGTGATTTTTTCGGAAATATCGAACTTTTGAAACCAGTGATTTCTTTGAAAACGGCGACTTTTCAAGGTGGTGACTTTTTTAGAACCATAGATTTATTCCATATTTGGAAATAGCCCAAAAAATTTAAACAAGTGATTTTTTGGTTTCTTTAAGTGTGTGGTGATTTTTTTGGAAACGGACTCTAATTTTTTTTTAATCTTTTAATCGAAGCATATTCATTGATCAAGTTATCGAATGTTCTGACTAATATGAAATTGGTTTTTTGATTAATTAGAAAATAATCATTATCGATTAATCAAGATGCCTTATTTACTGATTAATCATATTTCGATTATTCGAAATTTAATCAGTTCAATTATTGATTATTTGATTAATCAGAAAATATTGGCAATCGATTAATCCAGTGATTTTTTGGTTTCCTTAAGTTAAAGCAGCGATTTTTTGGTTTCTTTAGGTTTGTGGTGATTTTTTTGGAAACGGAATCTAATTTTTTTAAATCCTTTAATCGAAGGATGTATATTGATTAACAAATCGAAAGTGTCGACTAATATAAAATTGATTATTTGATTAATCAGAACATAATCATTATCGATTACTCAAGATGCCTATTTTACTGATTAATCATATTTATATTATTCAAAATTTAATCAGTTCAGTTATTGATTATTTGATTAATCACATTTTAATTAGTCGATTAGTCGATTATTGATTAATCCTTAAAAAACAATTATTGCTTAATCAAGATCCCAAGCTTATGATTAATCAAATTGTGATGGGTTAGAATAGAATAATAATAAAAAAACTGATTAAATCTTAAATAAGCAAAACGTGACTAATCTGGAAATTAGGCATCCTGTTAATGGATATATTAGGATTAATCAAGTGGAATCTAATCAGATGATCAGATTTTGTTTAATCACAAAAAGGACTGATTACTAATTTGAATAATCGATCAATCGCACTTTCGTGATTAAATCATTTTGAATAAACTCGAACAGTTAAAATAATTTGTTTTATATACCTTCAAATCACCTTTAGATCGTGAGTAAATCAAAATAATTTTTATATGGGAAAAAAGTAGTATTTCTACTACTATCATACTAAAGTTGTAACTCTCAAGAGCGCCACCTCTCGTACATAAGTACACTCGTATGTGTATCTCTTTACCTAAAATACATGAGATTAAGCAGCTGAGACAAGTTTCCTAAGCAGTATGACACCACACAAATAAGGAATGTGTGAAAGTTCGAAGCTTTTAAATTTAAGCTATCTTCTCGCACATGTTTAATATGTAAGTAGGTAGAAAGTGTGAATGTATCTTAAGTATGTAGGATATGCACGCTCCTACCACAAAGCAACCAATACCAAAGTGTGTGGTTGGCACTTGAAATTCAGCACGACTTTACGATAATTCTAAAAGCTGGTGAGTGAGAGTGCGATACCGTGAAAGGAGTTTGAACGAACGACTGCTTTTGGTTCGATTTCATACTACCACATTCACCTTGTTTCCTATGCAATATCCTTAAGCTCTTTAGATATCATAACCAAAGTCATACAAGCACACACACACATCTACCCACATTTATTTGCTAGCGTAATTTTGTTAAATTTCTGCTCTCATAACTCTTCTAATCGATTTTCGAGTGAAAATATTTATATCAAACACAACAACATAGGTACAAAGTTGGCTTACCACTCTAACCTCTAACTCTTTATCGTTTGTCCTCCACCATCCCACATTCATTGCTTAAGAATTTGGCTATCGAAAATTTTGCTTCACACAGTCAATTCTAAGCAATTTCTGTGTCTTCGGTTGGGCTTTTGTATGTTGGTCGATTTGTGTTTGCACTGGTTCGCCAACTGACTTTAAAAGCTATTTGCGGCTATTTTATGCATCTGTGGGTTTTGTGTCTTGTAATTTTTCGTTTTCTTCTTCAATTTGCTTTCTAAGTATTTTTTTTTTTTACTTATTTCTTTAAAAGAGTTTTTCCTAAAATGTGTTGTTTTTCTTGCTTTTTTGTTTATTTATCGAATTTTCTCTATAATCTCTACGTAATTCGATTAGTTTGCGCAAATTACCTCTGGGTAGATTCCTTTGAAGGAGCAAAGTAGTAAAATAAGTAATAAGTAAATGGATATGCTTGAGAGATTTTGGTATTTAGGTGCATAGCAATTTCAAAATGGGCTGTTGTCTCCCAATTTTTCTGGCGAAAAAAATATAGTGTCTGATTAATCATATTCAACTTTTTTTTAATAATTAAACTGACTTAATTTGCAATTAATATGTGATTAATCAGGGAATAAGGTATTTCGATTAATCCAATGACCATTTTCAATAAACTGATTCAATTTGGATTAATCGATATGTGATTAGGCAACGTGATTAATCGTTAATAAATAATTTTGATTAGTATCAATCTGAAAGTAATGAATGGAATTGAATGAAACTTTTTCGTTGAATTGCTCCACGCTCAACTTAAAATTTAAGATATTACTTTTTTCGATATCTCAACCGGTTTTGGAGTTATCGCCCAATATGTGGAACATGTCTGTCTGTATGATTGTGGTCGTAACACTCTAAAAGTACTGAATGGAATTGAATCGTTGCATTGCTAGACGCTCAACTTAAAGTTTAAGATATAATTTTTAGCGATATCTCAACGGGTTTTGGGGTTATCGGCCAATATGTGGACCAGGGGTAACCAAAAATGTAGAGATTATTTTATTTTATTTTATTTTTTATTTTATTTTATTTAATTTTATTTAATTTTATTTTATTTTTTTTATTTTATTTTATTTTATTTTATTTTATTTTATTTTATTTTATTTTATTTTATTTTATTTTATTTTATTTTATTTTATTTTATTTTATTTTATTTTATTTTATTTTATTTTATTTTATTTTATTTTATTTTATTTTATTTTATTTTATTTTATTTTATTTTATTTTATTTTATTTTATTTTATTTTATTTTATTTTATTTTATTTTATTTTATTTTATTTTATTTTATTTTATTTTATTTTATTTTATTTTATTTTATTTTATTTTATTTTATTTTATTTTATTTTATTTTATTTTATTTTATTTTATTTTATTTTATTTTATTTTATTTTATTTTATTTTATTTTATTTTATTTTATTTTATTTTATTTTAATTTATTTTATTTTATTTTATTATTATTTTATTTTATTGTTGTTATTTATTTTATTTTGTTTAATAAATTTTACTTAATTTTTTTATTCCATTTAATTTTTCAAATTTATTTATGTTTTTAAAAAAATCTGTATTTTAATGGAAATATCGACTTTAAACAGCCTACATTTAATTGCATACCTTAAGGCGTTGAAGCAATTAAATCTTCCGTTCGCTTAATCGCTAATTGCAATATGGGCACGTATGTATGTATGTATTTACTAAGCATAAATAATATACCCCCATTACCTATATTTTACTTAATGACTTTGTATGAGTTCAATTACCTCTACACAAAACACACAGTCACACACACCCAACGCACTCTAAATTGTCACATCAATTATGGATTGTTATATGTATTGGTTTTATTTATTTATGAAGTGTCATTCATCATATGTCACACAATTTGAACTCGTTTTTCATGTGGAATTATATGATTTTGAGTATCACTTAAGTGGATATAATGCGCCAATTCAATTGCAATTACAACAACAACAAATATGAGTGCAACTAAATACGCAAACATTTGTTTGTAACTAAGTAAGTATGTACATATATGTATATGTGAATAATTTATGAAATGCATTTAAAAGTCCTTATGGAAAATAAAACGTTTAATAGCCGAAGGGACAACGAGAAATTATATTATAACGCTTTCAATGGCCTTACACACATTCATACAAACAGGTATGCATGCAATAACACGCCTTTTATGCCAAATAGAACACGCATAAGCCCAACAAAAAATAATGTTCCGGTTTCGGTTTTGGATTTCTTTTAAAAAAATTATTTAAATTTCAGGTTCGGTTTTGGGTTTTTGCAAAAAGTTACAGTTTTTCCTCAGAGCTTATTTTCAAAGAAGTTTTGGTTACGTTCGAGCTTCGATGCAATTCCTTAGTTTCCGTTTTTTGCAAACCGTTACGGTTATGTTGAAAAATGTTTCAGTTTCGTTCCTGTTTCGATTACGTTTCGAAGTTGCTGTTTCCGGTTTCGTTCCTAGAAAGTAATTTCAAGTATAAGTTCGTTTTCGTGACAGCTTCAGTTTTGCTTGATCGTTACGGTTACGTTACTCAAAAGTAATTTCGAAAAAAAATCGTTTTCGTTCCAAAAAAATAATTTCAAGTTCAGGTCAGCTTGACTTTTTGCAAACAGCTACTGCTACGTTCCTCAGAGGTAATTTTGAAAACAGTTTCGGTTTGGTTCCACTTTCGATTTCGTTCCTGAGGTCCTGTTTGGTTCCTAAAAAATAGATCCGAGTTCAGTTTTGGTTTCATCACAATTTTTTTTTTTTTTTTTTTCAAATAAATGCTGTTACGTTTCTCAGAACAAGTTCCGAAAAAAGCTTCTGGGTCATTCCATTTTGCATTTCGGTTTCGGATTTGTTCCGTTTTCGTGTTATGAAAGAGTTTTGGTTTCAATTCATATCGAAAACTGTTTTGGTCTCGATACAGTTTTGATTTCGTTTTTCTCTTTCAGTTTCGTTACAATTTCGATTGCGATTCCACAGCAGTTTCATTTTCGTTCAAATTTCGAGATTTCAAACAGTTCTGGTTTAATACCGCAGCCTAAATTTTGAAAGTCGGTTTCGTTCCAATTTCCATTTCAGATTTGGTTTTGTCCCAGTTGATCTTTGATCCTCAGTTTCGGTGTTTCAAAGAGTTTTTATTTCATTCCTCAGAATTAGTTCCGAAAACAGTTTCGGTTTGTTTCAGTTCAAATATTTCCGGTTTAGTTTCCGGTTTGTTCACGTTTCGAAAGTTTCATTCCTCGGTTCTGTTTTCGCTTCAGTTTCCATTTCGTCCCACAGGGCCAGCTTCATTCCTTAAAACTTATTTCGACTTCTTCAAAATTAATTTTTTTCAGTTCAGTTTAAATTTCTTTTCAGTTTTCGTTTTTTTCCAGTTTTCCGTTTCATTCCTCAGAACCAATTCCGATTTCTTGAAAATGCATTTAGCCTTCGATTTCGTTTCGGTTTTCTTATCATATTTTAAAAAATGTGAATAATAATACGAACATTTCCATTTGGGACCCCTTAACAGTTTCTGACATAGGTAGAATTTCGAAGTCTCTTACTTACTGAATTAAAATAGCCTAGGCGATTTTGGCCGTCCAAATATCCGAGGCTCGGTTGTTGGATCCTATTGGAATTTTGTTTTATGTGGTGGGTTCGCACAACCCGTTTCTCGGGAAGCTGGATTTAAGTTACCCATTCATATAGCGAGCCGCTTGATCCTAGACAGACTCCCGCTTGCAGCCGCACCTCATGATGACAGACGCTGCTGATGAAATCCCCTGGCAAGCCCTTAAACCGATAATGTCCGAGTGGCCTTGTCAGGTTGTCGCCTTCTCACATCAGTGCATGCCGAACGGATGTTCAGTGGTTATCCAGAGGATGCGACGTGGACGTAGTGAAAAATCACTCTGGTCATTCCCAGTTGAATGGCGGTCAGAAACTTTCCCCACTTGCGTGGACTTCTACACACGGTCCGGTCCCACCCTCGAAATCTATTATCCGCCTAAAATTTGTTTGTTGGGCATGACCCAAAGATAATACATTCAAGCTCGCTTTGTGACCATGAGCGCGTTCATTGTTACGCAGACATTTAGCAGGTGAGGAGTGCAGATCTAACTTTTAGTGAAAATTCTGTTAAAATTAAAAATTTAATAATACCGTTTCAGCTAGCTGTTGCAGTGTGCTGAGTTCGACTGCATGTTGCAGCAATGAAGCGATCAAATGGCGAAGTTGCTTAATGAAGCCACTCGGAAAATACAGTTTTGTACACACACACACACACAAGGTAAATACAACTCTGTGGCTCATAATGCGCGGCGAGGGTGGTCGGAGTGTGCTGGAGGATGTGTGTGTCCATATCATGAATGTGTATGAGAAAATGTTTGTATGTGAGAATTTAGTAAAAGTTAGCCTCTCGGATATTTCGCAAAGCTAGTAGCTGTGGCTTTAATGTGCTTTAAAATATTTAATGGGTACTTTTGTTTGTTTAATGTACCTGGGCTCTTATACGTATGTACATTTGGGCAAGTGACGGTATATTCACTTAATAATGATAGAGGACATTTGACGTGTGTAGGTAGGTAGGTAGGTTCAAGCGGTTGCTCATAGCAGAATTCCGGCACTGACACTCCCAAAACCGACACCGTCACTCTCCCTCGAACCGATGCTACAGCATCATCGGTAGGGCACACCTAGCCTTGCTGCGTACCTTCCATTAAGGCAATGCCCGGTAATTACCCCTTTTAAATTGGAGATTTATTTCTTCTTCGGGCGTAAATGTGTCTAGATCTCTTAAGTTCCCAATAATACGGTTTCTGCAACCCATAAGTTTATCTCAATAGACAAGTAACTTTTTTTCCTCTCTCCCTGGAAAAGCGAGCGTAAGCTACAACTAGAGAAATCCTGGTCTATGAGTCAAGGAAACTACTCAAATGTACTCTAAGGATTATCATGTAAAATGAAGTAGCAAAAATATATTACTCTTTTGAGTACACAATTTTAGCTTATACCATTTTTGCGCGAACAACAAACAACTTTTTCTATGGAATATGAAAAGTTGTTGAAGTTTCAACGAAATTTACGCACAAACAAACTAAATTAAATGGGTTCATTGAAATGAAAGCACTCTAAATGAATATTTTTTAACTTTATTAGACGAAATATTCATGCACGTTAGGGTGCTCCAAGCACTAAAAAAAAATCAATGTGCTATAAAAAATAAAAAGATAAATTAAAATAAAAAAGTAATACAATAAAATAACAAAAAAATAAAACCAAATGAATAAAAAAAAATGAAATAAAATAGAATAGAAATATATAAAAAAAAAGTAAAATAAAATAAAATAAAATAAAATAAAATAAAATAAAATAAAATAAAATAAAATAAAATAAAATAAAATAAAATAAAATAAAATAAAATAAAATAAAATAAAATAAAATAAAATAAAATAAAATAAAATAAAATAAAATAAAATAAAATAAAATAAAATAAAATAAAATAAAATAAAATAAAATAAAATAAAATAAAATAAAATAAAATAAAATAAAATAAAATAAAATAAAATAAAATAAAATAAAATAAAATAAAATAAAATAAAATAAAATAAAATAAAATAAAATAAAATAAAATAAAATAAAATAAAATAAAATAAATTAAAATAAAATAAAATAAAATAAAATAAAATAAAATAAAATAAAATAAAATAAAATAAAATAAAATAAAATAAACTAAAATAAAATAAAATAAAATAAAATAAAATAAAATAAAATAAAATAAAATAAAATAAAATAAAATAAACTAAAATAAAATAAAATAAAATAAAATGAAATAAAATAAAATAAAATAAAATAAAATAAAATAAAATAAAATAAAATAAAATAAAATAAAATAAAATAAAATAAAATAAAATAAAATAAAATAAAATATAATAAAATAAAATAAAATAAAATAAAATAAAATAAAATAAAATAAAATAAAATAAAATAAAATAAAATAAAATAAAATAAAATAAAATAAAATAAAATAAAATAAAATAAAATAAAATAAAATAAAATAAAATAAAATAAAATAAAATAAAATAAAATAAAATAAAATAAAATAAAATAAAATAAAATAAAATAAAATAAAATAAAATAAAATAAAATAAAATAAAATAAAATAAAATAAAATAAAATAAAATAAAATAAAATAAAATAAAATAAAATAAAATAAAATAAAATAAAATAAAATAAAATAAAATAAAATGAAATAAAATAAAATAAAATAAAATAAAATAAATTAAAATAAAATAAAATAAAATAAAATAAAATAAAATAAAATAAAATAAAATAAAATAAAATAAAATAAAATAAAATAAAATAAAATAAAATAAAATAAAATAAAATAAAATAAAATAAAATAAAATAAAATAAAATAAAATAAAATAAAATAAAATAAAATAAAATAAAATAAAATAAAATAAAATAAAATAAAATAAAATAAAATAAAATAAAATAAAATAAAATAAAATAAAATAAAATAAAATAAAATAAAATAAAATAAAATAAAATAAAATAAAATAAAATAAAATAAAATAAAATAAAATAAAATAAAATAAAATTAAAAAAAAATAAAATAAAATTAAAAAAATAAATAAAGCAAAAAATTAATAAAATAAAATAAATTAAAATAAAATAAAATAAAGTAAAATAAAATAAAATAAAATAAAATAAAATAAAATAAAATAAGATAAAATAAAAAAATGAAAAAAATGAAATAAAATAAAAAAAGTTAAAATAAGATAAGATAAAAAAGAAAAAAGAAAATAATTTGATATAAAATAAAGGAAAAGAAGAAAGAAAAAATAATAAAATAATACAAAATCAATATAAAATAAAATATAATACCTCTTCCAGCTAGGCACAACCTAATGCCCACACATATATAAATATGAATAAAAACACTACTAACCGGAGATATTGGTCATCTTTTATGTTGCATGCAACTACAACAATTTCCTTTTGCATAAAACACACACAAGCTTATAAACGTTTAAAACGAACGGAAATGTGTGAATGTAATTTACGTAAGTGAGGAAATAGAAGAAGATAAAATTCCAACACAGGACAATGGCTAACATGGCAGACATGCTTGTGGACTTGTAAGCTTGAATGCATACATACATACATATGTACTCCAAAAGTGCGTACTTACAGCTTGTTGCTGGAATTTTCAGCTCAAAAATGTAGCAATTTTTGTGTGCTTTTCTTTTCATTCACACTTTTCACTTTAATAACAATCTAATCGGAATTTGTGACAAGCATAACATGCATTAGTTATAAGTAGAAAGCTTGATGGTTTCAATTGCAGCAATTATTTGTGTACGAGGGGATTAACAAAAGTTCGATTGGTTTTATAATGTGTTTTCTTTTTTAAATTGTGATATATTCTTGTAATTTATTTTATTTTATTTTATATTTTTTTTATTTCCTTTTTTCGTACTGTACATGAAGTTTTTCTTTTATTTCATTTTTGAATTTTATTTTATTTATTTTGTTCGTACTGTACATGCCATTTTTTCCTGATTTTGTTTTATTTAGTTTTATATCTGTTCAGTAATTTATTTTATTTTATTTTATATTTTTTATTTTCTTTGTTCGTACTGTACATGAAGTTTTTCTTTTATTTCATTTTTGAATTTTATTTTATTTATTTTGTTCGTACTGTACATGCCATTTTTCCTGATTTTGTTTTATTTAGTTTTATATCTGTTCGTACTGTATATGTATTTTTTTATTTATGTTCGTACTATACATGCTATTTATTTTATTTTATATGTTTGTTTTTGCGAACTTTAACAGTTTTTCTTCTTGCCGGCTTGAGTTCAGGGGATTTTACTTCCAAAATGAAACCAAAAGTTTTTTTTAAATTTTATGTTATATTATTTTATTTATATGTTTAGTGCGTACTGTACTTGGAATTTTTTCCTCATTTCATTTTATTTTATTTTCTTTCAGCGCCATACATTGCTATTAAATTAATCAAATCAGAGGAGTCTTTCCAACACAACCCAAGAGGCTTTAGTCCACAAAACTTTTTTTTTGTTGAGGAAATGAGAAAAAGAGAAAAGTTTTCACACAGCTGGTTGAAAGGATATGTGGCATACGTGCGTTGAGAAATGTTTCGAATTAATGTTGCTAAAATATAATTACCCAGAGCATATGGTTAGAGTGGTCGCAATTTTTATCATACACCACAAAGAGCCAAGCAACAGTTGGTGTTGCATAAAGGAGATAAAGGATAAAGATCTGTATAAAAAGGTATTGCCTGAGTAGGCAATAAAATGATACGCACAAAATCATTAATTATGCCCAAAAAAGATGGAGTGCTTCACCGGGTATGAACATGCTCGTTGACAAGGATGATTAATTTAAGCGATATCTCAGCTAAATGTAGTCCCAAACGCAGCTCTTAAGGCAAATCACATAAGAACACATATGTACAGTACGGTATAATCATGTCATTGCAAAATTGGTTACAATTGAAAACATAATAAAATATGCAATTCATGTGAGATTGTATAAAAAGTATTAAAAACAAATAGCTTCTAAGCTTGTTTATGTGGCAAGTGTTTGAGCCACAAAGAGCTTAAAAAATTGAGCAATTTAAGTAACACAAGCACACAATTGTACTGTACTTAGCTAAAACCAAATACAATACAAAACAAATCCATTAAAAACTTACTAAGTAGAAATTTTTGTGTTTCCTACTCTCTCTCTCTCTGCCCATCCCTCGCCGTACTGTCTATATAGTGCACAACAACAAAACCGGAACAATCAATGCGGTTGAAGTGAGCAAAGCACAAAGTGTGTGTTGGTTGATTTGATGGGCTGACAGAGCCAGGATAGCTGTCTATGCAATTGTTGGATGGAGAGGTGTGTGAGAGGGGCTGTAAGCGGCTGGTGGCTCAGCTTTTTGTTGGATGGACACGCAAGGCTATACTACGTCAAGTTCATTGAACGTTAAAGTGAAACGCAGCTGAGGAAAAGAAGAAGCAGCAGAAAAATGTAAGAGACAATGACTATTAACAAAGTTTTTCTTTAGTGTCTATATTTTCTTATTCTTCTTTATAATATGGGTTTTTTTCATTTTTTACTTGGCAGCGTGAATGACTTGCAGCAGTCTAAGAATGCATGCAATTTTAAATGTGTCGCTATGTGTGTGTGTCTGTGTGTGAGTGTTTGTTCGGTTAGAAGGACATTTGAGTGAGGCAGTTTATTGACAGAGCTTATAGGACACAGTACGAGCAATGAGACGAAGCACGTCACAAATGAACATTTGCTGGTAAGCTATTAAGACTAGACAAGCATGTGTAATGGGACTGGCTTTACTCACTCGCTCAATAAACGTGACTGCAACTTTATGTGGGTGTCGAAATGGAAAACCATCTCGGTAGATTGATAGAGCTACTGCAGTAATAATGTTCTTGGAAAGAACTTTCGTACTTTGCATAGAAAATTCGTCTCAAATTTCAAAAACTTAGAAAGAGACTGCGTTATGCATGTTTTTGAAAAGACACTTCGTACTGTACTCAATAAGAAAAGAAAGATACTGCGTACTGTACATATGCAATATCGTTTCATAGCTATAAAGTAAAGACACATACTTCGTACTGTACATATGTAGTATTTTTGTTTTAAAGTCAAACCCCAAAGGAAGATAATACGTACTGTACATAAACAGTAATGTCATTCTCTGCTTAAAAAACAAAAGAAAAATATCGCGTACTGTACATAAAATACAGTAATTTCGTCCGATAAATAAATACCGAAGACATATATGCCGTACTGTATATATACAGTTATTTCGTATCATAACTAAGAACGAAAGAAAAATAATTCGTACTGTACATTAAAAGCAATGTCGTCCTATGCTTAAAAACTAAAGAAAGTGACTTCGTACGGTAAAAAGACTCTTCATATTTCGTTCCATATTTAAAAATTAAAGAAACAGACTTGGTACGGTACGTGGAAAATTTAGTCCCATACTTAAAGACCAAAAATAGATATTTCGTAATATATATAGTGTCTTGGTCCCTATCTAAAATCTGAATCCATGATAAGGAGACTTCGTACTGGATATAGTAATCGAGTCCCTTTAAAAACAGAATTCGTGTTTAACAACTGAATCTCTTAGAAAGAGATTTCGTACTGCGGTTAGGTACTTCGCTTCTTGTAAATAGTAATTTTGGGTCCTTCCTCAGAAACCATATTCGCTAGAAATAGACATCGTACTGTAGGTAGTAACTTCGATCTCGGGAAGAGACTTCGTACCCTTCGATATGGTCGCCGTACTGTAGTTTGGAAGTTACTTCTCCTAAACGTTAAAATTTTGTCTCTAGAAAGACTTTTCGAACTGTAGATAGTAACTTCTTCTCATATTGAATACAATTTTTCCCCCTAGCAAAGATTTCGTACTATAGATAATAACTTCGACTAATACCTAAAAAATGTAATCGCTGAAAAATGAGTCACTTAAAAGTTACTTCGTCCGGTACTTGAGAATTGAGTTCCTTAAAACGAGGCTACAGTACATAGATGGTAATTAGATCCCATACCTAAAAACCTAATCTCTATGAAATAAACGTTAAGAGATAGTAAATTGTAGAAGAGATTTCGTACTGTACATAGTAACGCAGTCCTACGTCTAAAAACTGAGTTCCTTAGAAAAAGACTTCAGATTATAGAAAGTTATTTCCTGTCTTAATTAAAACTAAACCTCTTAGAGAGGGCATTCGTACTAGAAAATAGTAACTTCTTACAATTAACAGCATACTTTTAGGCTTAATATTTTAACATTACAATTAACAGCATACTTTTAGGCTTAATATTTTAACAAAAACTTCACAGCACTCTACTGCAAAGAAATAGCGTGTTGAGAAGATAAATCGTGTCGAGTTTCTGAGAACGAACTTTTGCCGGCTGAAAGGCGATGGATTAGTGGTTCAATTACTCGAATCAATAAATTGTTATTAGACAAGTGAGCAGGCCAAACATGTTTCCTTACAGACAGATTGCCTGGTGTTAATCATGAACTATTTGCCCTTTTTTTGCTTTCTTCTACTCTTCATATTTTTTCCTTTTACAAACTCGTACCATTTCCTAAAGAAGATTCCATTAGTGTCACACACACACACAAACGCATACAAATACACGCTTTGTGTAAAAGAGGAAACGATTGTAATGTGATAAAAAAAATGCGAATAAGTACACCTAAAAGCATGCTACATTTTTAATCACACTTCCCATTTTAACGCTGCATGTCACTGCAAGCGTTTGAATAATGAAAAGGGGAAATAAACTGATTTCATCAGTTTTATATTGGACCTATACTCTACGCGCTTTTTAATCTAGGCAACACTTCCTTAGCATTAATTTGTGCTATAAATTTACTGTTAGTTGATTATCATGGGAATCACGTGCGTGCCAAATTGCCAAGTACTCAATGTCCATATGAGATAGGCCAACATGTTTGTGTGAGTAAATTACATACTGGATTATAGGTGTATGTGTGTGGGTGTATGGGAGTATGTCAGAGCATAATTTGAATGCAAACTAATATTGTTTCAAATGCCTTTCGGACGAAGTTATGAATTTTAAAAATTTGTCAGGGATCTGGAATAACTAGAATAACCAAATAAAATAAAATAAAATAAAATAAAATAAAATAAAATAAAATAAAATAAAATAAAATAAAATAAAATAAAATAAAATAAAATAAAATAAAATAAAATAAAATAAAATAAAATAAAATAAAATAAAATAAAATAAAATAAAATAAAATAAAATAAAATAAAATAAAATAAAATAAAATAAAATAAAATAAAATAAAATAAAATAAAATAAAATAAAATAAAATAAAATAAAATAAAATAAAATAAAATAAAATAAAATAAAATAAAATAAAATAAAATAAAATAAAATAAAATAAAATAAAATAAAATAAAATAAAATAAAATAAAATAAAATAAAATAAAATAAAATAAAATAAAATAAAATAAAATAAAATAAAATAAAATAAAATAAAATAAAATAAAATAAAATAAAATAAAATAAAATAAAATAAAATAAAATAAAATAAAATAAAATAAAATAAAATAAAATAAAATAAAATAAAATAAAATAAAATAAAATAAAATAAAATAAAATAAAATAAAATAAAATAAAATAAAATAAAATAAAATAAAATAAAATAAAATAAAATAAAATAAAATAAAATAAAATAAAATAAAATAAAATAAAATAAAATAAAATAAAATAAAATAAAATAAAATAAAATAAAATAAAATAAAATAAAATAAAATAAAATAAAATAAAATAAAATAAAATAAAATAAAATAAAATAAAATAAAATAAAATAAAATAAAATAAAATAAAATAAAATAAAATAAAATAAAATAAAATAAAATAAAATAAAATAAAATAAAATAAAATAAAATAAAAAAAAATAAAATAAAATAAAATAAAATAAAATAAAATAAAATAAAATAAAATAAAAAAAAAAAAATCGATAGTGGTAGGTAAGATGGGTTAGATTAAAGCAGATATGCAAAAAAGTTAAAAACAATAAAACTAGGCGGCAACTCTACCTATGTTACCAGTTAGAAGGCCTGAAATACTTGAAAGGTTTATTAAAATGATTCAAAGGGTTCTCGAAAAATGAGAGAATATGCAAAAAAAAATATAACTACTTCGATTATTTGGCAACCCTATCCAGAAATATATATTTTTTTTTGAAATACCAAGTCAAATACTTTTCGTTTCAATGTTGGCAAAAGTCACATTTAATTTTTGAAGAGATTTCAAGCAGGTGGCAACTCTGTGAAAACATCATAAGTGGCAATTTTAAGTGAGACAGCTTCAAAAATTGCAAAGCGTTTTTGTTACAAAAATGGATGTGCAAAAAAATTAATATAATAGCATTAGGTGGCAACCCTATATGGGACCGATACCTAGAAATATCTTTGTTGAAAGACTACGTAAAATAACTTCCAATCGACAGCCACTTTGGCATATCCCACATAATTTTTTTAAATTTCAAATTGGTGGCAACCCTGTAGAAACATACTCACTCGTAGCAAAACTCAGATAGAATTTCATTAATATCGCTTGAAGACTTTGTACTGTTATTGATTGGAAACACAATAATTTTAGGCAGTTTTTGAGTTTGGTCATTTTATAACCAAATTTTGGTACCAAAAAATTTTTAATCTGGCAACCATATAAATGTAAAAATCGCGGTTTTTGGTTTGGTGGCGATTTGGCAAAGCATTATGTTGTAGTAAATTATTTATGTATGAAAGTATTAATGTTTGCATGCATTGTCTATTAGCAGCATGGTAAATTAATATTTATTTTTGTTCTCATTGTTGTTGCAAATCGCTTAGTTTAGGCGCATTAAAGCGGTCATTTATGCATTTTCAGCACGCACATTCTTGTCTGTTCGTGTTTATGTGTACATAGCCTAATTGAGTGGAAATATATTAATGTTTGGGACTTGGCCACAAAATGCACGCCACTTCTCTATGATGAGAGTTAATTGGGTGGCTGGCTGAAAGTGGTTGGTGTGGAATTTTGAGCAGCCAAATTTTTGGAGGTAATTTGTGATAGGCATGGCCACTGATTAATGAGAGTGCGGGCATAGTGGCGAACTATGAAAAAAAAACAGTTAGTGTGAACTTGAGTTGTAGAGGGAAATCGGATTCTCATTGATAAGTAACGAAGGAGATATTGATGCTTAGCATCCTGCCGTTCCGAAGCTAGTCAAACTAAAATAATATCTCTTCTAGGAGCCTTACCTCTCTTCTACGCCATGTCAGGTGGTCCTTTCTATCGAATACAAATTTCCAACAACAAAATCCATCTCCTCCATCACTAGCAACCAGTCGCATAAATCTCAATGCTTTTTCGTTCTCAAAACTCGAAACTTCTTCTTTAACTTCTTCACTTATGACTCATCGACAGCCAATTTGTCACCAATGAATCATTCGCAGGCGACAAGCGACTAACGACAAGCGGCATATTTGCCAAAAATTTTCGACTATCCTCTCACCAAACCTTCAACTTGATGATGATTCACTATTAATTTGGCAACAGATTATTTGGCAAAGTTTCAATAACACAACGAGCAGACGGAAGCTTACAGAGCCGAAGAGGAAAAGAGAGGGAAACACTGAAAGAAATATGGAGGGAGAGTAAGTAGCTGCTGCAAGTGTTGCTCAAAGTTTAATGATTTTTGTTTGCGAGGATAGAAATTGACGCTAAATTTGTTGCTGGTTTTTAGGTTTTCGAAAGCAGAAAAGGTAAAATTAAACTTTGAAGGAGTTTTTTTATGTTGTGTGGAAAATGTGTTTATTACCCACATAACAAAATAGTACTTAAAGAAAAAAAAAATAAATAAAAAGAAAAAAAAAAAATAAATAAAAAGAAAAAAAAAATAAATAAAAAGAAAAAAATAAATAAATAAAAAGAAAAAAAAAAATAAATAAAAAGAAAAAAAAAATAAATAAAAAGAAAAAAAAAAATAAATAAAAAGAAAAAAAAAATAAATAAAAAGAAAAAAATAAATAAATAAAAAGAAAAAAAAAATTATATAAAAAATTGAATAAAACAATAAAAAAAAAAATAAAAAAAAAAATGAAAAAAAGAAAAATTAAAAATAAAATGAAAAAATAAAGATAAAAAATAAAATAAAAAACAGCAAAATAAAAAATAATAACAAAAAAAAACTAAAAAAATTAAGAAATAGGAAAAAATTAAAAAAAATTTCACCACGAACAAACACTGAAATAAACAAAAAAACAGTAAAACATAGTAATAAAAAACAAAACAAAATAACATAAAGTAAATTAAAATGAAATGAAAAAATAAAATAAATTAAATTAAAATAACAAAAAAAAAAATAAAATAAAATAAAATAAAATAAAATAAAATAAAATAAAATAAAATAAAATAAAATAAAATAAAATAAAATAAAATAAAATAAAATAAAATAAAATAAAATAAAATAAAATAAAATAAAATAAAATAAAATAAAATATAATAAAATAGAATAAAATAAAATAAAATAAAATAAAATAATATAAAATAAAATAAAATAAAATAAAATAAAATATAATAAAATAAAATAAAATAAAATAAAATAAAATAAAATAAAATAAAATAAAATAATATAAAATAAAATAAAATAAAATAAAATAAAATAAAATAAAATAAAATAAAATAAAATAAAATATAATAAAATAGAATAAAATAAAATAAAATAAAATAAAATAATATAAAATAAAATAAAATAAAATAAAATAAAATAAAATAAAATATAATAAAATAGAATAAAATAAAATAAAATAAAATAAAATAATATAAAATAAAATAAAATAAAATAAAATAAAATAAAATAAAATAAAATAAAATAAAATAAAATAAAATAAAATAAAATAAAATAAAATAAAATAAAATAAAATAAAATAAAATAAAATAAAATAAAATAAAATATAATAAAATAGAATAAAATAAAATAAAATAATATAAAATAATATAAAATAAAAATAAAATAAAATAAAATAAATAAAATAAAGCAAAATAAAGTAGGATAAAATAAGATAAATAGAAAATAAAAAAAACATGATAAAAAAAATAAATAAAGCAAAACTAAAACAAAAAAAAAAGAACGAAAAGATTGAAAAATAAAACAAACTATTTAAAATAAAATACAATAAGATAAAATTAAACAAAACTAAATAAAATCAAATAGAAAAATAAAATAAAATTAACTTACATAATAAAAAAAAAGTAAAATTAATTCAGGTAAAAGAAACAAAATAAAATAAAATAAATTTTATTATTATAGACAAAATTAGTTTTTAAAAAATAAAATTAAATAAAGTAAAATTAAAGAAAAACAAAATAAAAAATATAAAAAAGAATAGGATGGCAAAATAAATAAATTTGTTTTTAAATTTTTTTTTGTTATTTTTTATAATTTGTTTTATTTCATATGATTTTAGTTTAATTTATTTTATTGTACTTCATTTTTTTCTATTTTTTTATTTTATTTTAATTAATTTTTTTAATAACTTTTTTATTGTATTCTAGTTCTATTTTATTAATTTTTTTATTTTACAAAATCAAATTTTTTTTTTTTTTTTTTTGAATAGTTTTTTGGTTCACTGGGCTACAAATTTGTTTCAACCGCTTGTGTGTTGCTGCTTGTGTCGCTTAATCTCTTAAAAAATAATTCCAGCAGATTACAACATTTTAATTAATTAAAAGCATTAAACATGGATGACTAAACGACCAGACAGCTCAGAGGCTGAGTGGCTGAGCAGTCGAGTGGCAACATTTGTTCCAAACATTGGGTTAATTCCCAACCGAGAATTAGTTACCT
>CAXKVI010000005.1:101983184-101990684 GCA_964058755.1 Campiglossa producta
TGAGTAAGTGCAAGAACGAGCGAGTGAGTAAAGCATGAAGAATATGAATGAACAGAAAGTTAAGATATTTTTTTTTTTTTTTTTTTTGAAGTATTACAAAGCTTTTACCACTATATATGTAGATGAATATGTATAAACATATATGCAAACCAGGTAGAGTACGTGGTTCATGCATGGATGAGTTTAGTTAAAATCGTGCAAAGCCACCATTAAGAGGTAGTTGTCTTGAAAAAAATTAAATAAAGTAAACCAAAAATATATTTCAAAGAAAAAAGTAAAAAAATTAAAATAAAAAAATTAAAAAATAAAATAGAATAAAATTAACTTAAAATCAAAATTAGTTATTGTTATTATTGGTTCTAAAGTTCGTAAAACAAAAATAAAAAAATAAAAAAAAATAAAATAAAATAAAATAAAATAAAATAAAATAAAATAAAATAAAATAAAATAAAATAAAATAAAATAAAATAAAATGAAATGAAATGAAATGAAATGAAATGAAATAAAATAAAATAAAAAATAAAATAATAAATAAAATAAAATAAAATAAAATGGAGTTAAATAAGTATCTCTACGATTGGGTAGAGCAGCCCCAAAAGCCCTCACTGCATACACCCACGAAAAATATGTATATTTCGTTCTGCATATGTGTAAGTAAGAAAATTGTTAGCTTTACTTATGAATGTTGTTGCTGACAATTTACTGAGCGTGCTGAATATTTACTGCTTTGCGGTATGTTTTATGTTTATTATACTACTGAAGCGGGTGTGAATTTGTATGTGATCAACATATGTATATGTATATGAATACGTGTGTGTATACTTTGTTAAAGCTTTACACCAATTGAACGCAAGTGAACTGGAAAGAAAATGTAGAAATATTCGCATACTATCTGTCTGTCATATGAGTTCCTCAGGCAAATACAGCTAACGTGAAGATATGCCGTACTTTTCTGAGCATGGCATACAAGAAATTTATGCATAATAATAACTCCTTTTATGTGTACATTTTCATGTATGTAGTATGTTGTCTGGCATTTGTAAGCCATCATGAATATAGAAAAGAATTTTTTTATTTTTATTGCTCGTGCTTTATTTTAAAACTAGAGTTCGCCCAGTGGTTGAAATTCAACCACAAAAGCTTATTTTATTTTCCTACCTTTTTTCTGTTTCTTAAATTTGCCATTCTTTTCATATTTTTTATATTTTTGGTTTCTATACATTCCTGTTCATTTTGCCTTTACCTCCCTCTTTACACCATTCTGTTTCAATGTTGATAATTATTTATTCTTCTTAGGTAGTCTTCAATCGTATTTCTTTCCTTTCCTTTCCTCTCCATTCATCTCATTTTATTTCTTTTGTTTTCTTTCCTTCCCTACCCTTTTTTTTCCTTTTCTTTTCTTCCCTCTCTTTTCTTTTCTTTTCTTTTCTTTTCTTTTCTTTTCTTTTCTTTTCTTTTCTTTTCTTTTCTTTTCTTTTCTTTTCTTTTCTTTTCTTTTCTTTTCTTTTCTTTTCTTTTCTTTTCTTTTCTTTTCTTTTCTTTTCTTTTCTCTTCTTTCATTTCATTTTACTTCCCTTCTTTCTTTCTCTCTTTTCTGTTATTTTCTTTTATGTTCCTTTCTTTTCGTTTCTTTTATTCTCTTACCTGGCCTTTCTTTCCATTTCCATTACATTCCTTTTTTTCCTTTTATTTTGTTTTTTTCTTTAATTTCCTTTCGTTTCCTTTGCTTTAGTTTCGTTTCCCTTAGATTCCTCTCATATTATTCATTTTTTTTTTCATTTCATTTCTTTTGTTTTATTTTTTTCTTACCTTTATTTTGTTTCACTTTTTCCCTTACCTTACCTTCCCTTACCTTTCCTTTTCCTACCTTTAATTTCTTACCGTTTCCTTACTTTCTTTTTTCCTTTCCTGAACTCCTTTAGTTTTCTTTCTTTTCCATTCATTTCCTTTACTTATTTTTTTAGCTTTTCATTACCTTTCTTTCCTTTATTTTTCACTCTTTTTATTTTCATTTATTTTCCGTACCTTCCTCTTCTATTTGCCTCTCTTTTCCAATCCCTTACCTACATTACATTTCCTTTCTTCCCTTCCTTTTTTCTTTTCCATTCTTTCCTTTCCCTACCTTTATTTGCCTTTGATTTTTCTCTCATATTTTCCGTTCCTTACCTTATCTAACCTTTATTTTCCTTTTATCCATTCCTTTCCTTTCCCATTCTTTCCTATATTTTATTCTTTTATTTATTTCATTTTGTTTTATTTTTATTTATTTTATATTCTTTCCTTTCCTTTCATTTCCAACAATTTTTTTTGATTTATAAATTTTCCTTTTTATTTTATTTCACTAAGTCTAGCCACGTAGG
The DNA here is from genome assembly GCA_964058755.1 of Campiglossa producta. Classification (NCBI taxonomy): domain Eukaryota; kingdom Metazoa; phylum Arthropoda; class Insecta; order Diptera; family Tephritidae; genus Campiglossa; species Campiglossa producta. Next base: position 101,985,545 of record CAXKVI010000005.1, read on the forward strand.
GCTTTGTGTTTTTCTTTTCAAAACATCATGTATGAGCAAGCATTTGCTTCTCTGAATACCCACGCACAGATTTTGTTTTTGTTAACACTGTACCTAAGTACGCTCATGTTTATTATTGCTGCCAACAAAACAACTAACACTCGGACTCTCCCCAACAGCTATGAATGCAAACACAACAATGCAACTAGCCATACCTACATACACACATAACAGCGGATCTATAAAGTGAATGCGTATTTAGCACTTGTAGTGGTGTGACTTTCAAATCATATCATAATTAATTTTTTTTTAAATTTTTAGTTTGTTGTCGCACACCCTGCTCGGCGAGACCTATAGATACATATCAATTTTATATACCTTAGAATTGTGGTTATTGCAAAAAAGGGAGAAACTTTTAAGAATAGCGCATTTATGTATAATAGATTTTTGAAGCGGTTTTCACTAAAGTAACACACATTGTGAGCTGTTTTTATTTTGAAATATTCAAATAAAATTTCGTTTTAATTTTATTTAGCTTTTGGGATGGGGTAACCCAGCGAGTTAGACATATTTGATTTGAATTTTAGTTGATTTTATTTTTTTTTTTTTAATTTTATTTTATTCTGTTTTATTTTATTTTAATTTATTTTATTTTATTTTATTTTATTTTATTTTATTTTATTTTATTTTATTTTATTTTATTTTATTTTATTTTATTTTATTTTATTTTATTTTATTTTATTTTATTTTATTTTATTTTATTTTATTTTATTTTATTTTATTTTATTTTATTTTATTTTATTTTATTTTATTTTATTTTATTTTATTTTATTTTATTTTATTTTATTTTATTTTATTTTATTTTATTTTATTTTATTTTATTTTATTTTATTTTATTTTATTTTATTTTATTTTATTTTATTTTATTTTATTTTATTTTATTTTATTTTATTTTAATTTATTTTATTTTATTTTTATTTTATTTTATTTTATTTTATTTTATTTTATTTTATTTTATTTTATTTTATTTTATTTTATTTTATTTTCTTTTATTTTATTTTATTTTATTTTATTTTATTTTATTTTCTTTTATTTTATTTTTTATAATTTTTTTTTTTTTGTGTGCATACAAACATACATGTCCTGCAAACCCATTTACAATTCTTTTTCAATTTCTTGTATGCTCTTCTAGTATCTCAAACACTTTTCAATGACATGACAGCACTGAAAAATATCAATAAAAAGGTCAGTTGTGCCATTTGATAAGTTTAAATTCCTTAAATGAATTCGATTCGTAGCAAAATTGGCAATTTCGATTTCATTTGGTTTGCAGGCGGCTGTGTAGGTTCCAGGTCAGCAGGCGGCATTGCATTTCCTCTATTGCGCTTGCTAACATCCGGCATGGCTGGCGTAACAAACAAATAGCGAAGTGTGTGTGATACCAGTTGAGAGTGTGGATGAGAGTAAGTATGCTACTCAATCGCATTGGTTAAAACCTTCAGGGAATTGCTGCCACTGCTACCAGGAAATATCACACAAAGAAAGTGTCAAATACACAATTCCTGTTTAAAAACTTGGAATGTGTGAAATTTCACGATGGAAAAAAATAGACGAAAGAAAGGAAATAAATAGTGGAAATGTGTCACAAGGACACGGATGTGGCATGGATAACAAGCAAAAAAACCATGTGAGTGATTATGGATACAAGACAAGAGCAAGTATCTTAGTATACGTTCAGTACACCCACTGCAAAGTATTAGAAGTAAGGCGCTCACTAAATTTTCCATTCCAAACCAGCAGCGAAAGCAAATAAAAATACATACATTTATTACTTCAACAAAAGTCTACTATGCCACAGAGCGCCAATGAGATGTGAAAATTTGTAGGAATTCCTCAGCGTTCCAAACCACAACGCTTATTTCTCACAGTTTGTTGTTGTTGTTATAACCCTTTTTCTGTGGAAAATTTTTAGCGATGGCAATATTACTTGTGCCAACTAAAGTTATTTAAATGAACCAAAAACAAGAAACTCAAATTATCAAAAAAAAAAAAAAACACGAAGGAGATGTGGATAAGAAATAAGCTGTGTGAAATATTGCATAGTTCAGGGCGCATAAGCAATGTATATTTAGCGTGAGTTGCAAGGGAACGAGCCTGTGGGTTGATGTGAAACAGTGTCTATTGTAAAATTTGAATCAAAATTAAAGTAAAGATGCATACCATTTTATCGTTTTGTTTTCTGTTGTAATTTTTTTTTTACTTTTCTTACGTGTTTTATTCAATTTGAGTATATTTTTTTTATTTTATTTTATTTTATTTTATTTTATTTTATTTTATTTTATTTTATTTTATTTTATTTTATTTTATTTTATTATATTTTATTTTATTTTATTTTATTTTATTTTATTTTATTTTATTTTATTTTATTTTATTTTATTTTATTTTATTTTATTTTATTTTATTTTATTTTATTTTATTTTATTTTATTTTATTTTATTTTATTTTATTTTATTTTATTTTATTTTATTTTATTTTATTTTATTTTATTTTATTTTATTTTATTTTATTTTATTTTATTTTATTTTATTTTATTTTATTTTATTTTATTTTATTTTTTTCTTTGTTTTCTTTTATTTTATTTTATTTTATTTTATTTTATTTTATTTTATTTTATTTTATTTTATTTTATTTTATTTTATTTTATTTTATTTTATTTTATTTTATTTTATTTTATTTTATTTTATTTTATTTTATTTTATTTTATTTTATTTTATTTTATTTTATTTTATTTTATTTTATTTTATTTTATTTTATTTTATTTTATTTTATTTTATTTTATTTTATTTTATTTTATTTTATTTTATTTTATTTTATTTTATTTTATTTTATTTTATTTTATTTTATTTTATTTTATGTTATTTTATTTTATTTTATTTTATTTTATTTTATTTTATTTTATTTTATTTTATTTTATTTTATTTTATTTTATTTTATTTTATTTTATTTTATTTTATTTTATTTTATTTTATTTTATTTTATTTTATTTTATTTTATTTTATTTTATTTTATTTTATTTTATTTTATTTTATTTTATTTTATTTTATTTTATTTTATTTTATTTTATTTTATTTTATTTTATTTTATTTTATTTTATTTTATTTTATTTTATTTTATTTTATTTTATTTTATTTTATTTTATTTTATTTTATTTTATTTTATTTTATTTTATTTTATTTTATTTTATTTTATTTTATTTTATTTTATTTTATTTTATTTTATTTTATTTTATTTTATTTTATTTTATTTTATTTTATTTTATTTTATTTTATTTTATTTTATTTTATTTTATTTTATTTTATTTTATTTTATTTTATTTTATTTTATTTTATTTTATTTTATTTTATTTTATTTTATTTTATTTTATTTTATTTTTATTTTATTTTATTTTATTTTATTTTATTTTATTTTATTTTATTTTATTTTATTTTATTTTATTTTATTTTATTTTATTTGCTTTTACTTTATGTATTATTTCATTTGATTCCAAGACTGTCATTCTGTGTGAAAATCATTACGCCTCCACCCCCAAATACTCATCTGCATCTACTACCTGCCAGATATTCAAATAAGTATATACTCCGCAAACCAAATGGCAGATAATTCCTTAGGCACAGCCAAATCCACATTTATTTATGCGGCTATGCATAACTATGTGTGTTTTTGTATGTGTAAACATTTCAGGAAACTATTTACGTAAACCACAAATGCATTGTTTAAATTTTTTATTACCAATGTATTTACATGCAAATATATATTATCATCAAACTCAAATCCAACACAAACTCCGAAGCATATTCCCCCACAGACAGACATAGCTACCCACTTACCCACATACAGAAAGCCATAGACAGCTAAAGCCCCAATGGAATTTTTGGTTAAAGAAATTTGGAACATTCTAACAAAATATGTGTGAGTGTATCCTGTATGGTCTATGTATGGCTTGGTCTGTGTCGGTGTATGTATGTCAGCAGGTGTTTTCCTTTCCATGTCAATGCTTTGCTGACTTCAGCATACGAGTGCTTCAAATATTTTATTACCCTTTTTTCAACGAGAAATAAAAAAAACAAAAAAGCTGAGGGCGAGTTGTGCACATGAATTGTAAAAATTTTCTGGAATGTAAACTGCATTTGTATGCAATTTGTTAGCACCGCTTCCAACAGCCACAAGCGCCAAACCCCAAACAGCGACGACTAAAATATGGAGCGTCAACGAACACTCGTGGCAAACTTTGTACCAGTAAGAGTAGATAAAATGCGGGTATAAAAAAATAATTTTCAAACTCACCATAAAAACGAATGGTTTCACAAAAATGTCATTGGATGGAGTAATGCCTGGAAATAAATTAAATATAAAAAAAAATATGTTAGTCAAGATATTAAATAACATAAAAATAAAGCATTTACAAATTTATTATAATAATATTTATATTTATAAAACCACTTTTGCGACTCACTTTAACACTTCATAGTTTACGACATATCCTTTAAATTGTTGTTCCTTATGTTAACTGACCTAACAACAAGTTTGTTTTTCAACATTTTTTCACTGAAGGTCACATATTCCCGAATGCCAAATTTCTCAATAATTTCTCAAAGTCATCCTTCTACATTAAGTTCTAAAACACACAATGTCATGCTTGCGTAAGCTTGGTGTGTAAATAAACTCATTCAAAACAAGCCGAAGTGAAAACATACAAAAATACTCTCATTTTCATGTCATTTTTGTTTTCATCTCGAAATTGATGATTGTTTGTAGTAACAAAATGCCAAAAATGGCTATAAATTCAATGTCAAATAAGCGATCGATTCGCACTCAATGGCAATGTAAAGCCAAGCAAGAAATCGGTAAATAATGACCTGCCACAAATGTTGCTAGAAAAATTGAGATAACAGTCAGAAAAAGCTAAAAAAATAAAAAAGAAGCGTAAGTACCAAGAACTTCTCTTTCGGCTACCCAAGGTGGAAGTTCCCTTCTCTTTTTTCCCCATTTTCTCCTTGCCCTTTCCTCTTGTTTTATTGCTTTCACTTTCTATTTCCTTTTCTTATAAGAACTCACACAGTTATATTCGTTGGGAAAACGAAAAATAACAGATGTAAAATAT
>CAXKVI010000005.1:101993184-102020684 GCA_964058755.1 Campiglossa producta
TTTTATTTTATTTTATTTTTTTCTTTTATTTTTTTTTAATTTTATTTTATTTTATTTAATTTAATTTTTTAAATTTTTTTTTTTTTTGTTTTTTAATTTTATGCTTGCAAGTAAATCACATTGTGGGTATTCCGTTCATACATTTTCCGTCCAAACATATGTATGTAGCTCTCAGCAGTGTCATACAATACATAAATTTATTACCATTTTAAATGGCATTAACTGTTATTTCCAACAACAATGCACAGTAAATTATTTTCATAAAGCTTATTTTATTTGTTAGTAATTCATAGAAATCCATTGCCTTAATTCACACACACAAAGTATTTGACTTAAATAATGTATGGGAATTGTTACTAAATATGTCGCAATACTAATCAAAGCAATAACAAAAACAACAACAATAACAAAAGCAACAACAAAACCAGTACCACAACAAATGTGCTGTCAAACTTTGAAAAGCTACGAAATTTATTCAGTCGAAAATGAAAACTTGTGACAGTGCATTAGTGTGTGATTGCAGACAACTGTGAGTTAGTGTGGGTGTTAGTATGTGTGGGTGTGTAACAGAAAAAGTTGACAATAATGTAGAATGTGTTGGTACTAAATGCCTTCAAGTTGAGGACAAATACAAGAAGCAGGACAGCAGAACGGAAAATGGTTTAAAATTTACAAACCAAATTATGCTGTGATGTAGTTGCTTAAGGCTAAGCATATAAGGGGGGTTTAACAAAAGTTCGCTTGGTTGGTGATTCTATTTAAAAGTTATATATTAGTACACTTTTCTCATTATTTTTTACTTTCTCTTCAATTAAGCGAAATTTTGTTAGTCTCCTGGCATACAAATGTGTATGTGAAGATCTTTCCTACGCCCACCTACATCCAATCGTATTTGCAAAGCTTGTCCTAAAATAGATTTCAACTAGTTGTCTGTAGCATCCTTTCCCTTGGTTTGTAACAAATTTAGCAGCAACAACAATAGCATCATTGACTCCCACACACACACACACACACACACACTCAGCACACAAGAAAATGTTGTGTCAATGCCTAGGTAACGTTAACAATAACTAGACAAATTATGCATGATTTTTGCAAAAGTTCATGATATGGCAATAAAATAACCGAAAGTCAATGGGATTTCGCTTGTGAAAGCTGAAAAGTTTCCAGGGTAAAAGCAAAAAGCATGCAGATAAGACAACATGGAATCGTTCTACCACTTTTTGCGCTTGAGAGAGTTTAAATTAAATTTCATTTTTCGAACTGTCAAACGAAAGCCTCATTTAGACAACGCAAGAAGTGAGGTAAAAATCAGAGCAGTCTTACTTACTTCATTTATAACTTCTCTCGGTGTGGTCTCAGTTGTGATTTTGAAAGAAAATAGAGAACTTTCTTCGCTTAGTGATGAAAAACATTAGTGAAATCGCACTTTTTGTGTAGTATAAGCCAGAAAAATTAGTCTTTATGAATACTAACTTTTCTACTTTGGATATACAAAAATTTGGTTTGCTACAGCGTGTTACACCTTCTGACTATGATAAAATGAAAGTTTGGAGTAAATTATATCGATTCATGGAAAAATAGTTTGCCCCTTTTTGCCCCCTCCTACGCAAACCTGATTTAAATGACGAAATGTTGGGTGTTTTGAACTTGAAATTAAAATATGCATTTACATTGTTATTTATAGGTCAACGGGAGGTACCGATTTCAACTATTTTCGGAATATTTCTCAACTATCTCTTAGGTCGTTTCTCTTTCTCTTTCTCTTTCTTTCTTTCTCTTTCTCTTTCTCTTTCTCTTTCTCTTTCTCTTTCTCTTTCTCTTTCTCTTTCTCTTTCTCTTTCTCTTTCTCTTTCTCTTTCTCTTTCTCTTTCTCTTTCTCTTTCTCTTTCTCTTTCTCTTTCTCTTTCTCTTTCTCTTTCTCTTTCTCTTTCTCTTTCTCTTCTTCTTTTCTCTTCCTCTTTCTCTTTGTCTTTTTCTTTTTCTTTGTCCTACACCTCTCTCTATCAGCAAGCATTTTCTGTGGTTTCCTAAAATCCCATAATTTTCACCACCTTATCGTCACCAATCGAGCAATAAATACGAGGCTTAAAAATATACCGACATCAGCGCCACCAAAATTGTTACGTATACGCCATGGTCTCATTCAAGACATTCATGTTTCTGGCTAAACTAAAATTTGAAAAAATTTTCTTTGGAAATTTTTAAAAGATGAATGTACCGGATCTCGAAGAATTGAATGTATATGAACGTCAAAACTAGATCAATAGCTGTAAAATACGGCATTTTATTGAAGACCTACACGCGTATACGTAACTTTTTTTTGCATTAATTTAGTGGCGGAGTTTTGCGCAACATTTCTGATATATCGTCGCTCGCATGCCAGAGGCATGAATGTGCCAATTTTCCAGATTCGAGTTAGTATGCTCACGTGTTTAACCTCTCTTTTCTCTACGATTCACAAAAGTACAAGGAACCGCCGGAAATTTTCAATGCCATTTTCATGAATATGTAGATCAATCTCTCAAAAATTGTGCCAGAAAAACTAATCTGCTACACATTAATGTTTCTGGCGCAACAAAAATGTACAACAACTGAATTTTTAAATTTTTAAAAATTTAAGTTAGCCAGAAACATGAATGTGTAGCAAAATTGTTAAAATACAGCATTTTATTGCAGTCCTACACGGCATATACGTAACTTTTTTTTTGCATTAATTTAGTGGCGGAGTTTTGCGCTACATTTTTGATATACATATGTACACACATATGTAGGTACGTGGTAGAGCTATAATTTTGGAAAAGTGGAAAGAGTATAATAAGAATATAACCTGCAAAAACATTTTTATGTCAAAAACTAAAATTTGAAATTTTGCGAGAGTACTAAGCTTTCAAATACGATTTGAATGAGCAGCAACGAATAAACAACAAAATAAATTCTTGTTCAGTATTGAAACAAATTGAGTGGTGGCTGTTCGAAAATTTTGGTATCACATTTGAACCATGTCGGGATTACTTCGCGATCTTTCGGGAACTGTGTGGGTAATCGGGGTCACTTCGGAATTGTCGAAATATCGGTTTGGGAAATATCTTTATCTCAGCGCCATCTATTGGAAAACAGTTTTCATGAAAACCATGCTCCGACCATCAAAAGTTTAACAACAAAAAGCTTATCTAAATCAACTGAGCTCGCCGACCTGATGATTACCCTACACTCAAAGGCGACTCCATATCTTCATCTTTTTTTTTGTATTGAATATCGTTAGAAAGCAGACAAAAGTTAAAATAAACGACAAACGAGCAAAAGGTTAAAGTAGATGGGCTGCACATTTGTGTGGGGTGAATTTTCGTTTCATGAATTGACATTTCAGCGAACTTTCTTTTTTTAAAGGATTCTAAGAAAAATAACGAATAATAAATAAGTAAGTATGCCTGTTGACTTTCTTTCTGTTGTCATTGGCAGATATCAAAAATTATTTTTGTTCTTGCTGTCTTTGTATCTAAATCGCGCAGCTTCCTTCGCAGTAAAAATTTCAAATTTTATTTTAGTTGAAAATTTCGACAAAAAAAATTTAAGTCACAAAAGTTTATATCATCACCCCAATTAAATTGCCACTACGCGAACGTGACTCCAGCTTTTGTATTTAAGTTTGTACGTTCGATGTTAACAACTTTGGCCCGATTTTGATGAAGCGCAAGTAGTGGTGTTTTTTTTTTTTTGGTAATACAAAATATGCAGAATGGAAGTTGAAGTCGGCAAGACTATGGCAGAGGAATGACAAAACGTTAAAAAAAAATTTACAAAAAAAATATGTATGAATAAGAACTTTTAACAAAAATAAAAACAGTCTTTAGATAGGCTGCTTCAAATATTGACTTCATAGCGCGCACAGATACAAGTAGTTAGTAATTACGAGGGTGAGCTAAAGAGTAATTGGGAATAGGCCTCATTTTTAAAAATTTAACTAGAAGATGAGGAACTCTTAAAATTCATATTAATTTGAAGTTTTTAGGATTTATTTTAGCCCTTATGAAATAAAATATCAATATAATTTGAAAAAATATGCATATATATTTTTTTGCTCCAGTTTAATTAAAATGTATTTTAAACTTTTGGGTGGATCTCAAGCAATAGCTTGGTGAAATTACATTCAGATCTTTCAAGCTTTTTTTGAGTGATGCGCGCACAAACATATGTATGTATGTTTGTTACTCAATCAAGCCAAAACTGCTCAACTTATTTGAATGAAATTTTGTACACATACTGTTTATGATCTGGCTGAAATGACAGAATTTATATTTTAACGGAAGCGTGGGCGGTGCCATGCCTCCGAAAAAAATTTTAAATTGTACTTTTCTACTAAATTATAGATAGAAATAAATAAAGAAACTATTACGTTGTTTTAAGACCTGACACTTTAATGATATCTATTTGTTTTCATTATCAAAAATTGTATCAATACAATAAAAAAAAATACATTTATTTTTAACTCAGTTTAATAAAATTGGATTCTTAACTTTAAGTTGGACATCAAGCAATACAACGAAAAAGCTTGCATTCAATTCTTTAAAGCCATTTTTGAGTGATGCGCAAACAAACACACTAGAAAATTTAAAAATCTGTATGGTTGTATGTTTGTTACGCAATCACGTAAAAACTATTTAACTGATTTTAGTAAAATTTTGCAAGCACATTTCTTATGATCTAAGTGAAAAAAAGGGTATATATCTCATCATAAATATGGGCCTCTACGAAAAAATTGAAAGATTTTTCTTTGTCTATGGTATAAAATTGTCTAAAAATTGTTACTTTGACTGTTTTTTTTATATCTAAAGACTTTAAATTTGTATAGTTATTACAAAACTATCTTTTTTTTCTCAATCATTCAACTTTATATATCGAAACTTTTAATCTCGCACAACATTTGCATATTCATCTCTTACTTAAATGCAGCTATTTTTACATAAAAATCCTCATACTCAGTCTATTTTTAGTTGGTGTAGTTATGCAACTAAAGCACGTCTTTGTTGTACGAGAGTCTATGCTCCTAAGTATGCCCGCTGGCATGACGAAGTTTGGCTTCTTCTTTGCTTTCGGAATTGTTGCAGCTGTGTTGCGTGGTAGTACAACGCAAAACTTTTGTTTAAAACTTGAACGCGTCTTCATACTAGGTCCCCAACTGCTTGAGCATTCTTCTTGCGCATCTGCTTATGTCAGCTGTATGCAGCCTTTCCCATATGCAAAACTACGCGCTGCTGTGGAATGGGAATGGTTTGTTTTTTTCGTACGTACCAAGACATGGGAATTGGGGAACGTCAAGGGGTGTGACTTTTATCAAAAATAAGATTTTCCCTAAATTTTTGTTAGTCCAAAATAAATGTTAGTTTATAATTTTTCAGTAATTAAATCTAATTTACTTCTTTTACTCCATAACAAAAGTTAAAATTTTTTCAGTTTAAAATAAAAATAAAAAATTTACTTTTAATTTTTAATACATAAAATATTTTTTGCCATTTAAACTTTTGAAAACATCTCTTCTACTCGGTCTCTGTTATGTATGCAAAAATACAATAATAAATGTTGCGTGTACGGGATAATGGGGCCGTACAATTTTAGTAGATTATGTAGCTGTGTTAGTGTGCAGTTTTACTACTTTTGACACCTTTGCGAGACCTAAATAATCTACAATGGCTACAGTGAGTGCAAAGGGAAAACGCTGAACTCTTGGCCTGTATATGAGAAACTAAAAAACTGGAACTTATTTTATGTTTTAATTTTCAATTTGGTTTTCATTTTTAGGTTTTTTATTTCATCTTATTTTGCTTTGTTTTATTTTATTTTGACTTATTTTATTTTATTTCATTTTATTTTTTATTTTATTTTATTTTATTTTATTTTATTTTTTTATTTCATTTTATTTTATTTTATTTTATTTTATTTTATTTTATTTTATTTTATTTTATTTTATTTTATTTTATTTTATTTTATTTTATTTTATTTTATTTTATTTTATTTTATTTTATTTTATTTTATTTTATTTTATTTTATTTTATTTTATTTTATTTTATTTTATTTTATTTTATTTTATTTTATTTTTTTTTTTTATTTTATTTTATTTTGCTTTATTTTATATTATTTTATTTTTTTATTTTATTTTATTTTATTTTATTGCATTTTATTTTATTTTTTTTTGTTTTATTTTATTTCATTTTATTTTATTTTATTTTATTTTATTTTATTTCATTTTATTTTATTTTATTTTATTTTATTTTATTTTATTTTATTTTATTTTATTTTATTTTATTTTATTTTATTTTATTTTATTTTATTTTATTTTATTTTATTTTATTTTATTTTATTTTATTTTATTTTATTTTATTTTATTTTATTTTATTTTATTTTATTTTATTTTATTTTATTTTATTTTATTTTATTTTATTTTATTTTATTTTATTTTATTTTATTTTATTTTATTTTATTTTATTTTATTTTATTTTATTTTATTTTATTTTATTTTATTTTATTTTATTTTATTTTATTTTATTTTATTTTATTTTATTTTATTTTATTTTATTTTATTTTATTTTATTTTATTTTATTTTATTTTATTTTATTTTATTTTATTTTATTTTATTTTATTTTATTTCATTTTATTTTATTTTATTTTATTTTAGTTTAGTTTATTTTATTTTATTTTATTTTATTTTATTTTATTTTATTTTATTTTATTTTATTTTAATTTATTTTATTTTATATTATTTTATTTTATTTTATTTTATTTTATTTTATTTTATTTTATTTTGTTTTATTTTATTTTATTTTATTTTATTTTATTTTATTTTATTTTATTTTATTTTATTTTATTTTATTTTATTTTATTTTATTTTATTTTATTTTATTTTATTTTATTTTATTTTTTTATTTCATTTTATTTTATTTTATTAAATTTTATTTTATTGACTTAAGCCAAATTTCACCTGAATGTCGACACCTGCAACCGATCGTAATTAGCACTAACCATGATGTGGAAGAAGAAGCAAATCGTTATAAATCGTTATTAACACAATATGCAGCCACAGTTTCTCGAGCTTAAGTAAAATGTTACTCATACGCCATGGCGAACATTCCAAATATCACAATTTAGCTGAAATTGCTGCTTGCGCTATTTTTGGTAAGATTGACACAATGCTGTGCAAAGTACTTAAATTTATCAGCTACAGCTTAGGAAGACTATATGCTTCCTATCGATGATGGTATATCTATAGTAAGTGTCTATTGCCTTTAGCTTTGAAAAACGTTGCGCTTTTATACTGCAGCTTTTGTATTTTTAGCTTCTTGGTTTTCCTTTTACCTGCTCCTAATGTTTAACTGACAATTTTCAACGTCCTTGAACTGCAATTTGCTATCCTTGGTGTACATTCACCACACATACACACATTCACACTGATTACTTCCGAAATACAAACACACACACACACACACATTCACATACACAGTGACACACTTTAACACAGCTGCCAATCTAATGCCAATAATGGCAAATCCATTTGATCATTTGTTGCCTACCACAATCATCAATTCTTTAGCAATTCGTTTGCGTCTCTTTGGTCGCATCTCCTTTGTCCTCACTTTAATACAACGCTATATAATGCCACGTAGATATTTGCTCGTTCGTGTGCTGACATGTCCCAGTTTAAATTCGTAATTTTTAACATATTTACGTGAACTGCATTCATATGTTGGGTTCTTTAAAGGGGAATTCCGCATTACATCGACTGTTTGTGGTAAAAAATTTATAAATTTCTGTATTAATGATAAAAATCGATAGCAATCGATACAAATCGATAGTAGTCGATACAAAACAATAATGGATGAAGTTTATTTGTCAAGAAAAAGTCTATAACTACGAAGTAAGTGGAAAGTAATCGATAAATAGCGATATTAATCGATACAAAAAATTATCGATGAAATCTATTAAAGCCTCGAAATAAAACATCGACAAAAATTCATATTATCGAATAATCGATAAATCTATAAAAGTATTAAAATATTATTAAAAATCTATTTAAATTCACTGTCAATCAAAAAACCATGACTGTTAATACAATCCGAAATTAATCGACAATATGGATATCGATACAAGCCGATCAATTTTGTGATATACAATTAGCCCAAGTAACTTATATGTAGATATAGCTCATAGACTAAAAGCGAAAATAATCGAAAATTAAAAAATAATGATCGATAAAACTTTACTTGTAAAGATTTAAATTTTTTTACAATTCAGATGAATAAAGTTAAAACCTTCAAAAATGTAAAGCAATAGGTTAACTAAAATCGAAAATAATCGGAAGTTAAAAAAAAATATCGATAAAAATCGATAAAACTTTGTTTATAAAGATTTACATTCTTTTTACAATCCAGATGCATAAAGATAAAAATTTGAGAAATCTAAGGCGACAGTTTTACTAAAAGCAAAATTAATCGGAAACTAAAAAGTGATGGATAAAAATCGTTTAAATTTAAATGACAAAAATTTTAAAATTTTTGTTTACATTTCAGATGGATAAAGGCTAATATATTGACAATACATATGTACAAATATCTATTTGAAATTACCAAAACACATCCAAATCAAATTAGGATCTTCACTCAATTTGCCATGGAATGCCCCAGCAATATAAGCGTTCATGCAATTGTAGCTCTGTGCAGCTGTATAAGTCACTGAACGCTGTATGCTTGAGCTTGTGTGTGTTTTATCGTCCATATTCACATTTGGTTGCATTATATTTATACCTTTCATGAACATGAAATGGTATTATAACTTTGGTCCGATGTTTGTAAATATGAGAAGAAGAAGAGATGGACCCATCAATAAGTATACCGAAATGATCAGGATGACGAGCTGAGTTGATTTAACCATGTCCGTCTGTCCGTCTGTCCGTCTGTCTGTTTGAACGCAAACTAGTCCCTCAATTTTTGAGATATCTGGCTGAAATTTTGTATGTGGCCACCATTTTGTAATATAGGAATCATTTGTCGGAACTGACAAGATCGGACGAGTATAACATATAGCCCCCATACAACCGATTGTTCAGATATAAGGTTTTTTGGCCAAAACTTCCGCAATTAAAGAGTTAGGAACGTAAAATTTTGCAACTCGAGTACTTTCTATTTTTTTTTTCTTTTTCTTGCTTTTTCTTATAAATTTTTTCTTTTCACAATTTTTTCATTTTTGATTTATTGCAATTTTCTTTTTTTCTTTTTGTTTTCTTACTAAACAAATTTCTCTTTTACTTTTTGCAACTTTTCGAGATTTATTACAATTTTTCTTTTTCTTTTTGTTTTCTTACATTTCTTGCTTCTTCTCAGAAAATTTTTTCCTTTTCACAATTTTTCCGTTTTTGATTTGTTGCACTTTTCTTCTTTATTTTTTCTTATGCAATTTTTTCTTTTCACAATTTTTCATTAACATACGTTATTAACATCGCCGCGCTGGAGTCGGGGTTTTTAGCGATGTAGGGCTGTCTCGTTCCTTGCGTGTACTAGAGGTCCTTCGATCGTGTTCTTGTCCGACTCCTTGTCGGAGTAGGTGCTGCTGTTTTAATTAAACGATAATTAAACGATAATTCAAACGGTACGCGGCCTTACTTTTTGGTTTTCAGGCTTAACTACTTCGACGCGTGGCGGTCCCTGCTCGGGCGCCAGTTAAGTCACTCGGTGTGACTAAAACAAAAAAAATATATTTTTTGGGGAGCTGAAGGCTCCTTTATTGGTTCAATTCAAACTTAGAACTAACTTACAAAGATAATAAATTCTTAAACCTAGCTTACGCTGCCGCCGCTCTGTCGTCGATTCTGCTCTTGATTTGCTGACGGCGCGGTTCCCACCGATCGCCGCATTCCTTCTTGTTTATGAGGTGTTGTGTTTCTGATGAAGCTAGCGCATGCAAGTCTGTGCAACAGGGTGTCGTTTTGCACTTAGGAATTTTGTTGTCGAACCAAGTTTTGTGCATGTGCCATGCTAACAGCTCCCCCCCTGAAATTCAAACGTCCTCGTTTGAGGTCCTAGGTTTTTCAAATATCTGGTTAAGTCCTTCTATTGCTGTTTCGGTTAATTCGATGGTCGGTTTTTGTTCGGTATTTTTCTTCGACCATATTTTTAGCGCAATTATTAGGCTCAGGATTAATAGAATTGTGATAAGGCTAATGTTAATGGCGTGCTTTACTTGACTTGCCGCCTCTGCATAGCCAATTTGTTTTATATTGTTCAGATTCAGCTGTTTTAACATTTGTAAGGATAATACCTCTTCGGTATTGCTGGTTTTTGAAAAAGGTTGAAGTATAGCTGGCAGGGGATTGCTAGTTAGTCTGGCCTTGTTGAAAAATTCGTTTCCGTTAATTTTTACTGTATCATTATCGTAATGGATTAGAAAGGTACCGTTTAGGTGTATGGGCTCTTCGTCAATTTGGATCTCTCCTTCGAAATTGTTTAAAAATATTATATCTGGTGCTATCTCTTCTATTTCAGGGATGTGCTGGCTGTTGGTTACTGTGCAGTTCGGCGGGCGACTTCTTAACAAGCTACTTATACAGTTATCCCTACTTATCTCTAATACACTACTTCTAACACATATTTGGAGCGAATTGTATTCTTTACAGGGTTTTAATATTCCGTACAGGGTTTCTTTGCAATCTAGTAATGAATGGAATTTAATTTTGTTAATGTTATTATCTTTCTTAACCGCTCTTACTTCTATTGATTTACAAATTTGAGATCCCACTGTGGGTAAGTTTACTATGTAGATTATTACTTTACTGTTTGTTGCTATCTTTACTTCGGAAAATTCGAGAGCTTCATCTAGGTTAACAAAAGGAATTTCATCTTTATCAAAAATTTGCTTAACGATATCTGTTTCTTCGTTTGACATAATGTAGGAATTTACTATATTGGCCTTCGCCCAATGTATCGCATAGGCGATATTTACTATTTCGTCTTTTAAAATTTCCAATTTATATTTCAATCTGAGGAATGCTTCTACTCCCTTGTTTTTATCATTTTGCAATTCTTTAGTAATGTTATTTGTAATGTTCGTAATTTCGTTAATTTTTTCAATTGTAAGCTTATTGATAAGGATTTGATTGTTGTTGTTTTCGAGGACATTATTTAATTTATTTACGACTATTTCATGATCTTCATGATCCGGATTTCCGGCAATCCATTTCCATGCACTGCCAATGAAATTTAGGGATCGTTTAGATCGACTTTCTATTTTCAGATTATTTAGGTGGGTCCGTATTTGGGATATAAGGAGGGATATGAATGGGTAGTTTGGATTTTTGGAGAGCTCTTCCATATGTGCCCTGGATTCAATGTCTTCCAGGATGTAGTTGTATTTTTCTATGTCAATTTCGTGTATTATTCTAAATGTTCCAGTTTGTAGTTTGGCTGTCCCTCTTTCTACTGTAACTAGTTGTGCGTTGGAATAGTCAAGGATCCTTACCTCAGCGAGGCACAGTCGCACCAATAACAGTCTGAAATGAGATATGTCAAAAAGCGTTAGTTTCGTATTCTGCTCTTGTGTATGACTTGACCTTTCTCTGTTATAACTGTACTATTTCTATTTTCTCTAACTATCTCCTTACTATACTGTTTGCTTAGCTTAGTACCTAATCTTCTATTTTTCTTAACATAAATTATCTGTCCTGGTAAGTACGTCTTAATTTCGTGTTTACTCTTGTTGTGGAGCTCGATGTCCTTCCTTTGCTTCTGGGCGAGTTTTTGCAAGTTGTTTTGTCGTGTCCTTTCTATGTCCTCTGGCGTAAATGTCACGTTTCTGCAAAAGAACAGGTCTACCGGTCTCTTCCCTGTAACTGTATGAATGGTGTGGTTGTATTCCGAAACCGATCTTTCCAGAAGCTCTTCGAAGTTTCTGTGTCCGCCGTTTTCTTTGATGCAGCGCATTATCTCCGTCAGTGTGGAGTGGAATCTCTCCACTTGTCCGTTTGCTTGACTTCTGTATGGTGGTGTAGTATAGACTTCGATTCCCAATTCGTCCTTCATCATGAACATAATAGAGTTGGAGTTGAGTGATGGCTCGTTATCGATTACCACTATCCTTGGGACACCGAAGTTAAACAAAATGTCCCTTAGAGGTCTCCTAACGTCCTCTATGGCTCTGCTATTCAACATTTTTGTTACCGCATACTTTGTGAACTTATCCAATGCGGTCATGACCCTCTTGCCTTCCGTCAGAAAAATATCTATGTGTACTGTATGTCCCGGGAAAGTTGGTAGTGGAGTTGCTGCTAGTTTTGGCTTGTTTGGGTGTCTCTCGTATTTATTTTCTTTGCACACCGTGCAGTTGGTTATGAGTCGTTTGATTTTGTTTACCATTCCTGGAAAGTAGTTTTTTTCAAGGATCTGAATCTTATTCTCCTTTGCGCTCCTGTGCGCTCTCAAGTGCTCCCTTAGGATAACTTCTTCCTGTTCCTGTTCGCTGCTGATATCGTCCACGATTTTCTGGGTGTATCTGCACTTGTAGTTGCTAAAATGTTCAGGGTAGATATTTTGAATTTTCCCCATTGTGCTTTCGCTCGTGCAAATTCCATTAATCACCGAAGGATTCAGATATCTTTTTAGTAGTTCTGTTAAGTTCTGTTCGTTAAATTGTGGCTCCTCAACTATGTGTCGATGAACGGTTGGGAAGACTATTTTGAATTGATAGGATGCTGTTTCTGCCTCTTTGAGAAAAATTTGATTTTTAAAAACATTCACAGGCACTTCTGTACATGGAATAAGGTTATGATTGGAGCTATCGTCGCTATGAATGGTAGGAGTAAGTGAATTAATTTCGTTCGGTATTCTTGACAGTGTATCTGCTACTACGTTCGATTTTCCCGGCTTATAGATCAATTCATGGTTGTATTCCTCTAGTATTGCCTTCCACCGTTTCATTTTGCTGTTTGCGTTTTTATGGTTAAGGGCATACGTTAGAGGTTGGTGGTCGGTGATTATTTTTACTTTCTTGGATCCGTACAAATAGCTTCTTAGCGCGTACAGAGACCAGATTATCGCAAGCATTTCTTTTTCGTTGGTGGCGTAATTTTCTTCCGTTTTGTTAAGTGTCCGTGAAATAAAGGTTATAGGGCGGTCGCCCTGCGACAGGACTGCTCCTATTGCGAAGTCAGAGGCATCTGTGGTAAGTTCGAATTCCTTTTCGAAATCTGGGTGGGCTAGGACTATGTCTCTTGAAATTAACGTGCTTTTAATTTTGTTAAAGGACTCTACCGCTTCTTCGTTCAACTGAACATCTATTCTTCTGGAGTTTCGCTTTGAGACATTACCGGCTTCTCCCCTAAGGAGTGATGTTAGAGGCTTAGCTATTTTCGCATAATCCCTAATAAATCTTCTATAGTAACCCGACATGCCCAAAAAGGATCTCAGCTCCTTCAAATTTCGAGGAACTGGGAAATTCGCAACGGCTTCCACCTTTTTAGGGTTGGTTTTAATTCCATCTGAACTGACGACGTATCCCAAGAATTCCACCTCTTGCTTGGCAAATTCGCATTTATTTAACTGCACTTTCATATTAGCGCTTTCTAAGGTTTTGAAAACCAGTTCCAGATTTTTTAAGTGCTCTTCTTCGTTTTTCCCAAAAATTATTACATCATCGATGTAAACATAACATCGAACTCCTATGTGCTGCCTAAGGATATCGTCTAAAGCTCTTTGAAATGTTGCTGGGGCATTCTTCAGCCCGAAGGGAAGTCGGAGGAATTCATATTTTCCGTTATTAACGGAGAATGCGGTTTTTTCCACGTCTGATTCGCGTAGTGGTATTTGGTGAAATCCGCTTTTCAAATCTATTACAGTAAATAGCCTATTGTTTCCGAGGTTCGATAGGACTTCATTAATTTCAGGAATGGGGTATTTGTCTGGGATGGTCACCGAGTTAAGCTTACGGTAGTCGATAACCATACGATATTTTTCTTTGCCGGATGCATCCGCCTTTTTGTTAACTATCCACACGGGTGAGTTGTATGGAGATTTAGATTTTCTAATTATTCCGTTGTCGAGGAGCTCTTCTATTTGTCGTTCGATTTCTTCTTTGAGTGCCATAGGATAAGGGTAGGGCTTAGAGTAGACGGGCGTGTCGCTAGTTGTGCGTATCTCGCCCTTTACTAGGGTAGTAAAAGTAAGTTTCTCATCTGGATCAGAAAACAAATTCGGGCACTTCATAATGATATTCCTAATGCGCAGTTGTTGTTCTGCAGAGAGATGTGGGGTGTTTATATTGACGGTGTTAACTTGCTGAGATGCTCGTTGTTTTAAAGGGATGGTGACTCCCGGAAAAATGGTCATGGTGCTTTTCTCGGTATCTATTATAGCCTTAAGCTTCCTCAAAGTGTCATTCCCGATGATTCCATGGAATGAGTTTAGGGGTGGCAGAATAAAGAATTTAATTTTCCCCACGTTGGGTCCGAATACGTCTATGAATGCGTGTTGTGTTATCTCGATAGTTCCTGCCACTGATTCCACCTTGAATGGTTTGTTTGGCAGTGGGTTTCTTATCCTAGTTGATTGTATGTAGTTTTTGTTGGACCCTGTGTCTATCAGGAAATCCACTGTGTCCCCGCGTCTTGTCACGAATTCATAGTAAGGAAGCGAGGACGGCGTTAATCTAAAAAATTAATCAAGTCGGGCTCAGTTTGGTTTTGATCTTCGGAAGTAAAGTTTATTTGTCCCCCTGTAGTCCCGTTTCCTTGTTGGGATGTTCCGTAATAGTCGTCTTGGGGGTAAGTATCGTAGATCCGGTTCGGGTCCGGATCTCCTTGGTAATCATTCAAATTCAATGGGCCTGTATTTGCGTGAAAGTTACGCTGCATTTTGTTGGGAGGGCGAGTATGTTGTGAGGAAGGTGGGCGTTTCTGGGCTTGGGGCTGGGTATTATAACCGGTGTTAGGTCTATTTTGGTAATTGACCTGCCTAGAGTGTAGGGAGGGGTCTACTTCCATTGGGACTGGTGGCTTTGGTGGTAGGTTGGGCCGGTTGTTAAAACCCGAATTGTATTGTTGTTGTGGTATGTTGGGCCGGCTGTTGTATTGTTGTTGGAAATTATTATTTGGGCGATTATTAAAGTTCCCTTGATTTGGTTGTCCTCGAGGATTCATGTTGGACGTTCTATAGTTATTGTAGTTTCTTAAGTTGTTGTTGTTGTTATAGTTCCGCGGTAAGGGCACCGAATAAGTGAGTTCAGGGTAAAAGGGTCTATTATTATTCGTGTTAGTTAGGTCAGGATAAAAAGATCTGTTATTATTTATGTTATATCTGGGGGGTCTTGGAGGTAGTTGACTAAGGGATTTATTTACGGTGTGGGCATGATTCATGCGGAAGGACATGTTATCCAATTTTTGGCACAAGTTTAGAGCCTGAGGCAAGGTGGTGGGCTCGCGGATGCTGAGAAGGCGAGGTAAATCGCCGTTCAGCCCGCGTACGAAGGTATCGAGAGCTTTCTCCCGATACGAATTTGTCATCGTCCTTATTGCTTCTTCGCCAAGGTCAAGACATGCAATCTTGTCCAAGATCAGCGACAAGTGCTGGTAAACCTTTTGGTAGAAGGTAGAAATATCATCATGACGTTGAGCCAACGTCGTCATCTGGTACTCGAGGGTACCGATGTCTCTCTTATCGGAATAGTGCATCATCAGGCACTTGCGGATTTGATTCCATTCGAGTGGGATACTATAGGATTCAAGGGCAGTGTCGGCGTCGCCGACAATTTTGTGCCTTATGGTGTGCAGAATGGAAAAATATTTGGGAGTATCCTTCAAGGCTTCGTATGCCTTGAGGATTCTGTCGACGCTCTTTCGCCATGAACTGAACTCTCCAGGTTTACCGGAGAATTCCCGTAGGCATTTGACCATGTCTGGTATTCTGTCCAGATCATTCATGTTAGTTCTATTCAGTATAATATTTGATTCTATGCCCGTGGAGTCACCGATGACAGGTGCGTTCATCCGCTCAAGCACCTCTCGGACCACGGACTCTATTACGTTAGGATTAGGAACAGAAGGGTTTGGGGGGTCTGAGGGGGGGTCGGATCCACCTGCGTAATCGAGTCGCATCTGGTTAATCCGCTCCACCAATTCTTCTGCGGAAGTACCTGGCATTTCTTCTTTGTTGATATATAAAAAGGAAACTACTCACTCTTGTTCTGCTACTCTTACTCACAAAATTTGATTTGATTGATTTCCTTTTGCTTTAGCAATTACACTTTTTTTCTTCTCTATAATTAACTTTTAACAATTTTTCTTTAGCTTTTCAATTTTCCTTCTTTTACTTTCTTTTTTATAACTAAATTTACACAATTTTTTCGATTTATTTTTCTTTTCGCATTAGCGACTTCACGATTTTCTTTAGCTTTTCAATTTTCCTTCTTTTATTTTCTTTTTTATAACTAAATTTACACAATTTGTTTCAATTTATATTTTTTTTTTTTCGCATTAGCGACTTAACAATTTTTCTTTTCTTTTTCTTGCTTTTTCTTATAAATTTTTTCTTTTCACAATTTTTTCATTTTTGATTTATTGCAATTTTCTTTTTTTCTTTTTGTTTTCTTACTAAACAAATTTCTCTTTTACTTTTTGCAACTTTTCGAGATTTATTACAATTTTTCTTTTTCTTTTTGTTTTCTTACATTTCTTGCTTCTTCTCAGAAAATTTTTTCCTTTTCACAATTTTTCCGTTTTTGATTTGTTGCACTTTTCTTCTTTATTTTTTCTTATGCAATTTTTTCTTTTCACAATTTTTCATTAACATACGTTATTAACATCGCCGCGCTGGAGTCGGGGTTTTTAGCGATGTAGGGCTGTCTCGTTCCTTGCGTGTACTAGAGGTCCTTCGATCGTGTTCTTGTCCGACTCCTTGTCGGAGTAGGTGCTGCTGTTTTAATTAAACGATAATTAAACGATAATTCAAACGGTACGCGGCCTTACTTTTTGGTTTTCAGGCTTAACTACTTCGACGCGTGGCGGTCCCTGCTCGGGCGCCAGTTAAGTCACTCGGTGTGACTAAAACAAAAAAAATATATTTTTTGGGGAGCTGAAGGCTCCTTTATTGGTTCAATTCAAACTTAGAACTAACTTACAAAGATAATAAATTCTTAAACCTAGCTTACGCTGCCGCCGCTCTGTCGTCGATTCTGCTCTTGATTTGCTGACGGCGCGGTTCCCACCGATCGCCGCATTCCTTCTTGTTTATGAGGTGTTGTGTTTCTGATGAAGCTAGCGCATGCAAGTCTGTGCAACAGGGTGTCGTTTTGCACTTAGGAATTTTGTTGTCGAACCAAGTTTTGTGCATGTGCCATGCTAACATATATAGTGAAAATCAACGAAATCGGGCAAATGTAACATATAGCCCCCATACAACCGATTGTTCAGATATAAGGTTTTTTGACTAAAACTTCTGCAATTAAAAAGTTAGGAACGTACAATTTTGCAACTCGAGTACTTTCTATTTACGTAGTGTATATAGTGAAAATCAACAAGATCGGGCAAATGTAACATATAGCCCCCATACAACCGATTGTTCAGATATAAGGTTTTTTGACCACAACTTCTGCAATTAAAAAGTTAGGAACGTAAAATTTTGCAACTCGAGTACTTTCTATTTACGTAGTATATATAGTGAAAATCAACAAGATCGGGCAAATGTAACATATAGCCCCCATACAACCGATTGTTCAGATATAAGGTTTTTTGGCCAAAACTTCTGCAATTAAAAAGTTAGGAACGTAAAATTTTGCAACTCGAGTACTTTATATTTATGTAGTGTATATAATAAAAATCAACAAGATCGGGCAAATGTAACATATAGCCCCCATACAACCGATTGTTCAGATATAAGGTTTTTTGACCAAAACTTCTGCAATTAAAAAGTTAGGAACATAAAATTTTGCAACTTGAGTACTTTCAATTTATGTAGTGTGTAGAGGAAAATCAAGAAGATCGGGTAAATGTAACATATAGCCCCATACAACCGGTTGTTCCGATATAAAGTTCTTTGGCCAATACTTCCGCGTTTAAAAAGTTAGGAACGTAAAATATTGCACCTTTAGTACTTTCTACATATGTAATGTGTATAGTGTAAGTCAGTACAATTGAACACGTATAATATATAGCCTCCATACAATCGATTGTTCCGATAACTCGGATCCTATTATTTTCTAAGTTTTTTTAAATAATAACAAAGATGTGTAATGTGTATAGTAAATATAGTTAAATTGAAACAGGCTGTACTGGGGATCGAACAGTGAAAATCGTGACGCTTATTCATGAAAGGTATATAGCCTTCGGCACAGCCGAAGACAGCTTTCCTTACTTGTTTTTGTATGCATTTACTTTATTTCATTTTTTCTTCTTATCTCACTCACTGCTTTTATATTGAGTTTGATTGCATTTTATATTAGAGTTTGAATGGCAGTTGAACTTGTTTTTTTTTTTCATTCAGTTTTTTTGCACAGCTCTTTGATTGATGTGTAATGGAGTGTGGTTGCTAAGTGACCTTGCTCAATCCCGACTCTTGCGTCCTCGTTCGTGCACTCTGGGCAACGGGAGCTACCTAGGCTCGCGGCAGAAAGGGAGGGAGCCCCGGTGGGGCCACTCTGACATACTTGGTTTAAGGGCTCACCGAGGTTTTTGCGCAGCGTCTGTTCACCATGAGGTGCGGCTGCAAGCGGGCGTCTGTCTTGAAGCAAGCGGCTCGCTATATAAATGTGTAAATATTTTCCAAAAACCCCGAAACGGGTTGTGCGCTGGGTTTGGGACCCGCCACGTAAAAAATTTAGTCCAATGAAAAATAAATTAAAGCCTCGGATGAGAACCCCCTTTAATGTTGACGACCCGGCAAAACGAATAAGGCATAATGATTTGGATATTAGGGCATGTACCGGGAATGTCCGGACCCTTTCAAGGGACGGTACCGCTGCCCGACTGGTTGATGTCCTCGTTAACGCAAAGGCTGACATCACCGCCCTGCAGGAAATGCGATGGACGGGACAAGGAAAGACGACCATCGGACCTTGTGACGTATACTACAGTGGCCAGACACGCGGCAAAGCGCGTGGTGTAGGATTCGTGGTGGGAAAGAGACTTCGCCGCCAAGTACTAGCGTTCACCCCCGTGGACGAGCGTCTCGCTGCGATCCGCATCAAAGCGAAATTTTTCAACATAACATTTATCTGCGCCTATGCGCCGACTGAGGAGACGGACGACGCAGAGAAGGACTCCTTCTACGATAAACTTGAACAGACTTATGATCGCGGCCCCCAACATGATATCAAAATCGTGCTCGGCGACTTTAATGCAAAGGTGGGCAAGGAAGGAGTCTTTGGTCCAACAGTTGGAAAATTTAGTCTCCATGATATAACATCCCCCAACGGCACTAGGTTGATTGATTTCGCTGCTGCTCGCAATATGGTCATCAGTAGTACCAGGTTCCAGCATAAACGAATACACCAAGCCACATGGCTGTCTCCTGATCAAAGAACAAGAAACCAGATTGATCATGTCATGATCGACGGCAGACATAGCTCCACCGTTCTGGACGTGCGTACCCTTCGTGGTCCCAATATCGACTCGGACCATTATCTTGTTGCAGCCAAGATACGCACACGCCTCTGTGTAGCAAAGAAAGTGCGCACAGTAACGGAAGGAAAGTTTGACGTCGAGAAGCTGCGCACGACACAGACAGCTGACAATTTCTCCACTCGACTCTCACACCTGCTATCGGAGAGCAATCCTCGACCTAACGATGCAACCGAGCAATGGAAGCATATCTCTCACTCATTACGTACCGCCGCTGAGGCCACTATAGGGTTCCAGCGAGCCCGCAAAAACAACTGGTACGATGAGGAATGCAGAACTGCCTCGGACAAAAAGGACGCTGCCTACAGGGAGACGTTGCGAACGGGCGCAACCCGCAGTGTATGGCAACGCTATCGTGAGGCAAAGAAGGAAGAGAGACGCCTTTTCAGAAAAAAGAAACGTGAGGCCGAAAGGCGTGAGTGTGAGGAGCTTGAGATGCTGGCTGACAGGAATGATGCCCGAAAATTCTATGAAAAGATCCGGCGGATGACGGAAGGTTTTAAGACCGGGGCAAGTTCCTGTAAGGACAATAATGGCGACCTGGTAACCGACGTACAGAGTGTACTTAAATTATGGAGGGAGCACTTCTCCTCACTGCTAAATTGCGAGGGAGACGTCGAACCCGATACCCCAATCCCTGACGATGGAAAAGTCGTCCCACCACCTGACTATGATGAAGTGAGGATAGCTATATCCCGGCTGAAAAACAACAAAGCGCCTGGAAAAGACGGACTGCCCGCCGAGCTGTTCAAACACGGAGGCGAAGAGCTGGTAAAAAGCATGCATCAGCTCTTATGCAGAATATGGTCAGACGAGTGCATGCCTCCAGATTGGAATTTAAGTGTGCTCTGCCCAATCCACAAGAAAGGCGATCCCGCTAACCGCACCAACTACCGCGGAATCAGCCTTCTTAATATCGCATATAAGGTTCTTTCTAGCGTATTGTGTGAAAGACTGAAGCCCATCGTAGACAAGCTGATTGGACCTTATCAGTGTGGCTTTAGACCTGGTAAGTCTACCATCGACCAGATTTTCACGATACGCCAAATCCTGGAGAAGACCCATGATAAAAGAATCGACACACACCATCTCTTTGTCGATTTCAAAGCCGCTTTTGACAGCGCAAAAAGGAGTTGCCTGTATGCCGCCATGTCTGAATTTGACTTCCCTGCAAAGCTTATACGGCTTTGCCAAATGACGTTGAGCAATACTAACAGCTCCGTCAGAGTCGGGAAGGACCTCTCTGAGCCATTTGAAACCAAACGAGGCTTCAGACAGGGCGACTCCCTTTCGTGCGATTTCTTCAACCTGATGCTGGAGAAGATAATTCGAGCAGCAGAGCTAAACCGCAATGGTACAATCTTTTACAAGAGCGTGCAATTGCTGGCGTATGCCGATGATATTGATATCATTGGCCTTAACAACCGCGCCGTAAGCGCTGCCTTCTCTGGACTGGATAAAGAAGCGAAAAAAGTGGGTCTTGCGGTCAACGAGGACAAGACGAAGTATTTGCTGTCATCAAAGAAAGAATCGGCGCACCTGCGCCTTGGCAGCCACGTCACTGTTGATAGTTACAAATTTGAAACTGTGAGGGACTTCGTCTATTTGGGAACCAGCATTAACACCGAAAATAATATCAGTCTAGAAATCCAACGGAGAATCACTCTTGCGAACAAGTGCTACTTTGGACTGAGTAGGCAATTGAGAAGTAAAGTCCTCTCTCGAAGAACAAAGATCGCGCTCTATAAGTCTCTCATCATACCTGTCCTGATGTATGGCTCAGATTCATGGACAATGTCAAGAGAAGATGAGATGGCCCTTGGAGTATTTGAGAGAAAAGTTCTCCGGAAGATTTATGGTCCTTCCCGTGATGCCGACGGCGAGTATCGAAGGAGATTTAACGATGAGCTGTACGAGCTTTACGCAGATCTGACCATAGTCCAGCGAATTAAAGCC
Organism: Campiglossa producta; assembly: GCA_964058755.1. Taxonomy (NCBI): domain Eukaryota; kingdom Metazoa; phylum Arthropoda; class Insecta; order Diptera; family Tephritidae; genus Campiglossa; species Campiglossa producta. The sequence continues at coordinate 102,014,787 of CAXKVI010000005.1, forward strand.
CAAAGGCTCCGCTGGCTGGGTCACGTCATGCGAATGGACAAAGAAGCTCCAGCCCAGAAGGTTTTCCAATCGTCACCCGAATTCGGCAGCAGAGGAAGGGGGAGGCCTCGACTGAGATGGAAACAACAGGTGGAGGATGACTTGAACTCCCTTGGGTTTCCAATTGGCGTCAGTTATCGCTAAAAAGGAATGACTGGCGTGCTTTGATAGGCGACGGCCAAAATCGCTTAGGCGGTTAAGCGCCAATAAATGATGATGATGATCTTTGATTGATTGATTTCAATGCGCGAATTTTATTTAATTTTTTTAATCAAAGAAAATGCTTTAGTGGGCATTTTTTTATTATGTCGCATTTCTAGAGATCTCTTTGTTGGTGGTGCTTAAAGCTTCTGCAAATAATTGAATACATATTATGTATGGAGTAGATTTAATAACCTCTGTAGCATAGAGAGTTTTAACTGGAATAAATGAATGCGATTTCAAAATGTTGGAAAATAAATGGCATGAAAGTAAATAATATAAATAAAATTAAATAAATAAAAAACAAAAATTAAATAAAATAAAAAATAAAATAAAATAAAAAACAAAATTAAATAAAATAAAAAATAAAATAAAATAAAATAAAATAAAATAAAATAAAATAAAATAAAATAAAATAAAATAAAATAAAATAAAATAAAATAAAATAAAATAAAATAAAATAAAATAAAATAAAATAAAATAAAAAAAACAAAATAAAATAAAATAAAATAAAATAAAATAAAATAAAATAAAATAAAATAAAATAAAATAAAATAAAATAAAATAAAATAAAATAAAATAAAATAAAATAAAATAAAATAAAATAAAATAAAAATAAATAAATAAAATAAAATAAAATAAAATAAAATAAAATAAACTAAAATAAAAACAAAATAAAATAAAAATAAAATAAAATAAAACAAAATAAAATAAAATAAAATAAAATAAAATAAAACAAAATAAAATAAAATAAAATAAAATAAAATAAAATAAAATAAAATAAAATAAAATAAAATAAAATAAAATAAAATAAAATAAAATAAAATAAAATAAAATAAAATAAAATAAAATAAAATAAAATAAAATAAAACAAAATAAAATAAAATAAAATAAAATAAAATAAAACAAAATAAAATAAAATAAAATAAAATAAAATAAAATAAAATAAAAATAAAATAAAATAAAATAACTCTTTGTTGCTTTTGACTTGTAGTCTATTGCTGTAAATACCGACGGTATTGTGAAGCAATTTTCGGAATTGTATGAAAATGTGTTTATTGAGCAAAATTTACCTACGCGCTGCAGGAACCAGACAGCCGACATATGTTTCGATGATACTGGAATTACATCTCGTCATGGTCTTTTCTTCCCGGGTAAATTTTTCTCAATAAACACATTTTCAAAAAATAAAAATAAAAAAAATGAAATATAATAAAAATAAAAATTTATATTAAATAAAAGAGAAGATAAACTAAAAAAGGAAAATAAAATAAAATAAAAACAAGTAAGGAAAGCTGTCTTCGGCTGTGCCGAGGGCTATATACCTTTCATGAATAAGCGTCACGATTTTCACTGTTCGATCCCCAGTACAGCCTGTTTCAATTTAACTATATTTACTATACACATTACACATCTTTGTTATAATTTAAAAAAAACTTACAAAATAATAGGATCCGAGTTATCGGAACAATCGATTGTATGGAGACTATATATTATACGTGTTCAATTGTACTGACTTACACTATACACATTACATATGTAGAAAGTACTCAAGTTGCAAAATTTTATGTTCCTAACTTTTTAATTGCAGAAGTTTTGGCCAAAAAACCTTATATCTGAACAACCGGTTGTATGGGGCTATATGTTATATTTACCCGATGTTCTTGATTTTCCTCTACACACTACATAAATTGAAAGTACTCAAGTTGCAAAATTTTATGTTCCTAACTTTTTATTGCAGAAGTTTTGGCCAAAAAACCTTATATCTGAACAATCGGTTGTATGGGGGCTATATGTTACATTTGCCCGATCTTGTTGATTTTCACTATATACACTACATAAATAGAAAGTACTCGAGTTGCAAAATTTTACGTTCCTAACTCTTTAATTGCAGAAGTTTTGGTCAAAAAACCTTATATCTGAACAATCGGTTGTATGGGGGCTATATGTTACATTTGCCCGATCTTGTTGATTTTCACTATATACACTACATAAATAGAAAGTACTCGAGTTGCAAAATTTTACGGTCCTAACTTTTTAATTGCAGAAGTTTTGGCCAAAAAACCTTATATCTGAACAATCGGTTGTATGGGGGCTATATGTTACATTTGCCCGATCTTGTTGATTTTCACTATATACACTACATAAATAGAAAGTACTCGAGTTGCAAAATTTTACGGTCCTAACTTTTTAATTGCAGAAGTTTTGGCCAAAAAACCTTATATCTGAACAATCGGTTGTATGGGGGCTATATGTTATACTGGTCCGATCTTGTCAGTTCCGACAAATGATTCCTATATTACAAAATGGTGGCCACATACAAAATTTCAGCCAGATATCTCAAAAATTGAGGGACTAGTTTGCGTTCAAACAGACAGACGGACAGACGGACAGACGGACAGACGGACATGGCTAAATCAACTCATCTCGTCATCCTGATCATTTCGGTATACTTATTGATGGGTCTATCTCTTCTTCTTCTCATATTTACAAACATCGGACCAAAGTTATAATACCATTTCATGTTCATGAAAGGTATAAAAATAAAAAATTAAATGAAACAAAATTAAGGAAAATAGAATAAATAAGTAAAATAAAGTAAAATAAGATAAAATAAAATAAATTTAAAAAAATTAAAAATTATAAAAGAAATATAAAAAAAAACTAAAATAAAAAAAGTAAAAGTAATGAAAAAATGGTGAAAAAATGTACATGCTTGCCTTTTATAGCTTCGTTCACACCAATGACCTACATACCAGAATGAAAACATAAAATTAAAAAAAAAATTGCTTAATTAAACAATTTTTTGCCACCAGATTCCACAAACACATATCCATACGCGAATTTCATGCAACATTATTCCCATACAAGAAACTTTTACTGGCTTGCCACTAAAACAAAACAAAAGTGGAGTAAAGTAAAATTAGGTGAAAACGCAAACAACGCGAAACTTTTCTAGGATAAAAAACGGCGCTGCACACTTGCAACGACAACACTTTGGCAGCATTCGTGGAATCAACAACGATCGACAAGCGGCGTTATCGCCTAAATGTATGCTACATTAAAACTTGTTGAAAAATGAAAACAACTGCACTTGAGGAATAGCGACCACAAAAGTGAAATAAAAAAAAACAGCATTGGCAATAGCAACCACTCCAACAACATCCACTTTCAACATAGCCAATAAATTGTAGCAACAACAAAAACAGCAAGAATAACATGTGAAATGTTAGAATGGAATTGCCACAGAAACCGCAGCGAACAGTTTCAATTGGTTTCTATGTAAGCACAAGTACGTGGTAAGCGAAACAAGAAGCAACAACAATCAAAAGTAGTACAACAACACCAAAAAGGAATGCCAAAACGAACAAACAAACAAGAAAACAACAATAAAACATTTTATTACGTGAAAATGCACTCAATGCATACGCAACACACACACTGGGATATGGAAATAAAGCTAAACTACAAGTGGAATTGTGATTTTGGTAATTTTATAACAAGTTGAAACTGTACAATTCAAATTGTGAAATAAAAAACAAAATAAAATAAAATAGAATAAAATAAAATAAAATAAAATAAAATAAAATAAAATAAAATAAAATAAAATAAAATAAAATAAAATAAAATAAAATAAAATAAAATAAAATAAAATAAAATAAAATAAAATAAAATAAAATAAAATAAAATAAAATAAAATAAAATAAAATAAAATAAAATAAAATAAAATAAAATAAAATAAAATAAAATAAAATAAAATAAAATAAAATAAAATAAAATAAAATAAAATAAAATAAAATAAAATAAAATAAAATAAAATAAAATAAAATAAAATAAAATAAAATAATATAGAATAAAATAAAATAAAATAAAATAAAATAAAATAAAATAAAATAAAATAAAATAAAATAAAATAAAATAAAATAAAATAAAATAAAATAAAATAAAATAAATTAAAATAAAATAAAATAAAATAAAATAAAATAAAATAAAATAAAATAAAATAAAATAAAATAAAATAAAATAAAATAAAATAAAATAAAATAAAATAAAATAAAATAAAATAAAATAAAATAAAATAAAATAAAATAAAATAAAATAAAATAAAATAAAATAAAATAAAATAAAATAAAATAAAATAAAATAAAATAAAATAAAATAAAATAAAATAAAATAAAATAAAATAAAATAAAATAAAATAAAATAAAATAAAATAAAATAAAATAAAATAAAATAAAATAAAATAAAATAAAATAAAATAAAATAAAATAAAATAAAATAAAATAAAATAAAATAAAATAAAATAAAATAAAATAAAATAAAATAAAATAAAATAAAATAAAATAAAATAAAATAAAATAAAATAAAATAAAATAAAATAAAATAAAATAAAATAAAATAAAATAAAATAAAATAAAATAAAATAAAATAAAATAAAATAAAATAAAATAAAATAAAATAAAATAAAATAAAATAAAATAAATAATAAAAATAAATAAATAACATAAAATAAAATTTAAAAAAATAAAATAAAATAAAATAAAATAAACTTTAAAAAATAAAATTAAATAAAATTAAACAAATTAAAATAAAATAAAATAAAAAAGTAAAATAATTTAATATTACAAAAAAATATAAAAAAAAAATAAAATAAATAAAAATGAAGTAAAATTAAATAGAATAAAATCAAATATCAAATAAAATAAAGAAAAAAATAAAAGAAAAAATTAAAATTAAATAAATAAAATTAGAAAATAAATAAAATAAAGAGAAATAATAGCATAACATAAAAATAAACAAAAAAAAATTAATATAGTGAAGGAAAATATTAAAAAAATTAAAGAAATTTTTTATATCGCAGCTGGGTATAATAAAGTGAACCAAAGGAGCTATAGCACACATCAAACACTAACAAGAACAACTAAAACTCATTGAGAAACAATTGCGAATCTGAAATTGCTAAATGTGCACGATTTTCCGCAAAACTTTTATTTAGACACCCCGCTCCTCTCTGCCCTCAAATGCCACTTTATAGCTTATCGACGCTTGGCCGCCACATTTGTTTGCTGTACGCCAAGGACACGTCGAAGTTACGCTGTGATTTGCCAACACTGTTAAAATGTTACTCATACGCCATGGTACACTGTGGGATATTTTGACGAAATTAAGAACAAATTTTGATTTTACTTTGTTTGTCTGGTATACTTTATTTAATTTAGTTTGGTTTAGTTGCACGAAACTTTGTTTTTATTTTTCATTATATTATTTTTTTTTGTTTAAATTTATTCTATTTTTATTAATTAAATTTTTTTCTTCTTTTATTTTATTCTATTTTTTCTAATATTACAAAATTATCTTGTTTTGTGTTACTTTATTTCGTTTCTTTAATTTATTTTAATTAGTTGTTTTATTTTTTTATTTTATTTAATTTTTAATTTTTGTTTAAAATTAAATTAAAATTAAATTAAATTAAATTTTTATTATTTTATATTTTACTTTATTAATTGTAATTTAATTTAATTTTTATTTTTTCAATTTTTTTTATTGTTTTTTATTTACTATTATTTATTGACTTTCTTTATTGTTTTTTATGGTATTTTATATATATTTTTTTTATTTTTATTTTAATTTAATTTTTTTTATTTTAAGCGAGTGGAA
>CAXKVI010000005.1:102025684-102038184 GCA_964058755.1 Campiglossa producta
AACTGACGCTGACCTTATGGGTGTGGGTGTGTGTGTGTGGGTGTAGCTTCAAAGATGTTTAACAGCATTCATAACAAAATTTGTATACTATAGAAGTATTGGAATGCAAAAAAAAAGTTCTTGAACACCTTTTAGTTTGAACAATAGTTATACCATCGAATATCCTCACACAGTCTTCTTTTACTTGCGGAGCTCTGAGTAGTTAGTTGCCAATTGCCTACGTTTCGTTCTGCTCTTTCGCACAACTACAAGCATCATATTTTTTTACATGGGAGCATATAGCTGAAGGGAGAGGGGGTCGGTCGTAGTAGAAACCTTTAATTTTTAATTTTTTTATTTTTTCTTTTATTTTGTATCTTACTTTGCTTTATTTTATTTTATTTTATTTTATTTTATTTTATTTTATTTTAAGCTATTGCATAGATTTTATCGCAGGCCTTGGCGGTGGGAGTGAAATGAAAAAAATGTTAATGTTGAAAAGTTCGTAACGGACTTTTTTCAATGTTAAAAGGTTCGGCGTTAGCAACAAAACTTGGCAAAAATAAATATAAGCGTTGCCTACATTTAGGCGTATGACGATTACATAAAATTGGAGCTCTACATTACATTACATTAAAATTGAATCTGTAAGCGTTGCCTACATTTAGGCTATACTACAAACAGTGTGACGTTATACTGATATTAGCAGCAGGTGGATTACATAAAATTGGAGCTGTATAGGCTATACTGTTAACAGGTTAAGGCTGTACTGCTCTAAAGTCATAAATATGCTCATTGAGTTTTCATAAATATTATAATTGCATAAGTTGTTAAAAAGTGATATGCAATAGTTTACCGCGGCAGTCCACGGGTGCCACACGTCCTTTTTTTTTATTTTATTTAATTTTTTTTTATTTTATTTTATTTTATTTTATTTTATTTAATTTTTTTTTTTATTTGATTTGATTTGATTTGATTTTATTTAATTTAATTTTATTTTATTTTATTTTATTTTATTTTATTTTATTTTATTTTATTTTATTTTATTTTCTTTTTGTTTTATTTTATTTTATTTTATTTTATTTTATTTTATTTTATTTTAATTTATTTTATTTTATTTTATTTTATTTTGTTTTATTTAATTTAATTTTATTTTATTTTATTTTATTTTAATTTATTTTATTTTATTTTATTTTATTTTATTTTATTTTATTTTATTTTATTTTATTTTATTATATTTTATTTTATTTTATTTTATTTGATTGTATTTTATTTTATTTTATTTTATTTTATTTTATTTTATTTTATTTTATTTTATTTTATTTTATTTTATTTTATTTTATTTTATTTTATTTTATTTTATTTTATTTTATTTTATTTTATTTTATTTTATTTTATTTTATTTTATTTTATTTTATTTTATTTTATTTTATTTTATTTTATTTTATTTTATTTTATTTTATTTTATTTTATTTTATTTTATTTTATTTTATTTTATTTTATTTTATTTTATTTTATTTTATTTTATTTTATTTTATTTTATTTTATTTTATTTTATTTTATTTTAACTTAATCTTATTTAATTTTATTTTAGAGACACGACTCTGCGACTTACATATGTATAGAAGAACGTGGGAAGAGGAATTCATTGTGCTCGCGCAAACAATGCAACTAATTCGATGAGAAAAAGCTGCTCACAATACACCGTCACACACACACTCACACACTCCTAAGCACACTTCCAACGCTTCAGCTGCGATACAGTCGTTTCAAGCTCCTCTTCACTTCCACTCCAGCATCACTTTCATTTTGACATCGGCCAAAGGGAGCTACTGCTGCTGAAACAAAGCTTAAGCATGACATAAAAAACTCTGCCAAAGCTTATTCCCTTGACGGCGCGTCGAAGCGAATGGCAGGCAAAAGCAGAAATAGAAAATATGAAAGAGCTCTACAACGCGTCTGCTCCTCGCAAGGTGTTTGAGGTTAAAAGTTGACGACGGAAGGCCGCAATTGCCAGTAGTTTTAAGTGAAGTTGGTGGCCTTTTGTTTTGGAATGTTTTATTGTAACGGTAATAGACGACGTCATTGTTATTGTTTGTATAGTTTATGACTGAAATTATTGTTATTGTTTCTTTTGGTTTCCTAAGCTTTTTTTTTTATTTTCACCTTTTTTTCATTAACTTTTCTTTTGTCCGCTCTTAGTTGCTTTGACTCCCGGGCCGCGCGTGTGATTGAAATGTAAAGAATCTTCCGAAAGGAAACAAAATTTTAATAAGAATGCGGTGCTTAATTTGTTGTTGTTCGATGGGTGTAGCTAACATATGGCGATTTGCTGTTATTGTATTTTGGAATAAGAGAGCACGATTTTGTTCGGTTCTTGAGTAAATTTTTTTAGTGTACTGTACTTAATATTTTATTTTTCATTGTACTGTACTTATTTTACATAATTTTTTTTTGTTATTTTATTATATTTAATTTGTTTTATTGTACTGTACTTACTTTATTTAATTTTTTTTGCGTTATATATTTTTTATTTAATTTTTTTTTCATTGTACTGTACTTTTTTATTCATCTAATTTTTTGACTGTGCCCCACACTTTGTATTTTTTTATTATTCTGTGCTTTATTTTTTATCGTACTGTACTTGTCGTTTTTTACTGTACTATATGTTTTTAGTTATTTAATTTTTCATTGTATCATTCAATTTTTATTTTGTTTTGTTTGTATCGTACTGTACTTTTTTTTTTCAATATAAATTTAATTCATATGAAATTTTTCAGCTTATATGATCTATCAGGGTCAATGCAAATAAAATACGATTTACTCCACCATTTCATTTTAATTTAATAATGATTATATTTTAGTACAGTACGTACTTATTTTATTTTTTATCGCACTTATTTTCATTTTTATTTTTTTGTCAAACAATTTTAATTTTATTTTATTTTTACTGTGCCGCGCTTTATTTTTTATTTTTATCGTACTGTACTTATTTTTTAAAATTGAATTTAATTTAATTTTTTTTTGTACTGCACTAAGTTTAGTTATTTATTGTACTTTACTTTTTTATTTTATTTTAGTTGAAAGGAAAGTTGAAGGATTTTTTATCCAAACGTGATTGAAAATTGGGGTCAGTTTAACTTGATTGAACATGCATGCTGTCTTTAGTTGGCCTACTGCTTTTGCCTTCATCAAGCTGCCAATCTTGTTGAGCCTCATTCACTTATTTTCGTTGGCACCACAGGCGCCCTCATGCTTGTGCTCAGGGACGGATATTGGAAAAGTTTATTTTTTATTTTTAAACATCGAAAATATTTGTTTTAAATTTTAGACCAAAAATAAAAGTTTTAAGAATAGAAATAAATCAATTTTTAGGCCAAAACTAAAAAAATTGTAGACCAAAAATATTTTTTAGGTAGAAAATAAAATTTTATTTTAACGAAAATAAAAAATTTGGTAGGCCAAAAACAAAAGTTCTTTAAACTAGCCTTTTAGCCTTTTTTTAGAAAAAAATGGTTTTTATTTTCTTTTTTAGACCAACAATAATCAAACTATACCAAAATTTAAAAGTTTTTCAGTTTTTTAGACTAAAATGATTTTAAAATTTTAGACCAAAAATATTTTTAGACCGAAAATAAAATTTTATTATAAGAAAAATAAAAATTTGGTGGGCTAAAAATATAAAAACTAGGAAAAATATTTATACCAAATTTAAGGTTTTTATTTAGCTTTTTTAGACCAAAAATGTTTTAATTTTCAAAATTTAAAGTTTATTTTTTAGTTTTTTAGACCAAAATGTTTTTTTTTTATATTTTTAGACCAAAAATTTGTTTTTGAACCATTTAATGTTTTTTCTTTCTGAACCCAACATTTATTGTTTTCTTTTTTTGGGCTAAAAATATTTTTTTCGACAAAAATAGACTAATATATTTTTTTTATTTTTTCACACCGAAAAAAATTTATTTTTAATTTTAGACCAAAAATAGAAGTTTTTAGAATAGAAATACATCCATTTTTAGGCCAAAAATAAACTTTTTTAGACCAAAAATATTTTTTAGACCGAAAATAAAATTTTATTGTAACTAAAATAAAAAAATTGGTAGGCCAAAAACGCAAGCTCTTTAGACTAGAAAACAAATTAAGACCAATGTTAAGGGTTTTTAAAAAATTTTAGACCAAAAATATTTTTTAGACTGAAAATAAAATTTTATTGTAACTAAAATAAAAAAATTGGTAGGCCAAAAACGCAAGCTCTTTAGACTAGAAAACAAATTTAGACCAATGTTAAGGGTTTTTAAAAAATTTTAAACCAAAAATATTTTTTAGACCGAAAATAAAATTTTATTTTTTAGACAAAAATGAAAATTTGGTAGGCCAAAAATAGAAAAACTAGAAAAGAAATTTAGACCAAAGTTAATGGTTTTTAGCCTTTTTTAGACCAAAAGTGTTTTTTTTTTTTAGACCAATAATACTTTTTTATACCAAAATTTAAAGTTTTTTTTTAGTTTTATAGACAAAAATGCTTTTATTTTATATTGTTAGACCAAAAATTTATTTTTGAACAATTTAAAGTTTTTTTGCTTTCCGGACCAAACTTATTTTTTTTTTTTGGTCCAAAAAGGTTTTCTTAGAGCAAAATTTAATTTTTTTTTTCAGTTTTTTAGAATAAAAATTTTGTTTTTCTACATTTTTTACAACAAAAATAAGTTTTTTCTTTACCAAAAATATTTTTTTAGACCTAAATTTATAGTTTTTATTAGACCAAAAAAAAATTTACTTTTTGTCAAATCAAAAAAGTTTTTAATTTCGAGTTTTAAATTTGTTTGAAATTAATGATTTTGAGTTTTATGAGCAAAGTCATATCCGCTACGGCCCCTGCTAGCACCTGTAAATTGGTTTCCAGGCAATATCCGCGTCCCCACGCGCAGCTGTCAGTTTACCCCACGCACCGAGCCCACTGTCACCATCTATCGTCCGCCTTATCAACTGGCTTTTCGCGTCCCTATCATCAAGAAAGTTTGTGTGCTGAGCAGTCATGCTCGAACCGCTCGGTCAGTAACTGAAACATCGCCACTCTGCTGATATACCAATGAACTCTTCTCACCACCCGCTTCCCCCTTTTGGTGACTGTCAAATAATTTCGAGTGTATTTGATTTGATTTAGTCATCTCGAACAAATTCACAAGGGAGTGAAGCGTGGCTCGAGAAGATGTACCTGTCCTGTTTTCATTTCGTGTACGTTGTCTTTGCAAGCTCACTGGGATTATATCAAAATGGAAGTTATTTTGGCAGCCAGCTGGAATTTTTGAAATTTTTGCAGGACACACAGCTGGCAATTCGCTCAGTGCTCTCGTCACCGCAGCAATCATCATTATTATTGTTCACTCCTGTTGCATGGCAGCAAAGACCAGTTGAATTGGTGTAGGGAGAAAATTCCGGTAGGGATTTGTTTGTCAAAATAAATTGTGATTTTTGTGTTGATATTATTGTTGTTTAGTATTTGTTTTGTGAATCTTTTTTTTATGTTGTTATTCAGAAATATCTCTTGCCTTGCTCATTAAGTATGCAGATAGATGCTTTTCTCGTTTTTGGCTTCCTTTTTGAGAAGAGCGGTCAATTCGTTGGAAATGTTGTAGAAGCTCCTTTCAATTTGACATTGTATCGCTCTCTATACCAGTTTGTAAAATGTGAGCGACGTTGGTGAGGCGACAATCAATATTTGCCTTGGAATTTTATTCTGTTTAAATATTGATTATTTAGTTCAGGTATTGAATTTTATTTCGAAAGGAATCGTACGAGAGCCTTCATAAAATTAAATTTTTGTGAGCGACTTCCTTACGCCGCGGCGCCTTTTCTTTTATCTTCGAAACTTGTGGAAAATGCGACCATTGTTGTAACCAACTCAGGCATATACATATGTGTCCTTCCAATTAGGTGCGCCATAAAGTGGGTCCGGCGGCCCAAATATGTTAAAACAACGCCATCATTTTTATTAAAAACAAGGTAGGGTTTTACAGTTAGTTGTCAGTGATGACGACTTTGGGGAGGGGTACTGGCTGCATGAGCACAATTTTTGTCAGACAATAACGTTGCTATATTATGCCCATTACAAACAAACTGACACTAAAAAAACTATCTTTTTATTAATAAAAAATTTTATGACATTATTTTGACATACTTCAGTCGTCGGACCCATTTTATGTCGCACCCAATTTCTAGTACACATATATTCCTGAGTTGGTTACGACAGTGGCAGTTAAGCAAATTAAATTAAAAAAGCTATTACTAAAAAAGGTCAAAGGTCGCACTTTCCAGAATTTTCAATTTTCGAAGATAAAAAAGCTGATCGTCCCGGGGAAAAAAGTCACTCGCAAAAATTGAGCTTGTTATAAATAAAGTAAAAAAAGAAAAGAAAATAAAATAAAATAAAATTAAATTAAATTAAATTAAATTAAAGAAAATAAAATAAAATAAAACCAAAAAAAAAATATAAAAAATAAAAAAATAAAGAAAAATATAAAAAAATAATATAAAAAAATTTAAATAATAAAATAAAATAAAATAAAATAAAATAAAATAAAATAAAGTAAAATAAAATAAAATAAAATAAAATAAATTAAAACAAAATAAAATAAAATAAAATAAAATAAAATAAAATAAAATAAAATAAAATAAAGCAAAATAAAAAAAAATTAAAAAAAAAAATATAATAAAATAAAATAAAATAAAATAAAATAAAATAAAAAAAATAAAATAAAAAGAAAATAATATAAAATAAAATAAAATAAAGCAAAATAAAAAAAAAATTAAAAAAAATATAATAAAATAAAATAAAATAAAATAAAATAAAAAGAAAATAATATAAAATAAAATAAAATAAAATAAAATAAAATAAAATAAAATAAAATAAAATAAAATAAAATAAAACACAGGTTTGTTTTTATAAATTTTTTGTTCCAATATATTTCGGTTATTCCGCGATAACCGTTTTCAAGGATCTATAAATGTAACATAAACAAATTTTCAATCACAAAAAACATAAACAAAAAACATAATATAAACAAATTTGCATATACATACATTTCTTTACACGTCTTTCTTACTTGACGCGGAGCTTAATACTAATTATTTGCTAGTTAGTAAGCTTTTAAACAAGTGAGCAACCCCCTCGGTGTCGCTCTTGTAGTTAAGACGAATGTTTGGTGCTGTGTCTATTATATGTAGCATTTCTAGTGAAAGTCCTAAAATATTTAAATCTGTCACGTATGTACCTTGTTTGTCAGAGCGGCTCGCAAAGTCAGACTGTTATGATAAGGAAAAAGTAAGAATAGCCCATAAACCTACCAACACGCTGAGAACTCTGTTTAATAAAACCAAATCCAAAATCCATCAACTAGACAAAAGTAATGTCATTTATAAAATCCCTTGCAACGGTAAAAACAATGAACCTTGTGAAAATGTATATGTCGGCACAACAAAATCTAAGTTGAAAACCCGATTAGCGCAACACAAATGCGACGTTAAACAGTGCCATCAATCAAGCAACCAAAAAACAGCACTTTCGGCACACTGTGCAAGTAGCGGCCACTCTCCCAACTTCGACAAAGTAACAATATTACAACAAGAACAACATTATAGCAAACGCCTAACACTAGAAATGCTACATATAATAGACACAGCACCAAACATTCGTCTTAACTACAAGAGCGACACCGAGGGGGTTGCTCACTTGTTTAAAAGCTTACTAACTAGCAAATAATTAGTATTAAGCTCCGCGTCAAGTAAGAAAGACGTGTAAAGAAATGTATGTATATGCAAATTTGTTTATATTATGTTTTTTGTTTATGTTTTTTGTGATTGAAAATTTGTTTATGTTACATTTATAGATCCTTGAAAACGGTTATCGCGGAATAACCGAAATATATTGGAACAAAAAATTTATAAAAACAAACCTGTGTTTTTAATTAAATATTTCTTTGACCTCGAGCCAGAAAAAATTCAACAAATTTAAATTTAAAAGGTCGCTAAAAACATTCATTTACAAAGACGGAAGGCACGCCGTAAGCATAGACGCAACAAAAATGGGTTATGCAGAGATAAAAAACAACAACAAGAACTCCAAATGGATATTAAACAAATTTCAAGTTACATCGAAAAAAGTGGTAAAACTTAAGTCTAGTATAAAATTTTTGTTAAAATGCAGAAAATCTAAACTTATACCTAATTTTATTAAAAATTCTACAAAATCTTATAAACTATTTGTATATGAACGAGACATACATCAAAACATACACAAAACTTTAGATAAATATACACACTATTACCATACAAAAATATTAAACCTACTTCTTAAACACAAACATAACATACTAAAGAGACTAAATAAGCAATTGGAAGATATAACAACAAAACTTAAGAAAGCTTTGAGTACAGAGGATCTACGAGCATTTATGGAAAAAGAAGAAAATGTCACAAATAAACTAACAACATTGATAAAAAATAGACAAGTGGCCAAACATGAGAAATTAAGAAACAAACGAAATAGCGTACTTATCAACAACAACCACGAGGAGTGGTTTGTAAATAAAACAACAACCGACTTCCCACAAGAAATCAAAGCGCTTCTCGCGAAAGGTCCGAAGTTCGCGCTACCTGTGAAAAACCAACGTTTCCCGCTCTTCCAGTATATTGCCGATGGAGAGGAGCTTATTCAGAGCAATAAAGAAAAAGAGACACAAGAAGAAGCCCGCACTAAACTCACGCTTTTAATAAAAAATCATACAACCACTAATAAGGAAAGTGCAATAGATCGTGCAATATTAGATACAGTGGAGCAGACGCAGAAATTTCTAAGCAAAAATAACAACATCAGAATTTTAACATCGGACAAGGGAAACAAAACCGTAGCACTGAATATAAATGACTATAACAGCAAAATGGGTGATATTTTAAATGACTTGACTACTTATCGAATTCAAAGACAGGATCCTACATCAAGGTTACAAAATAAAAATAACAGTCTCGTAGAGAAACTTTTTAAAATCGGTTGTATCTCAAAAGCTGAAAAGTATAAATTAACCACGACCACTGCGCTACCACCAAGAATTTATGGACTTCCCAAAATCCACAAACAAGGAACGCCACTTCGACCTATTTGTTCTGCCATTGGTTCACCATCATACAACTTGTGCAAATATATAGTGAATATTTTGAAAAATGTAACGGCGAACTCTACTTACAATATAAAAAACACATGCGAATTTAAAGAAAGAATTAATAACACGTATATTTATGATGACGAAAAACTTATCTCTTTTGATGTGGTGTCGCTGTTTCCCAGCATACCCACAAATTTAGCACTTGACATAATTCGAGAAAAATGGACGACTATAAAGGAACATACTAATATACCAAAACAAATCTTCATGGAAATATTGAAATTTTGTATAGAGGAAAGCAGATACTTTAAATTTAATGACACGGTATATACACAATTGAAAGGAATGCCTATGGGATCTCCAGCATCCCCAGTTATAGCGGACATCGTAATGGAAGAATTGCTAAACAAAACGATGGAAAAAATAAACCGCAAACCAAGAATACTAACCAAATATGTTGATGATTTATTTGCGATCATACGGGAAGATGAAGTTGAAAATACGCTAAAGATATTAAATTCGTTTGACAGAAATATAAAATTCACGATAGAACTCGAAAAAGAAAACACGTTACCGTACCTTGACTCTATTATAATCCGAAGAGGAAATCAGCTGAAATTAAAGTGGTATAGAAAAGCAACAGCGTCCGGACGAATCATCAACTTTCATTCGAAACATCCTAAGACGATGATAATAAATACAGCAATGGGCTGTATACGACGTATGTTGCAGATAACTGACGAAATTTACCACAAGGAGATAAAAAACGAAGCAAAATTACTTCTAAAGGACAACGAATTTCCGGAAAACATTATAAACACACTATTAAAAAGAGCCAAATTCAAAAGTTATCAACAAAACCATGAAAGTCCTAAAATATTTAAATCTGTCACGTATGTACCTTGTTTGTCAGAGCGGCTCGCAAAGTCAGACTGTTATGATAAGGAAAAAGTAAGAATAGCCCATAAACCTACCAACACGCTGAGAACTCTGTTTAATAAAACCAAATCCAAAATCCATCAACTAGACAAAAGTAATGTCATTTATAAAATCCCTTGCAACGGTAAAAACAATGAACCTTGTGAAAATGTATATGTCGGCACAACAAAATCTAAGTTGAAAACCCGATTAGCGCAACACAAATGCGACGTTAAACAGTGCCATCAATCAAGCAACCAAAAAACAGCACTTTCGGCACACTGTGCAAGTAGCGGCCACTCTCCCAACTTCGACAAAGTAACAATATTACAACAAGAACAACATTATAGCAAACGCCTAACACTAGAAATGCTACATATAATAGACACAGCACCAAACATTCGTCTTAACTACAAGAGCGACACCGAGGGGGTTGCTCACTTGTTTAAAAGCTTACTAACTAGCAAATAATTAGTATTAAGCTCCGCGTCAAGTAAGAAAGACGTGTAAAGAAATGTATGTATATGCAAATTTGTTTATATTATGTTTTTTGTTTATGTTTTTTGTGATTGAAAATTTGTTTATGTTACATTTATAGATCCTTGAAAACGGTTATCGCGGAATAACCGAAATATATTGGAACAAAAAATTTATAAAAACAAACCTGTGTTTTTAATTAAATATTTCTTTGACCTCGAGCCAGAAAAAATTCAACAAATTTAAAATAAAATAAAATAAAATAAAATAAAATAAAATAAAATAAAATAAAATAAAATAAAATAAAATAAAATAAAATAAAATAAAATAAAATAAAATAAAATAAAATAAAATAAAATAAAGTAAAATAAAAATAAATTTAAAAAATAAAATAAAATAAAATCAAATAAAAAAAAAAATAAAATAAAATAAAATAAAGTAAAATAAAAAAAAATAAAAAAAATAAAAAAAAATAAAATCAAATAAAAAAAAAAAAATAAAATAAAATAAAAAATAAATAAAATGAAATAAAATAAAATAAAATAAAATGAAATAGAGTAAAATAAAAATAAATTAAAAAATAAAATAAAATAAAATAAAATAAAATAAAGTAAAATAAAAATAAATTAAAAAAATAAAATAAAATCAAATCAAATAAAAAAAAAAATAAAATAAAATAAAATAAAGTAAAATAAAAATAAATAAAAAAAATAAAAAAAAAGAAAATCAAATAAAAAAAAAAAATAAAATAAAATAAAAAATAAATAAAATGAAATAAAATAAAATAAAATAAAATGAAATAAAATAAAAAGTAGGACCTTAATATTAACTCATGTAAAAATATTTCCAAATCATAAAACCCTGTTGCACTTTGCGGCGATATTAACACAGATGCATACATTAGCATATGCAATCATAAACTTACATATAGATGAGAGTGCCAGCTTCACAATAATGAGACAATGAAAGTGGCTTTGGTTGCAGCCGTGGTCGACAGCGATGCGGTAAACCATTAGTGGACGCTTAAATTGCAATCAAATTCGATTAATTTGTGAATGTCATTAAAAATGCACGAATGGCCTGACACACAACAATGGGCTTACTACCAATGATGCTAACTATGAGAAACATATATGGGGCATTCCATGACAAATCGTTTAACTGTTGGAATCAATTTTGAATGAGTTTTGGTGGGCGTCGATTCTACCTATCTGACATTTTGATATAGAGCGACCCATATACTTATACCAAGTGTTGAATAAACACAGCTGACATGCATTGCGTTTAATTTATTGTTTGGTATAGCTTTGGCTTAAAATGTTGTGAGGCTGCAGCAGTAGGCGAAGTTGGGTAAAGAAAAAAACAATTTTTGGAGAGTAAACAGATGAATAGAACAGCACTGGCCGCGTGCGGTGTTTGTGTGTTGCAGCTTGGCTTTTGAGCTTAATTTCCCAACAACAAAACACAAAAAAAAAAGCACTGCAGAATGTCATAATTTTTTAATATCGAGAATTGAGGCTAAGTGCTTTGATTGTATATATATTAATAAAATATTCATCGATGCCTATGTATGTAAACATGAACGTATGTAACATATGGCGATAATGGGACAATGGCACTTTCAATGAAGTGCGGTTAAAAATAATGACACAAACAGTTTAGTATTACACAACAAGATTTGGGGTATAATGCCAAATTTACAGAGACTTCAAATCCGGGCAAATAAATTTATTTTTAAGTTAATTTAACATGTCTTCTTGTTAATTTAACATGACTTCCGGTTAAATTAACATGAACTCCAGGTGAATTAACATGCATTTCTGTTAAATAAACATACTTACATTAATCCTATGTTAAATTTATAAATCATCCTTTTAAATTAATACGACTTCTTGTTATGTAAACATGGCTTCCTGTTCAATTAGCATACATGTTATATTACATTGACTAAAATTAAATAAAATAAAA
>CAXKVI010000005.1:102040684-102048184 GCA_964058755.1 Campiglossa producta
AAATCCCTTGAATAAACGCCTCCTCCAACTCTGCCGTCCAACTTCGAGCCGTCGGTGTATATGGAAGTGCCACCATTTGTTTCGGGACACCAATCCGTCCTCTCCCAGTCTTCTCTGCTGGGAATGTTTATTTTGAAACAGCTATCCCCGACTGTAGTAGTCGCACAACGATCTGTGCTTAGAGGGAGAAAGCTGTAAGATTCCAGAATACTGGAGTGTCCAATAGTACCCGCAGCCCAACTGGAGGTTTCTCTTAGGCGCAGAGCTGATGCCGCCGCTGACCGAAACCCTTCCAGATCAAGTGGCAAAATGCCCAGAATGACCTGGAGGGCTTCGTTGGGCGTTGTCCTTAGCGCACCGCTTATACAGATCATATTGGATCTATGGACTTTCCGCAACAGATTCAGGTATGTTGCCTTGCTCAGCGCAGGCCACCATACGACGACTCCATAAAGCATGATTGGGCGAATGATGGCCGTGTAGATCCAACTGCATACTCTAGGGCTGAGCCCCCATTTTTTGCCAATGGCTCTTTTGCAGGTGTAAAGAGCGATGCAAGCTTTCTTCTGGCGCTGAAGAACATTCTCCTTCCAATTCAATTTCCTGTCCAGAACTATGCCTAGAAACTTGGCCTTATCCGACAAGCCCAGGCGCGTGCCATCTAGTTCTGGTAGGCTTAGTGGCGGTATTTTGTACCGGTTGGTGAAGAGGACAAGTTCCACCTTCCCTGGGTTGATACTAAGTCCGCAGCGAGAGGACCACGTCGAAACTTCTCGCAGTGCTACTTGCATCAGGTCACACAGAGTTTGTGGGAACTTGCCTCTGAATGCAATAGCTAAATCGTCTGCGTATGCCACTATCTTCCCGCCCCCCCAGCTTGTGTCACGTAGCAACGAGTTGACTGTGAGGTTCCATAAAAGCGGGGAAAGAACACCACCCTGGGGTGTTCCCCTTGTGACATAGCGTGATAACTCAACCGTACCAAGTGAAGAAGCTATTTTCCTTCCCATTAAAAGTTGGTCAATTAAATCAGTTAGAGGTCTATCTACGCCCAGATTAGTTAGAGCGGAGTTGATAGCCTCCGGGCTTATATTGGTGAAAGCCCCCTCAATGTCTAGGAGGGCCACGAGACAGTAGTCCTTTTCACACAGCGATTTCTCAATGACAGACACTAGGCTGTGCAGAGCGGTTTCTGTTGATTTACCCTTGGTGTATGCATGCTGATAGCTAGAGATAAGGTTGCTATCAATAGTCGTTAAGAGGTAGTCGCTTAATATCCTCTCAAAGGTTTTTAGTACAAAGGACGAGAGACTGATCGGTCTGTAGTCTTTTGGCTCGTAGTGGGATGCCTTCCCAGCCTTAGGGATAAACACTACCGTGGCGCTTCTCCAGGAGCACGGAATGTGGTTGAGAGCCAGGCAGGCTGTGAAGAGAAATACCAGCCATTTAGCTGATGTCTCCAACGTGTTTATAAGCTGCGCGGGGATAATCCCGTCCGGCCCGGCAGCCTTATACGGTTCAAAGCTCTTAACTGCCCACCTTACTCTTTCCTCAGTGATGGGTATATTTACTGCCAGGTTTGTTGCAGGTGCTAGTGGTGCATCATGCAGATTCCCCGGAAAATGTGTATTCAAGAGCAGCTCAAGGGTTTCCTCTTCCGTGCTGGTCCAGGATCCGTCAGGCTTTCGCAAATAGCTGATGGTTGTTTGACTTTTCGAGAGGACTCGTCTAAGTCTCGCTGTGTCGTCGACCTTTTCGACGCCAGTGCAGAAATTTCTCCACGAGGTTCTCTTCGCCTGTCTCAGAGCTTTTTTGTAGGCCCTTAGTTTAGCTTTATATTCGTGCCAATGAGGCTCAGAGCCGAAGCTCTTGGCCTTGTTAAATTGTTTCCGGCATGATATTCGGAGCGAGTCCAAATCGTAGGACCACCAATGTGGCCTGTGTTTACCGCGTGGTTTTGGCACTGGACAAGCCTGTCCTAGAGCATTTGAGAGCGCCTAAAAGCCATTTATTTTATTATACGCTAGATATGTACGTGGATGCATTTAACATTATTTGAGAGCAAGGACAATGGATGACAAATTCTTGAATCATATGATGTGAACTTTAATTTCTTTAGTTTTTCTAAAACTCAAATAATGTTTGAAATAAAATTTTGCATTAAGTATGATAAAATTTCTTACCATCATGGCTAGGATTTAAGGTCAACGTACCTGAAATTGAAAAAAAAAAAATTATTATTTTTATTGTTACCAAATTATCTCTTAGAGTTATGAGAATGTCAAATATTTTATTAAAAACTTGTGGTTTTTATACATAAACCTATGTACATGTACATATGTACCTACATATATAGAAAAAAAAATTACCCAAAAAGGAATCTGTTGAGAAAAGTGGACTATTTTATAGCCATCACTGTATACGGTTGGAAAAAAATATTTAATTGCCATAAAATTAGTACCAAAATTTAAGTTAGACCTTCTCCAATACGTCGGTGAAAAAAATCGTTCAACTCCATGCAACAGTTTTTGAGTGATGCGCGTACAAACAGTGGGACAAATAAACACAAGTTTTAAACACTGTTCTTTTGGGGCTCTGTGACTCTAACGTCTAACGGCTTAAACTAATATAAAAGAAAAAACACTCCCACTTTAAAGCCCAGATATGAAACCTTCCAGTAGTGGTCATTGTGTAAAGATTACTTTGCTTTCTAATGGAGATTAGGAAGAAGGGGGAGAGGTACCTCCCATTTTTAATTCTTTTTTTTTTAAAGAACTTTGTATTGTGTCCCTGGAAATTTCATCAAAGCTCTTGAAAAGCTTTTCATTACAGCGTAACTTTTTGAGTTGTTTGTTTCTTCAAAATTTTTCTATGACTTTGAAAAGCTTTTATTAAAAAGTCATACCCCTGATCTACATTGTCTGCCTAGAGCGCCACCTTTTCAGAGCTTTTTTCAATGAAAATTTTCTCCAAAAACCTCTCAACAAGTTTTTTCCGTTAAAGCTTTTTTTAAATGAAAATTTTGTCTGCGCTTCAAAGTTTTTCTAAACTTGTGAAAAGCTTTTTTAACAAACCACACCTCTGATTCACATTGTGTGCCTACAGCGGCAGCTTTTGAGGGCTTTTTTGACTGTAAATATTTTTGAGCTTTTGGAAAGCTTTTATTAACAATGCATACCCCTGATCCGCATTGTGTTCCAACAGCGGTAGCTTTTTTTACTGAAAATTTTTGTAAGCTTTTGAAAAGCTGTTAAGAGCTTTTTTAATTGAAATTTTTCTAGTCGTTTGAAAAGCTCTTTTCAAGGATGCATACTCCTAATCCACATTGTGTGCCTACGGCACCACCTGTTGTTAGCTTATTTAACTTTACATTTGTGGTTAAGTTTTTGCAAAGCTTTAATGGATAAATCCATAGCAGAAAGTTTCAAAATTGATCAAGATGCTTTCAAACTTGAATTATTCGAACAAAATACGATCCATTTGTCCACCTTTTGCTAAAAAATGCCATTTATCGTTAAAATAAACGATATTTCTAATTTTTAATTGAAAACGAGATTTTTTCTATCTTTTAGTAGAAAGCTTTTTCTCTTTTTTTAGAAACTTTAAGTTTCCCTTCTACTTGCATGAAAAATGCGTTCCTTTTTACTACCAGCCATTCAAACCATTTTCGAATTTTGAGTAAAAGGTAAAATAGTGCCATTTCCAAATATTTCGCTCGCAGCGCCATCTAGCGGGTTCTTCTTCCTCAAAGCTCTTCATTGACTCAATATGAAAGTTCGAGCTCCATGTCCCTGCCTACTCTTGAAGCCAACTTAATATCGATTGCAAAAAATTACCCCTAAAGCTACACAAACAGCCCAACAAACCGCACGAGCCATTTCTATTTCGATCCCCATCATGAATGCGGCCAACCGTTATTCTTTGGAAGTTAACTAACGAACTCAATAGTTGTCAATAGCAGGTTTGACATTTGAAACGTGAGACGACTGCTTATGACATTACTTATATTATCTCTTCCTAACGCTTTTCAGTTATTTGAAATCAATTTATAGAAGGAAGGGAAAAAGAGAAAATGAAAAAATACCGTTGTAGAGCTTCAACTTGTTGAAGAAGGAAGAGAAGGGAAAATTAGCTACTTCAGTTGGTCAATAATGATGGATTTTTATTTTATGGAGAGCTTTAAAGTGCTTCAAAGTAAAGGAAAAATGTGAGAATAATGAAAATAATCTAAATCCAATTTCAAGCAGAAAGTTAGTAGAAGAAGACAATTTTAGAACAAGAAAAAATCAAATAGCGCGGATTATTTTAATTAATATTACAATGTCAACAGCAGATAGTAATGTTGTAAAATGTAATAAAATTCCACCATTAAAAGTAATGGAATACAAATTGACTAAGACTACATTGCAAAATGCTACGACATGCACTCCACTGAGAAATATGTGCAAGGCAAAGCGGATTATACTATGAATATATAGAAGAAAGGGAGAGAGTGAGGTATAGAAGAACGAATGGACGGAAAGTCACTGTAAGCTAAAACAAATATACAACAAGTGGAGAATGACAATAGAGAACATGACCACCATATTGTCGACCACTAATACATATACACAACCACATACAAAGTAACTGAGAACAATACAAACCCCGATGAAAATTACAAATATACTTAGAGTTATAGCCGTTGTATGTATGTATGTATGTAATCCAGCTAGACAAGATGGCAGCACGACAGCAAATACGGCAAATGAAGCCCTAATGCCATCAAAACGACTGACAACAGAGAGGAACAAGTGATGTGACATAAGTACCCCGCAGAAAAAGCCACTAGTAGTTTGTTAGATTTTAACAAATAATTATTTTCTAATCTGTAAAATTTTTATCGAATTTTTTTTTAACAAAATTATAAAAAAAAATTGCTCAAAACTAAGAAAAAAATATTTAAAAAAAAAAAACAAAAGATTTTGAAAAAGTTTTATTTGCAAACTTCAGTTTCTATAATTTTGAAAATTTCAAGTATTTTAAACTTTGGAATTTCTTAATTTTTTTTTTCAAAATATATTTTTTAAAATGTGTTTTGAGAAAAATTTACCCAAAAAAAAAAAAAAAATTGTTTCTCAAAAAAAAAAAAAATTCTCAAAAACACATTTTCATACAATCGCGAAAATTGCTTCACGCTACCGACGCGTCGGTATTTACAGCAATAGACTACAAGTCAAAAAGCACACAAAGATTTTTTTTTAACTTTAAAAATTACAAAAAAATGTTGGCCAAAATTAAAAACATATTTTGGAAAAAAAACATCTTGAAGCGATTTTATTTAAAAATTAAAAAATTCATATGAGTATTTGAAAATAAATTTCAAAATTTTAGTGGAAAATTTTGATGGCGAAATAAAATTTTTTTTTTCAATTTTTAAATATTGAAATAACTTAAATTTTGGAATTTTGGAAATTTGGAATTTTTTTATTTTTTTATAACTTCATATCGACTTAAATAAAACAACAACATTTAAAAAACAAGTTGGCCAAAATTAAGGAAATCATATTTTTGAAAAAATAAAATCGGAGTTACAAATTTTGGAATTTTGAAAATTTCTTTTTTAAATGTATTTTTTTATTTCCATTAAAATTGACACAAAAACATACTTAAAAAAATATTAAATAAAAATTTGGCGAAAATTAAAAAAAAACATATTTTTGAAAAAAAAAATTTAAGAATTTTGAATATCAAAAAAATCTAAAAAAATATAAAAAAAATCCAAATTTTAGTCAAAAATTCATAGTTTTGATACAACAAAAAACATTAAAAAATGTGAGTAAATGCACACGGTTTTGTTTTATATTTTCTTTTAAAGTCGACTAAAATATTAACAAAAAAAAATTGGGTTAGATGAAGGAAAACATATTTAAAAAAAAATATCTTAAAAAAGTTTGAGTCAAAAATTTTAATGGGGAAAATTTATTTTTCAAAATTTTTAGAGCTAAAAATTTTAGAATTTTAACAGCTTTTTAAATTTTTAATTCAAAAAACTTTCTTGTAACTTTCTTTAAAAACCACTAAAATATTTAATTTGCTTAAAATTTAAGAAAAAATTTGTTAAAAAAAAAAAAAAATTAATACAAATTTTAGAATTTTTAAAATTTTTAAAATTTTGTTTCAAAACAACTTTTTTACCACAATTTAAGCCGAATAGAATTCACAAAAAAATATTGGTCAAATTAAAAAAAAAACATATTTAATAAAAAAATTCAATGGCGAACTAACTTTATTTTTTATGCTTCAAATATTAAAAAATTCTAGAATTTTGGAAATTTGTAATATTTTTTTAAAATTGTTTTTAATTTCTTAAAAATAAGATAAAATACAAGAAAAAATTAATAATACATTTGAATAAAACTCATATTTTGAAAAAATATAAACAAATTTTAGTTGAAAATTAAAAAATATATATATTTGGTGAAGAAAAAACATTTAAAAAAAATGTCGATTAATTTTCATGATTTTGTGATTTTACTTTTTTTTAATATTTGTAGTTTTCTTTAAGATCGACTAAAATATTGGAGAATTTAAAAATAAAAATGGTGCAACTTTAGTTGCAAAAGAAGTTGTTCATGTACTAGCATGTTTCCCGACTACTTTGGCTTTTCATCACTGGGTATTTTTTCCTGGTCACCCAGCACTGCGCTCGAGCCTCCGATTGTACTCTGCTGCTAGAAAAGCTAATCATTGCTTTGGTCTGCTGCTCATCAGATTTGACGTTGGCATCGGCTCAGCTCAGCATGGTCTGTGTAGCATTGTCGACAGCTGGCAGTTGTCCGTTGACAATTCCATTGAAAATGATATTTTATTTAACAATGAAAAACAACAATAACCAGAGCAACAACAATAATAACAACAACAACAATAATAACAACAACAACAACAACAACAACAACCAAAACATTTACTATAAAACCAACAATAATGAAACCAATATCAACGACCGCAATAACAACAAAATGTCTAAATGTGAAATGGAAGGAAATGAAGCGAAGGACATGCAATGATGTTGAAATGACAACGGAAAGACGTTGGAAATGTAAGCAGAAACATAAAAAAAGAATACAAAAAAATAATAAAACGAAATGTGAAGTAATTTAAAGCGAAAAAAAGGTCCGTAAGCAAATAACTAAATGAAATAAAACAAATAAACCAACTCAAACAATAGACTGCAAATGGCTTCACTACTTAAATGACAACGAAAGCAAATGAGCTTAGCGTGCAAAGGGGGGGTGGACAGACAGAGGCAGGTGCTGAAGTTTTTAATGTATTTTGTTGAGAACACAAATTTGTCTAAGCAAAAAGGCAATTGTAAAGTTAAATAAAGTTAAGGAATTGCACAAAATAAATACTTTTAGTAGGTATTTACAAAGTTTTGATGTGTTTATGTGTTTTAAAGACACTGTGCTCTCTAAGCAGAAAAGCTGGAATGGAAAAGGGTCTAGCAATGCGTACAAT
>CAXKVI010000005.1:102053184-102062808 GCA_964058755.1 Campiglossa producta
TTTATAAATCCTTTTTCACGTTATCAACTTAGTTTTATTTTAGTTTTTTTTTAATCTTGTTTTTAATTTTTTTGTTTTATTTATTCTTTTTATTTTTCTCATTTTATTTTTTATTTTTTTTTTACTTCTTCCTCAAGATAGTTTTACAACATTTCTTATCTTATTTCTAATTTTTTTTATTTTTTTTTTTCATTTCTTTTTTTTCATTTTATTTAAATATTTTTTATTTTTTTTTATTTATATATATTTTTTCAACTTAGTTTTATGTTTGTTTCTTTTTTTTTTTAATTTTTTTTAAATTTTTTTTTGTTTAATATGATTTTTTTATTTTTTTTTTCTGTTATTTTGTTTCAGCTTAATTTATTCTTTTTTATTTCTTAAATTTTAAATTGTTTTATTTTACTCCCTTTTTTGTGGCCTCCCAGACATTGAGAGTTCAATATAGAGATGTGCGCATGCATGATTTTTGCTGCACGGAACGACACGGTCACGAAATAGTCTTTCTATAGTTGACACTAACATGCACGGGAAAAAATCATTCAAACACGATAGGACACCCACGAAAAAATAAAGCTATAGTTTCTTTATAAAAGTTTATCAGATTGAATCGCAGAACATTTTCCACACTGGCGAGTTTTGGGATTTTTACCTCCCCTACAAATCAACCCACTCTAATATATTTTTGGATATCGATCACGACACGAAACAGTATTTTCGAACACGAGCACATAGGCACACGCGTGCGTGTTTCGTGTCACGGTCAAAAATACACGCGACGCCCATCTCTAGTTCAAAGTGCACATATGCCACCCTCATAGGATGAAACTATTGTTTTGGCAAAACTTACGCTTATCCAATGTGGATGATATTTCAGCACTGCACAGACACCCAGATTACTATGCCAGTCATGTGTAAATGTACATTTTTATATGAGGGCTTTCAACCACAAATAAATGCCACAGCGGAAGCCACAAAAATGTGCTCATTTCATTTTTTTTTTTTTGTTTTAAAAATATTTTTTTTTAAATTTTGTATTTACTTAGTAATTTTTCCGTTTCAGTTTTCACATTCACATTTGTTGTCATTTTCTGTACTCTCTACTCCATGTCCGGCGGCGCACCAACTCAGGAAACTCATGAATTCTCACTGAAGTGCCATAATTTTTGTTTCAATTCCTCTGCCAACGACATGAATGAAAATTAATGTTTTTACCACCTGCAATTGGTTTGTGACATTACTGGGCTGGCTGGTTTGTAAAAGTGGGCGCGCAAAGAGGGCAAAGTAGCCCAGTGTGCGGTGCCATGAAAATTCATTTGCATACGAGTTACAAAAATATTTTCTGAGAGCTTACGGGCTTTTGTACTTTGATAAAGTTGTGTGTGTTGATAAAGAGTGTGCTTGGTGTGATATTGCATGCTTTTTTTTATGGCACGCAAGTTCTAGCTTACCGGTGTAGCAATAAATTTTTAATAGTACCTACATGCAATCGGAATATTTATCGATTATTTACTTTGCATTGTTTATGAATTGTTGCACATATGTAGAAAAAATTTGTGTTGCGAGTGTTGAGTGGAAAATATAAATTTTGTAGTAGTGTATACTAGTGGCATAGTACTTATAAGTATACGATGGTATCATGGTAGACACCTGAGTTTATCAAAAAATTGTGAATTCGATTCTCGATGGAGATAGAAAGCGAACTAGGAGGAGTTCCGAATGCACTAGAAGCGAACAAGCTCTGAACTAGAGATTTTCCCTACAGGGTAAGTATACGATGGCGTCATGGTAGGGACCTGAGTTTAGCAATCCAAAAATTGTAAGTTCGATACTCGGTGGCGGCAATATAATAACTCTGTAAAATAGTTTTTTTTTGTTACTTTGACTCCCAGTACCCATAAACGAACTAGATCCAATCTTTCGAAGATTTTTCCTACAGGGTAGATACCATTCGAACTTCTGGATATTTTTCGGTTTTTCGTTGAAGCAGATTCGGTACGCTTTTGCTTCGCCTTGGCCCAAAACGGACTCTTCTGGTTTTCTTCATTATAATCTTCACATTAAGAAAAAAATTAACCCACTAATACCCATTGTACCCATACGAGTACACATCTTCAAATATCGAAAACTTTATTTTAAACATCGAAAACATAAAATATTGCTACAACAATGAATTAATTAGTTTCATACTTAAAATGACCATTAACCCCTTGTGGGAACAAAAATTTGCTGGAAGTTGAAAAAAAATTTTTGTGTGTTTATTTTATTATTTGACCAGAAATCTTATAACTTTAAACGAGCTACACTTATATATTGGTATATTTGTAAGTCCGGTACTATCTCGAGAACTGCTTGACCGATTGAGATGGAATTTGGCATATAGAAAGTATGATTGATTCTAAGACTATAAACTTTGGGGTTGTCACTTGGGGCGGTTTACAGGGTTGCCACCTATTTAAATTTTTTTTATTTATGGAGCTAGATATGCCAATATGGGTATAAAATGAAAGGTATTTTTTTCTGTCATACCAACTAAAATATTTTCAAGTAGGGTTGTCACCCAGGGTTGCCACCTTACCGGAGTATATTTGTAGGTCCGGTACTATCTCGAGAACCGATTGACCGGATGGGATGGAATTTGGCACATAGATAGTATAATTGATTCTAAGACTACACATTTTGGGGTTGCCACTTGGGGTGGTTTACAGGGTTGCCACCTATTTAATTTTTTTTTATTTATGGAGCTAGATATGCCAATATGGGTATCAAATGGAAGGTACTTTCGCTGTAATACCAACTAAAACATTTTCAAGTAGGTTTGGGACCTAGGGTTGCCACCTACCACAGTATATTTGTATATCCGGTACTATCTCGAGAACCGCTTGACCGATTGGAATGAAATTTGGCATAGAGACAGTATTATGTTATGCATTCTAAGATTACACACTTCCGGGTTGCCACTTGGGGGGTTTATAGGGTTGCCACATATCTATTTTTTTTTTTTGATTATTGAGCAAGATATGCCCATATGGGTATCAAATGAACGGTATTTTCGCCAACATACCAACTAAAATATTTTCAAGTAGGGTTGCCACAAAGTATTACATTTTATCGTATTGCATTTGTAGATTTTGGGATCATATTTGGATTATTTTACGATAATTTTGGTATCATTTAGCGGTCACTTTGGGATAATTTTTGGGGCTATTTTGAGATTATTTTGGGACAATTTTGGGGGATATTTTCGGATCATTTTTGGATCATATTCGAATTATTTTGGGATCATTTTTGGATAATTTTGAAATCATATTGGGATCATTTTAGGAACATTTAAGGGTCTTTTTGGAATTATTTTAAGATTATTTTAGGGTCATTTTGGGATAATTTTGAGGTAATATCGGATCATTTTGGGTACATTTAAGGGTATTTTTGGGGTCCTTTTTTAATCATTTTGGGGTCATTTTGGGATCATTTTTGAATCATTTTGGAAACATTTAAGGGTCTTTTTCGGTTCGTTTTGGGATCATTTTACGATTGTTTTGGGATTATTTTAGGGTAATTCGGGGTCCTTTTGGGATCATTTTGGGTAAGTAAAGTTAGCGCTTTACTGAGAGCACCGAACAAGCTCGGTCACCCAGGTACTTAATTAATTAGAGGAGTAAAAAGGTAAGTGTTCTTTTAGCCTCTCGGTGTCGCCCAAAATTGTCCAAGACTTTAACTTTTGTATTTTTTAATTCGGATTTGTTTTAGTAATCGATGATTTGAGAGAGTAATTTATCTCGCACTAGCCCTAGTTATTTTTTTTCATTTTTAAGGTGACAAATTTGGATAACATATTGTACGAGCTTCTGCTTCAGTCAAAAAAATTTTTTCATATCTTCGACCCAAAAAAAAAACCAAACAAGAATTAAAAAAAATTAAAAAATAAAGTATTTCTACCATGAAAAAGCTTCTCAGCTAAAATAAAAATGTTTGTTTATCTTCAAGTTTGTTTTTTTGTGCCTATTACTATCGCCCAAATCTGCTCAATGGTGCCACTTTTGTGTTCCTTTAGTTCTATTTGGCCTTATAAGAAATAATGTGAGCACAGGGATGTTCATCTATGTTTTCATGTATATTTGTACAACAACAAAATTTCCAATCACCACAACAAATATTGATCGATTACTTTTATGAAATGGCCAAATCACTTAAAGTATAATGTTGAATATTACTCAAATTAATATTACGTCAATGTCAAAACAATTTTCGTTAAATCACAATAATTATGATGCTTGCTTAATGCATTCATATTATGGATGTCCTAATTAAAGTGATGAATAACATGCAATTCGTTAAATATGCATAAATACCTACACATATATATGTACATTAGACCGACCAGCAAACGATAAAATTTCGTATTATTTTTGGAGCTCAAAACTTTTTAGCTTCCATTATTATTTTGATTCAAGTTCCTTTTTTATAATTTCGAAGCTTTAAAAATTTAATATTATGCTGAACCGCCTAAAGCATAGCAACACATGTATGTATGTGTGTATATATGTGTGTGTGTGTCTAAAGGTGTGAAATGTTAATTGTATCAAAACAAAATTTAATTTAATTACTTTTTGGATGAGCTGTTAGAGAAATGAATAAAGTCAATTAGTTTATTGCTTATGGAATTTAATGAGGTGCGCTGTGAAATTGAATTAAATTTGTGTGTTTTTTTTTTTGTTTTTCGAAGTTGAAAAACTCAAATTTGTTGAGAGGAAAAAAATTGTTTCAGTTTGGAAAACTTAACAAAAACTAATAAATGCTGTTTACATATGGATGTGATATGTTTTTTTTTAAATAAATATTTGCCTCAATAATGTTCAGATAGATTTTAGATCAAGGTAATTGATAAACAAATATTTAAAAAAAAATATTAAAACAAAAAATAAATAAAAAAAGAATAAAAATCACAAGAAAATGAATAGATATTAAAAAATTTTAAATACAATATTTTTAATATTTAAATTTCAAAAAAGTTCAAAAACCATATAAAAAAATAAAATGAAAATATAATAAAAAAATATTTACAGAAAAAAAAAATTTACAAAAATTATAATAAAAACTATTTAAAGCCAATTTAAAAAAATACAAATAAATATGACATACAAATTATAAAAAAAAAAACTACGAAAACATTTTCAAACAAAATTTTAAAAAATTAAAAAATTAAAAAATTACAAAAATCAAATGAAAATATTTAAAAAATAGTACAAAAGGCTTCGAAAACCCTTAAAAATATTCAAAAAACAAAAAAATTAAAAAAATATTTAAAAAATATTACAAAAGGCATCTAAATATGCCTTAAAAATATAAGTATTTGAAAAATAATCTCCAAAAAAGAGTTGAAAAACAAAAAATTTCTTCACAATACCGTCGGTATTCACAGCAACAGACTAAAAGTCAAAAAGCAGACAAAGAGAGTTGAAAAACTATTACAAAAAAATATTACAAAAAAAAATACAAAGAGTAACTAAAAATTGTTTTTTTAATTTTTAAAATAAAAAAATAAAAAAATTTATGCAAAAAAATTTTAAATTACATATAAAATATTCATCGCAAAAAATAAAAAAAAATTAAAAATAATATTTAAAAAATATGAAAAAAAAACCTTAAAAAGAGTATAAAAACATGCCATAAGTACCTCAAAAAAATTTACTTCAAAAAATTATTGCAAGACAAAAAAAAAACAAGAAAAAATAAAAAAGAGATTAAAAAATTTTCCAAAAAAAATTAAAGAAATACGTCAATTTCCAGAATATTTAAAAAAAACTTTAAGATTTAAAAAAACTTGAAAATAATATTTAAAAGACACGAAAAAAAACTTTAAAAAGAGTATAAAAACATACCATAAGTGCCTCAAAAAACTTAACTTCAACAAATAATTACAGAAGTGTTAAGACAAAATTAAAAAAAAAAAACAGGAAAAAAAAATATTTATGAAAAATATTAGAAATAAAATTTGAAAACCAGAAAAGAATACCAGAAAAGAATACATCAAATTCCAGAATATTTAAAAAGAAAACTTTAAAGATTTATAAAAAAAAAATTAAACAGCCATTGAGAAGTTTATTACAAAGAAAATACTAAAAAAACCAAAATAATTACACTTAAAAAAATTAAAAAAATTTTTTGAAAAGTATTCAAAATAAAGTAAAAAAAAAAAACTTTTATTTAAAAAATTAATTATAGCAGCTTTTTATATTTTTTATGAACATGGGGGTTAGAATGCAGCATACTATCTATATGCCAAATTTGATTCAAATCGCTTCATCATTTACCGTGATAGAAATTCTTAGAATGAAGCAGATATTTGATCCAACTTGTAATGCCGCTTTTATGTAGCATCACATTGTTATTAAAACCACACGCCTCACACGGGTATCGAACCCACACGCCTTACCACCACCCACGCGCGCTCATAGCAAACAGGCAGAGCGCCAGCACTAAGCAAGCGGCTTTGCTTGTTTTCACTCGCGCACCCTTCATTACATGAAATTCTCGATCGCTTTATATTTACTTCGGCTTAAGTAAATTTTTCGCGCTTCACTGATCATCGAAAGCGCGGTTACGGTGAGTAGGCAAGTGCTATGGAGTTAATTCGTGAGAAGCTGCCTACCTTACCCTGCACAACCCTCCACTTACGATTGTTTTGATCGTGTCTACTGGACGCGGAGAAGCGGTCTTAGGATCGTCGCCCCGTCCATAAGACCACTAGTGCGTGTCTACGGATCCACCGGTATAAACCAATCGGTCAACCGATCCATCCACCGGTCAGCGGTAACTGGGCACCGACATCCACCAGTCGATCCGCCCATCCACGAACCGGTCCACCGATCCATCAGCGGTACTCCAACGGTCATCGGTAACTTGGAACCGATCCACCGGCGTTAACCAACCAATTCACCGACATCCACCAACTTCCCCCAATCGTTCCACCGGCATCAACCAACCGTTCCACCGGCGATAACCAACCGACATCCACCGGCATCAACCAACCGATCCACCAATCGTCCCACCGGCATCAACCAACCGTTCCACCGGCGTCCACCAGCAGCTTTTCTGGTATTCGCCAACTCTCTGCTAGCCATCGGTACCGTAGCATCGCAGCCTAAGAAGTTAACTTCAAAAAGTTACAGCTACATTCAAAGAAAATATTTAAAATATAAATATTTTGGAAAAAAATATTTTAAATTATTTAAAAAAAAACCCAAAAAAATTTCAAAACTATTTAAAAAATTCCAAAACGATTTTTAAAATATTAAAAATAGAAAAAAAAATAAGAATTTTTTTTTTCAATTGGGAAATTTTTTTTTTTCTAAACTTAAAACTTTATTTCATTTTATTTGGGGAATTAAAAAAAGCAAGACTTCTTAATTTCGTATAAAAAAAGACATTGCAAAGTTAACTTCAAAAAGTAACAGCTACTTTCAAAAAAAAAATATTAAAAAAAAATTGTTTGGAAAAAAAATATTTTTAATTATTTAAAAAAATTTCCAAAAAATTTTTCAAAACTACGTATTAAAAAAATTTCAAAACGATTTCTAAAATAATGAAAACAGAAAAAAAAAATTTAGCACTATTTTTTTTTTTTTTTTAATTGAAATTTTTTTATATTTTATTTGGGGAATTGTTAATGTTCGTACAAAACAGTTACTCAGGTTTTTCCCTTTCAAGGGATGTTATCTCAATAAAAATCCGGTGTAAACCGCCACGCGCCTCCTCCCATGAAACTGTCATTCTCGAGTAGTTCCTTGCAGAAGTTCTGCTAATATTGATAGGTGTTTTAAAACTGGTCGAACTAACTCTGTAATTAAAGTATTCTTTGCAGGTAGCCCAGTTCGACCTAACCTATCTCGAAATGACTCGCCTGCTGATTTCACAAAAGCACGGGATGCTCATACGACTTTAGTACTTCTCATTTTATCGCCGTTACTCGCAGCTCAAATTACTTGTAAAGCATGTAAAAAGTTGACTTTAAACCAGGCATGTCCAAGTAGTGGCACTTTTGGCCGCTATGGCTCTACAACAACATCATGTGGCCCACAACAACAAACCAAACTCGCAAAAAAATAACTCGCATTATTAAGTAACACCGTTGTTCTTGTATAACCCAGTGAGTTGAAAGTCCTGGGCACCCCTGCTTTGAAACCTGTGCAAAGTAACAAACGCAAAAATCTCGTTGAAAAGTAGTCCTTGCACTCGTATAAAGCAAGCCATGCACAGGTAATCATGTGAGTTTGTATGTGTGTCCGTTTTTTTTTTGTGTTTGTATGTTTGCAAAACCGTTTATTTGTTTATTCATGCAAGATTAAACGTGAAAAAATGTATTTTTAATTGGAAACGCTTATCTGGCTTTCGAGGGCTATTGTTGTAGCGCCATTTTTACTTGTTTTAATACATCATTTATGACGACACAAGGACACTCACGTACACGGCGGCACATTTGTGAAAAAATTGCAACAGACACACAAATAAAAAGAATCGCATACGCACGGTTACATTTAGAGAGAAAAGCTGTTTCAGCAGAGGACTAAAGTATGAAGAGGGAATATAACCATTTGGGCTGTTTACGTAAAAAACAGTGGGCAATATAGAAATAATAAATGACACAGCAACAATGCTGAGGAAACCAACAACAATAAAAACTCCAAAAATAAAAACAAACAAACAAATAGAGCAATCAAATGTAACGAGTCGTCCACTTGCTGTAGATCGACCAAATGTTTAGATAGCCGACTAGCCAACAAAAAAACTACAAAAACACGTAAGGCAGTCTAAGTTTGAGCGGTAACAATATCAATATGGTAATGGTATGGTAATGGTATGGTAATGGTATGGTAATGGTATGGTAATGGTATGGTAATGGTATGGTAATGGTATGGTAATGGTATGGTAATGGTATGGTAATGGTATGGTAATGGTATGGTAATGGTATGGTAATGGTATGGTAATGGTATGGTAATGGTATGGTAATGGTATGGTAATGGTATGGTAATGGTATGGTAATGGTATGGTAATGGTATGGTAATGGTATGGTAATGGTATGGTAATGGTATGGTAATGGTATGGTAATGGTATGGTAATGGTATGGTAATGGTATGGTAATGGTATGGTAATGGTATGGTAATGGTATGGTAATGGTATGGTAATGGTATGGTAATGGTATGGTAATGGTATGGTAATGGTATGGTAATGGTATGGTAATGGTATGGTAATGGTATGGTAATGGTATGGTAATGGTATGGTAATGGTATGGTAATGGTATGGTAATGGTATGGTAATGGTATGGTAATGGTATGGTAATGGTATGGTAATGGTATGGTAATGGTATGGTAATGGTATGGTAATGGTATGGTAATGGTATGGTAATGGTATGGTAATGGTATGGTAATGGTATGGTAATGGTATGGTAATGGTATGGTAATGGTATGGTAATGGTATGGTAATGGTATGGTAATGGTATGGTAATGGTATGGTAATGGTATGGTAATGGTATGGTAATGGTATGGTAATGGTATGGTAATGGTATGGTAATGGTATGGTAATGGTATGGTAATGGTATGGTAATGGTATGGTAATGGTATGGTAATG
>CAXKVI010000005.1:102063008-102068008 GCA_964058755.1 Campiglossa producta
GTTTTAAATTCAATTGAGTTTGCCAAGCGAGACCCGATCACTGTTAAAGAAGCTTTGGCTGCGAGATGCTGAGCATTGGAAAAATGCTATGGAAGCTGAAATGTTGACGTTGGCTGATAATGCTACTTGGGATCTAGTAGATCCACTACAGCATAAAGCCATAATAGGCTGTAAATGGGTTTTTGCCACAAAGAGACGACCAGACGGAAGTGTGGAGAAATACAAAGCACGTCTTGTTGCGCAAGGTTGTTCTCAAAGAGAGAACATAGATTATTTTGATACATACTCACCAGTTGTGAGACATGCAACTATTCGTCTAATATTGGCACTTTCCGTCAAACATAATTTTTTGGTGCATCATTTCGATATAGCCGCAGCTTATCTAAATGGCGAGTTAAAAGAAGAATTATTTATGCGCCAACCAGAATTGTTTGAAAATCCCGGAAAGACCACAAAGCGTTTGTCGCTTAAAGAAGTCCATATACGGCTTGAAGCAAGCTGGTAGAGACTGGTCGGATAAGATTACTGAAATTTTACTGAAAATAGGTTTTCAGCGTTCGAAGTCAGATTGTTGTGTATTTTATAAAATAGACTCTAATGAGATCAACTTAATAGGCGTCTATGTTGATGATTTAGTAGTCGCCTGCAGCTCGAACTACTTAATTGTTCGTTTTTTGAATAAGTTGAATGAAAGTGTACGAGCAGTGGATAGAGGTCCTATTCAGCATTATCTTGGAATGCAGATCGAAAGAGACGGCAGTCGTGGTGAAATAAGAATTCACCAGAAGTCGTACATCACAAAGTTACTTGATGATTGGGGGATGACTGAGTGTAAGCCTGCGAATACTCCTGTTCCTAGTGGGTACTATGTACAAAAATGTGACGAGGCCGGTTGTGAAGGGGAAACAACAAAACAGTTTCAATCGTTAATGGGTGCCTTAACTTATTTATCAACGATCTCAAGGCCTGATATTTCATTTGCTGTTTCTAAGTTGTCACAATTTTGTAGTCGCGCTCATCAAGAACACTTTGTTATGGCCAAGCACATTTTGCGATATTTGAAGGGCACGAGTGACGAGTGCTTACTGTACTCTAACGCCAACGAATTTAAGTGCTATACAGATTCCGACTGGGCATCTGATGCGTCCGATAGGAAGTCGTATACTGGGTTTGTGCTAATGTTTGGTCAAGGGCTAATACAATGGGAGTCCAAAAAACAAAACGTTATAGCTCTCAGTTCAACCGAGGCTGAGTACATTGCTATGTCTCAAGCCGCAAAAGAAGTTATGTTTCTTAGAAATCTCCTTAATGAAATCGGATTTAAACTTTTTACTAAATTGCCAGTTAATATCTATTGTGATAATCAAGGGGCTGTTTTTCTGGCTAAAAATGAGACCACAAAGAAGAGAAGCAAACACATAGATATTAAGTACCATTTTATTAGAGAGAAATGTAATTTAAATGAAATTAAAATTGAATATGTTTCCACATCAAATAATGTAGCTGATGGCTTTACCAAAAACTTAAGTAAAGTCAAGCATAATATATTTTGTAAACATTTATTTACAAAAACTTTGTAAGCTACATTTAAGTAATACGTGAACCTTGGTTGAGGTGGAGTTTGTTAGATTATGTACTTAAATATGCAACCCTGGTTCACTACTCTCTTTAGTTGTTAATTGCTTTACATATTCATTCTTATATCATACGATTTATGGTGTGTACCAATATATGGATTATTCTACTGTTTAATAAATTGTGAACCGTTTACCTGACTCAACGTGTTTTAATTCTACTGCCCAAAAGCTAACAATTTTATTTTATTTTATTTTATTTTATTTTATTTTATTTTATTTTATTTTATTTTATTTTATTTTATTTTATTTTATTTTATTTTATTTTATTTTATTTTATTTTATTTTATTTTATTTTATTTTATTTTATTTTATTTTATTAAATTTTATTTTATTTTATTTTATTTTATTTTATTTTATTTTATTTTATTTTATTTTATTTTATTTTATTTTATTTTATTTTATTTTATTTTATTTTATTTTATTTATTTATTTTATTTTATTTTATTTATTTTATTTTATTTTATTTTATTTTATTTTATTTTATTTTATTTTATTTTATTTTATTTTATTTTATTTTATTTTATTTTATTTTATTTTATTTTATTTTATTTTATTTTATTTTATTTTATTTTATTTTATTTATTTTATTTTATTTTATTTTATTTTATTTTATTTTATTTTATTTTATTTTATTTTATTTTATTTTATTTTATTTTATTTTATTTTATTTTATTTTATTTTATTTTATTTTATTTTATTTTATTTTATTTTATTTTATTTTATTTTATTTTATTTCATTTTATTTTATTTTATTTTATTTTATTTTATTTTATTTTATTTTATTTTATTTTATTTTATTTTATTTTATTAATTTTATTTTATTTTATTTTATTTTATTTTATTTTATTTTATTTTATTTTATTTTATTTTATTTTATTTTATTTTATTTTATTTTATTTTATTTTATTTATTTTATTTTATTTTATTTTATTTTATTTTATTTTATTTTATTTTATTTTATTTTATTTTATTTTATTTTATTTTATTTTATTTTATTTTATTTTATTTTATTTTATTTTATTTTATTTTATTTTATTTTATTTTATTTTATTTTATTTTATTTTATTTTATTTTATTTTATTTTATTTTATTTTATTTTATTTTATTTTATTTTATTTTATTTTATTTTATTTTATTTTATTTTATTTTATTTTATTTTATTTTATTTTATTTTATTTTATTTTATTTTATTTTATTTTATTTTATTTTATTTTATTTTATTTTATTTTATTTTATTTTATTTTATTTTATTTTATTTTATTTTATTTTATTTTATTTTATTTTATTTTATTTTATTTTATTTTATTTTTATTTTATTTTATTTTATTTTATTTTATTTTATTTTATTTTATTTTATTTTATTTTATTTTATTTTATTTTATTTTATTTTATTTTATTTTATTGTATATGATTTTATTTTATTTTATTTTATTTTATTTTATTTTATTTTATTTTATTTTATTGTATATGATTTTATTTTATTTTATTTTATTTTAATTTTAATTTTTTATCGTTTCCACTGATCTAAACTTCGCCTTTTTTTATTTTTTTATATCCTTAATTTTTTATCATTTATGAATTTTAAATAATCCACCGATTAAGAAATTGTACATGTCAAAATTCTTTTATAATTGACAGCAATCAGTATGGAACCCAAATCTCGCTTGAACCCAACTAACTACACTTTGCTCAACTACTTAGCACCTTCGTTATGAGAGCTTAACTTGTCTTAATTCCGACTAAGCGAGAAAGAACTTTTTGATGAATATGCCATAAAAAATGAATGCCAGCTCATTTCAAAATAAAATAAAATAAAATAAAATAAAATAAAATAAAATAAAATAAAATAAAATAAAATAAAATAAAATAAAATAAAATAAAATAAAATAAAATAAAATAAAATAAAATAAAATAAAATAAAATAAAATAAAATAAAATAAAATAAAATAAAATAAAATAAAAATAAAATAAAATAAAATAAAATAAAATAAAATAAAATAAAATAAAATAAAATAAAATAAAATAAAATAAAATAAAATAAAATAAAATAAAATAAAATAAAATAAAATAAAATAAAATAAAATAAAATAAAATAAAATAAAATAAAATAAAATAAAATAAAATAAAATAAAATAAAATAAAATAAAATAAAATAAAATAAAATAAAATAAAATAAAATAAAATAAAATAAAATAAATAAAATAAAATAAAATAAAATAAAATAAAATAAAATAAAATAAAATAAAATAAAAAGAAAATAAAATAAAATAAAATAAAATAAAATAAAATAAAATAAAATAAAATAAAATAAAATAAAATAAAATAAAATGAAATGAAATGAAAAAATGAAATGAAATGAAATAAAATAAAATAAAATAAAATAAAATAAAATAAAATAAAATAAAATAAAATAAAATAAAATAAAATAAAATAAAATAAAATAAAATAAAATAAAATAAAATAAAATAAAATAAAATAAAATAAAATAAAATAAAATAAAATAAAATAAAATAAAATAAAATAAAATAAAATAAAATAAAATAAAATAAAATAAAATAAAATAAAATAAAATAAAATAAAATAAAATAAAATAAAATAAAATAAAATAAAATAAAATAAAATAAAATAAAATAAAATAAAATAAAATAAAATAAAATAAAATAAAATAAAATAAAATAAAATAAAATAAAATAAAATAAAATAAAATAAAATAAAGTAAAATAAAATAAAATAAAATAAAATAAAATAAAATAAAATAAAATAAAATAAAATAAAATAAAATAAAATAAAATAAAATAAAACAAAGTAAAATAAAACAACATAAAATTAAATTAAATTAAAAAAAAAAATTTTAAAAAATCAACCGTGGGAAGATTAAAATGATTAAATTTAGTTTAATTTTAAAAGCACTACTAAATTCATATAATTCTGAAGCCTTGTATAGTAAATCTTTTTTAAAATGTTTTTAAAGGTGTCTCAAAGGAAAAAATCCCTAAGACATGCATACATTCAAAGCCAATGCCTGTTTAATTAATTTTTAAACGAGCGCACAAAAGTATGCAACGAATTTTAAAGTAAACCTTACTTAAGTATGTAATAAGGATGAAAAAGTTTAAAACGTAGCGCGGCATCTTTTTAAAAACATTCCATTCCCTTCCCCTTGCACGCACATACTACCACATACTACTTTCACAGGAACACACACACATAAAAAACTTTCGTCTTGCTCTGCTAAAAAAATTGATGAGTCTAAAATGAGTCTCAAATGAGCAAGACAGTTTTGGTCTCTTTCTATGAAATGAAGCGAATCCTTTTATTTGAGAATATCCTGTAAAGATACCCCTTTGTGACGAAATGGAAAAT